>JADDOH010024486.1:0-33154 GCA_016648135.1 Agrypnia vestita
TACTTATATTTCTCACCTATGCCGACAAGTTTGGCCAATTTGAATGTTTAGTTAATTTTTGACAGCTGCTTTGCTTGCACGGCTCGTTTTCGATTTTTGCCTATTCCAAAAAATGCATCAAAGAATCTGTATCAAATTTTGTGTGAATAACAAAATTAAGTGCGCGCACGCATTCCGAATCTTAACTGTGGCATATGGTGAAGCTACCCTGGGCCGAAGCAACGTTTATCGGTGGTACAAAATGTTCTCAGAGGGCCGAGAAGATGTGAACGACGAAGAGCGTGCCGGACGCCCGAGGCCGGGCCTAAGAGATAACCTCAGAAAAGATCTTAAAACACAATTTACACAGAAAGCTTAAGGAACACACAGTACAATGTAAGGCGAAAGTCCTTAGACACCGGTACATCAAAGCGAAGATTGTTGTGTTATACGATGAAAATTATTTTATTTCCTTGCTGCTGACCAGCTTTGCTATGAATTGTCCAATGTGTGGCGTCTCATACAGCATTCATTCCGTTGGCTTAAATTGATGCTTGGTGCATCTCAATACCTCTTGTTGCCACGCGCTTGCCCCACATTTTAACAAACATAGTCAGAGTTGCCCCGGAACGGACGGCCGGCCGCGCATGATAACATGGCATTTTTGTTGTTTATTTTTTATTAGATTTGATATGTAAATAAATTGTTTAAACATAAGTTATTTAATTTTATAAATAAATAAATTGTAAAAACAGGAATCTACAAATAAATTAATTTCATGGAATATTGAGAAATAGGATCTGTTATTACAGATGATCACTTAATAATTATTATTTATTAAACGATAAAAAGTAAATTACATTAAATTGTTTTCTATGTTGTTAAGGAAGTGATAACGCAGTTGGCTCCCAGGGAACTCTATGAAAATAACCTTAAAAATAAATATTATACAAATGATTTTGAAACATTACAGATTTAATTAAAATGCATATATACCAGCATTGTCCAAGTAATCTGCCATGTTTCCCATGGCTTCACAGCTAATAAACTTACAAGACAGTCAAATAATTTAATTTCGCGGGCTTATATAACCATTGACAGGTCGTGGTCGTATATACCATACCATACACATATATATACTCATTCAAACAAAAATAGAGGTATTTGAGAAATTTCACTTATTTTTTCAATAGAATAATCTTTACTTTGGTCTAGAAAATACGTCTACGAAAAAAATTTTTTTTGTATATATTAATAATATAAAAATATTTTTTTTAAATTCAAAATTTTGCAATTCCCACCAAAACACGTCATTGCACTAGCACGAATACGTGCATTAAAATTGTATGTCACCCGGTATACAAATACTACAGCACTATACAAAACGTGCGAGCTGATTCGTCACGACCGATCATGTGCGTTTTAATAAAGTCGTATTTTAAAAAAAAATTATAATATAAAATATGAATGAAAATATAACCCATGTTTTCCATATTGATTCACAGAATATAATTAATGTTTATTAGTCTATTTCATATATTTTCATCGGTATTCATGCGACATCTTCACGTGACGGCCTAAACAATTAACATTATTTATAACTTTTAATTAAAGAACCCAAAGGCGACATCTATTGGAGACTAGAGGAAGAAACGTATATTGTTGTGTAATATATGAGTGCAAATAAAGTACTTGGAGAAAAACTTGTTTTTTCATAATATTACTTTGTTACTCTGGTAAGTACCATGGCTCAGGCCAGAGATTAAGCAGTAATATTTGTAAATTTTCATAAATATCATAAAAAGACCTATAAACTTTCTAAAAATGTAATAAGTTTGATTATATCTTGCAATCACTTTCATTTGTCGTAAAATTAAATTTATTTTATCGTACACTAATTTTCGTAGCAGATCAACTTTTTTCCTTTGCACTTGAACGAATAATGCATTTTCCCGCTGGTAATTAGGGAACTTCAAGTTAATTACTCTCCGACGTCACGCAATACCCCGCAGAGTCACGATTTAAAAATCGTGTCGTAAAATAAAAGTGGCTCAACTTTCGCGAAGCACGTCCTTGTAATGGGCGTAAACTGAGCTGCAGCCATTCCAGGGCTGGAGAGAGGAGCGCGGGATAGCCAGGGTTTAACTAATATTGTATTGTTTGGTTAAAGTTTAGGTTAAACTAACATTAGTTACAATATCATCTGTGAAACTGCGATTACTGTGGCTCCTTTTTGCTGAGGTTGTTTTATATTTTTAGACCCGGCAGACCTAAATATTCGCGTCAAAAAATGACAGTTATTTTGAATATTTTAAGTACTTTATTTGTGTAACAGCTTTAGACTAAATATTTATAAAAACGAGGTGGAAAATATTTAAAAAATAGATATATATATATATATATATATATAATATATATATATATATTATATATATATATATATTATCTATATATATATATTATAATACTTCTAAAATAAAAGCATCAATAGTTATATTGATTGAAATTATTAACCAAAATATTTTTGCGATAAATATTAAAAGAAATAATATTTAAAATTGTCATTCTTTATCAACTTACTGCCAGAAAAAGAAATGTACGTAATTTAATAAGCAATATTTGAAAAAAAAAATATTATAAAGCTGTGGTCAAATGGCTAAACATAGTATGTCTATTCATATGAAAATTTGTGTTTTATATACCACCAGCCTCGTCAAAGTGAAATAGGTCACAAAATCAGGTGTATCTATTCATGTATCAAAAAACTCATTACAGAAATGAATTTTCGTTTTATTTAGTTTTTGTGTTTCCCATAAAATGAATATATTTAGCTTGGATTTGAGAATTATCGTTTGAAGGAAAACGAGTCGTAATAAATAATATAAAAAAATGAGTTCACATTCACATTCAGGTAGGTACGAGTTCACATTCACATTCAGGTACAAATATAGTTCACATTCAGGTACGTCTTATCTACCTCTAGCAAGGTCATCGGAAAAGTGATTTATTAAATAATTTAGTTGGCTGTAATCCAAATAGCGTTAAAATAGATAAAAGGCATGTTGTGAAGAGTCAATTTTCTTAATCGTCGGCTTGCTGAAAAAAACATCAAAGTGAAAAAAAAACAAATTGACAGAATCTTGATGTATGCTTCTAGAAGTCACCTTAAGAATATCGTTGCCAGGTAGAATGTGAATTTTCTTAAATCGAGTAATACTTTTATATTGAATAAATTATGCTTTAAAAACATTAAAACCATTGTAATATTTCTTACTTTTAAAAGAGTTTGGAACTTGAAATTTTTGAGAAATGAAATTTATTTCAATTCCAAATTTTTTCTTAATCGATTTTCGGAAGTAGATATTTTGTGGCACAGACTTCGCCTTGTCCCACATTCATAGGCTATCTTGTTCTTGCTCATCAATTTGTTAGGGTTTTGTCAGAATTGTTTCCCAACATTTGATTTACCTGGTCGTGTCAGGTCTCGTACAAATATTTTGATGCCACCAATTCTACTAATTGCATGTTAATATTGTATATTTATTATTATTTCTAAAATTTCTGTGTTAATCGAGTAGATTTTTGGTCTAGCGTTTGCTTATTGATCCAGTGATCGCGGTTTCAAAAAATTTTCCAGACCAGCAAGTAAATCAAATTCATAGCACTAGCATTTAGCTTATTTTGAAAATAGTAATGGTATTGTTGTGATATACATTCAGTTTTAAAAACTCTATTTTTTTAGATAATTTTTTAATTTTTTTTATTAGTGTATTAAATCTTTGTTTGTTAATGATAACTTAATAATAAACTTGCGATCCCTATTTTAACCAATATTTCATAAATTAGCAGTTACCTAGTTGAACTTTGAGGGAGGGATATATAACCATATATTCCTCAGGATCTAAGATCACCATCGTGAAAATTTGGGGCGAAAAAATGCCAAATTACACAAATTTATATCATGGGCAGAGAGTGGCGTGCCTAGGAAAGGGAAAAGATAAATTTATTTTTAGAAGAGTACTGAAGAGTAACCAAGAAATTTTTTAAATACGTGTGATTCATATCTGCATTGGGGGAGAAGACGTTAAATGTTTTATTTATTTTTTGTTGAGAATAATCAAAGTGTGTTAAATTGAACTGACAAAAAATATAGTATTATAATTATCTTTCATATGAAGGTACTTCATTTTCATGAATGTAATATAATATCATTTTCCAACCGTGGACTTCAAAGGGTTGATATCAGAGTTCCAACTCCTTTTGAAAAAATAATGCTCTCTGTGCAATATTTTATAATTTATTTACTTAATCTACGAACATGAAAACTCATTTTTTCGGAATAAAAAAGTAGTTTATTTTAAAATACTTTATTTGCTTATACTGAAGTATTATGTTTATAATGAGAGACTGCGTTATAAGCCCACACTATACGTTTCAGATTATTTTCTATGAGCACGAATTCCGGTCTGAATATCTGGCCTAACAACCCGGAACGTACACATGTACATTAATGCAACATAACGTACACGAGACCGTCCAAAGAGCGCGCATGTATGCAACATCGGGTGTGACAATGTATGTGTACACCGCGCATGTGGATGCGAATATGCGCCCCATTGTGCTGGAAACTCACCGGGGTGAGAAGTGAAAAGTGTAATGCAGCGCGCCCTGCTTGCAGCAAACAAAAGCTGGTGCGATACTAGCGACACTAGCGACGTGCAGCGCAACATCTAAATACATTTGGAACAAAATAAAACCAGTATTCACACGATATCATCGCTGTAAACCCCATTGTGCATTTTAATTGCACATGCAAATTAAGGCTCTTCCGCGGAGCACGTTGACATTTATAATTTTCTCTAGATAGCTCGCAGTTAATTATTAAGTTATTTATCATCTTAGATGTGATTAAATACAGAGCAAACAAGGCATACGCGTTAAAAGAGCTTTATAACCAAGTTATTTCAGAAATTTACATGGATGTGTAATTTCATTTAATATTCACTTAGATTTTATAAATAAAATCAATTATCTTTGTTTTCACCACTATAATAGATTAAACATCAACATATTTCGGGAACATGTTGATATTTAATCTTAAAAATAATTAATACACTGATAACTGAGTACGTATACAAGTTATACTGAAGATGAGAACATGTCGATATTTTATCTATTAAAATGGTTAAAACAAAGTGATTTTATTATATTATTTTGAATTAAAACGTCAACACATATGTTAATCTTCTTTCAGACATTTTATGGCTTCGATGCTCGTAATGGAAAAGAAGTTGCGAGCTAAAAATATTAAAATTGATGTATTTAATTCCGGATGGAATAAGCTTTGTTTATATAACAATGCCAGAGCGCACTGTTCCAAAGTTCTTATGCTTCGGATGAAATAAATTTTTTCGCTTTGTAAATTGTGTTTTGTAATAAAAAATATCTGGTTTCTGGAGAATCCATCACTATATCGGGGTAATCAAAACGAACGCGTGAAGTTTTCTAATTCAAACCTAAGCGATTTAATGAATTAATATGAGTAAATATGTGAATTAGTATGAGTAAAAAAAAATCTAAATATAAAATTATTATCTTTCAAATTATGTTACCCTGATGAAGTAAAAAGATTTTTCCGATACCAGTTTGTTTTTGAAATACAATTTTCAAAGCTAATGGAGTGAATTTATTTTATTGAGTATTAATAATCAAAATATTTTTGAGCACTTTTTGATGAAATAGTGGAATGCCATTGAATTTATCTTATTAATATGTGGCGAATCTATCAACGAATTTTATTATCTAAATAATGTAAAACGCATGTTTGATTGTGTTTTCATTCAGTAAATAAAATAGTCAATGTTTTTTACCTCATATTTTTACTCTTTAATATAACTTATATATAGTGTATTTTTGAAGTATTTATACACATAATTGTCGATTAATTAGAATTAATAGAGTTATACATTGTTCAGTGTTTTCAGATTATCAATTTTCGCTTAGAGTGTGGTAATTACGAGCTACGCGAATCACATTTTTACCTACAATGCGATTTTCAAAGTATCGTCACGCCATATTATTATACAGAATATCTTGTTGCTAGTAGCAAAAACTTTAGAGAAGTTTTCTTCATTCGATTTCCTATATAAAATATAATTTACTCTTTGGGCGAAATAACGAAAATTACTACGGATATAGGCGTCATTAAACATTGAAAAAAATATAAATTTTTATATGATAGATCTTAATGTTAACATATCGACGGTGAAAGAGACAAGTGGCGTTATCTAGTGACACTGAAAACTATTAACAAGAAAAACTTTTTGATTCGATTTTTCGAAATGTTATCGTGAAACTTTTTGAAAGGCCATTTTAAATTATATGTTTTAAATAATAACAGCACTGTTAATTTTCATCATTGTTATTTAAAACAATTGTAATATTTTCAATGCTGACTGTTTTTCAAAGAAAAAGAATCTGAAACGCTTATTGTTCCTCAGTAACTTCCGTTTAATGTGTAATATTTATTCATTTTTATTATATCCCTAGGTATGAGTGGATTTCTCCTAAATTCTACAATATTTCATTCATTTACCTTTTTCATTTTTGTAACATAATGTTGTTTTATCACAAAATTTTATTAGAATAATTGTATTTCAGGATTTCGTAAATTTCCTGAATGTGTGGTTCATTTCTTCGGATTGTGTATTTTACCTTATTTATTATTTCAAGACAACGCTCATGTTTGGTTTCCATTTACAACATTAAAATGTACATAAATGAAAACTATAGACAAACCCAATTATATATACAGAAAATATTCCACTACGGATTTCACCGAGTACCGTAAAATAATAAACAGAATTGTACACAATTTCTTCTTAAAAATGTAGAATTATTTATTTTATTAACGAAAACGTTTATTATCTACAAATAATACACTAAATTGTGTTTGAAAACTTATTGTTTGTACATAAAATTTGTATACAAGCATATTTTCAAAAACTATTGGCTATTAATAGCCCCTTTCCCCCTGAAAATATATCATGGTTAAGGGGGAGGGGAGAAATATCGCCTATGTTACCCGCCGGGTCTTAAAGAAAAAGGGTGCAAAATTTGGGTCAGATCCGATAAACGGTGTAGATATGTAGGTAAAGAGAACAGACAGACATTGAGTTTTATAGGTATAAATAGCGTGTGTTGCTTTTATAAAAAACACTAATAATTATTGGTATCGTTATAAATATTCCGTCCTAGAGAACTAAGAAGTGCATTTTGTATATGAATAATTTTGGTGCAAACTACTTACTGCAATGAATCCACTTTATTTGAGAATCGTAGGAGTATATTGTTTTGTGTTTAATCTCCGAATAATGTTGTTTAAAACGATAAGCTCAGAAGTGAATTTTCTTAATGGTTCATACGTTTTATTTAAGCAAAGCCAACCGAATGTAATCAAAAAAATTTAATTCGGAAAATGTTAGGTACCTATATCTAAATATTTATCAATATTGAAAGAATAGTTAACGGTACCTTTTTTAAAAATAATTTGTGCGAATTTGAATGGAACATTGTGTCAAAATTTTAAAGCGATAGTTGAAGAACTTTCAGAGATTAGTGATTTTGTACAAACGAACATTTACATACTTATTAATAAAGATTTATCATAAAAAGTGACGATATTGTGTGTACCATATTCAAAATGTTCTTAAAATATTTATACTTTGCACTCTAATGTCACTTAAGGACCTATTAGATATATAATAATGACCTGTTGACGGACTGTTTGTTAAAAAATAATAAAAAACAAACCTGCTGGTTCAGATCACTAGGCGAACGTCTTGGCTATTGGAGGTTTCCAATGATTTATAATTTACTAAACATGCAGAGTTCTGTAAAATTACATATTCCGGTTCTACAGTCTCACGATAGAACCTATATTAAAAAAATAAGAGAATGATCTGTTTCGACAATTTGTAATATGCCGAAATCCATTGTGCGCCATGTCACGCCACTATGCAAGTTCATTATAAGTATCTACTCGTATTTGTACGAAGGCTCGCATGTAAAGTGTGTTGTTAGTAATGTGGTTGGTGATAGTTTTTAATCATATGTACATTTCTGATTCTGATAATTCTGACAATAAAACCGATAATGATGATAATGAGATAATTATAAATTATTCGATTTACGTATATATTTGTATTGAAAATTATTATATTTTATTCTTCGATGGCCCTGAACTATGTTTGCAATGCAAATGCATGAATGCATTTATCCCCTATTTTTCTATTCCTCACTTTTAAAAATCTGGAATGAAATCTAAATCATCATCAGCATTGGATTTACAACCCTCCCCTCAAGAATTATCCTCCATTTTTCTCCAGACTTAAATTTCTAAATAAATATCTCATTTTAAATATCGCCCTTCTATTTTACCTTTAATCTTTGCTTGCTCCGACGCCCTGATGATCATGTGTTCAGCAATAAATTTGATGGTTATTTTATGGCCATCCCCTCGATATCAAACACTGACGTATTTTTATCTTATTTAACCTTAAGACACTTATGTTAGTATGTGGAGCACATTTCTATATCATCTACGCCAAAATTTATTATATTAAACCGGAATCGCTTCAAAATTTTAATTTAACAAACGTCCATTGTTAACTAAGAATCCACCTCTGAGACACCTAGTACTGGTCTGATAAGCGTTAAGATTAATACAACATTAGTGGATCTGGACAATAATTGAGAATATAAAACTTTTTTTTTTTAAATCACGGACGTAGATAAAAATAGATACTTTTAGTAGCTATTTTAAAAATTATGCCATAATATCATAATTAGCACATGGGTCATTTTATAGAGCTAATAAAAGTGCGCTTTTTTACCCGAAATCATAATTTTAGTATGTAAATTAATGTAAGTGCCGATCAATCTTTAAAGCTAACAGCGCCATTGCGGTAGATAAACCCTGGAAGATGGACGGTTTAAAATGTAACATTAGCTTATATCGGGATTGAATTAGTTTAATTATTTTCATTTTTCAGGAGGTTTTTTAAAGTTTTTTTAATCACGACAATTTCCGAAAAACGGATTTCGCTCGACTGATATTGCTTGGAGTTTCAGATTTCGCTCTAACTACTCGTGCACACACCATGAGTAGAATGAATGACATGTGAACACATTGAAAGTGACAGAAATACACCATATCGTATTTCACTTCACGCTCATTGTACGTCAAATTTTACTACGTTTTGACCATTGACGTTCTGTTCATAAGTTGAGAGAATTTGAGTCTTCTCCAACGCTGGGTAAAACAATATAATTGTTGGTATTTTAATGTACTCTGTTTACTAAAGTCATCAAATCAAATGGTTTTTGGTACCGTTTGTGCATGCGCTTAAGTCGACTCTCGCTGTCATGTTTTGTGTCTTCATTTTTATTTTATTTATTTTTAATTTAAAGACTATCGACAGGTCAGAATGGCCCTAATGGATAATCATTTAGGACAAGATGATTAGTATAGTTACATTTTACAATAAAACATTCATACATTATACAATATAAGTATAGTACAATAGGCGACTACAAGATGAACGAAGTTCACAATTTCCGCACGACATAATAGGCACGTAGGCTCCCAGATCAACCAAGTCAGAAAATGTGTACCCCCGTCTTTCTGCCAAAAAAATTACATCATAAATCTAATTTTATGCGAATATAAACAATATTTTATTTAAAAAGCACAATGAATTGAATTCTCTAATCAAGCCAGAAACATTAAATTCCTATTATAAATTTAAAAAATATATATAATGGTAATAATCAAATAACATTATATTTTTTATTATTTTTAATCAAACTAACCTACAATCCATTCTGATTTTAAATGATTATTAATTAAGATTTATTATATTATTTGTAATTTAATTATGTTATTGTAAAAACTCAATAAATTTAAATATTTTGTATCGTGGAAAATATAAAGTTCTCTCCAAAGCATGAGTGAAAACTCTTTTTGGTGGATTATAATATTGTTAACATAAGTGTTAAATAATCCTTTTAAATATCTCTTATAAAATAAAAATAATAAAAACTGTACTGAGTTTACACTCATTACAACCTCCAAGATATCTAATTTTGTAAGCTCTGGCTTTTAAACGTATATTTATATATTTTCAAAAGATTGTTATAAACTAAATATAATATTTCAGAGGCTGGTGTGTAGGTACCTACTTATGTATACTGTTTGTATATATCTATTATTAAACTTTTTGTTTTTCGCAGGTTTCGACGGGAACTGGCATTCTGTCACATTATGTGAACCTCAACATCGTGATACCGGAAGCGTTTATCCTAGGATCCGGTGAGCACCACGTGGATACAGGCAGCGTCATCAGTCTCGTCTGCATCATAGAGAAGGTAACCTTTTTTAAGAAAATATTATCTACATAGTTCTTAACGACAGCCTAGCGCAAAATGAAAGTTCGTGATGAGATAATACATTATATTAGATATTGTTAGTTGTATCTATCACAAAGTAAACAGTGAAGTCAAGACATAAGTTTGACTTCGGAAGCTCTGACTAAGTTGTGAGTTATGGACAATGTTATACCCACTCCAGCTACTTATTTTATGGTTTCAATGTTGGTAACTATAAGTAAGTGCAAGGCAGTAGTATTGTGGGGGCAATGCCCCCAACGAATTATTATCCAGCTATTAATGCAGCATCAGCACCAAGAGAATATTACCCAAGTCCACTGACCAACATTCGAGTTTCATTCGAGCGCTGTCGTAATGTTGACGGAGTAACCGAGCTCCGCCAACATTACGACAATGCCGCAACCGCTACTTTCAGACCTTCAAGAATTCTCTACCACCATCATCATTATCAGCTTGGAGTACATATATTATTCACATTGCATATTAGGGACCTCGTAAATAAATAAATCAATCATAGAAACCAATCACTTCAAACAACAACACCCCCTAAAGTATTATAAATATATCTACTCTGGCAAAACATATCTAATCGATTAATCTCATTTTTTTAAAAATTATATTATCATGGGACGAGACATTGAATGGCAAATGAAAAAAATTAAATAATTAAAACTAAAATTTACAAAAAAATCACTGGACACGCATTAAATCGGAAACTGTTCTAAAATTTACAGTTACTAAATGTTTCTAGAATAATTCACATACTTAATATTTCACTGTTTCTTAATTCGCACTATTTTACGTAGTTTTTGTTGCTTCGATTACTTTCGAGAAAAACTCCGAGCAATATTCGCACGTAAAAAACTTCTCGCCCGCCGGTAGAATCTTTTACACTGCGCAATTTCAGAGTGTTTCATAGTGTTAAACATTTTCAAAGTGTTTCATAGTGTTGTTAATAAAAATCTTCATAAATTTCGAGAGGTTTTGATAGCAACTTATTTTGCTTTCTAACATCTTGTGAGAGTATTTTCTTTCCCGTGCACCACACGCATTGTGTATATGTGTGCATATATCGGGTAGATGACCGACTGACTTCTTTCATTTTGATTGATTTATTTACTCGAACGGTTAAATTGACTCTGTTTCACAGTACTTTATTCTATCACAAGTTGTAAACCGTCAAAAATGACGGTACTTTTACACGTCAGTTCCTAAGGAATAAGTATTTATTTATTTATATATAAAAAAAACAGACGAATAATAAAAAAGAAAAAATAAAGAAGTTACGCACGTTACACAAAGTTACGCCCGACGGAAGGACGGACGAACAGACAACGAAATTTTTATAATTGGGATAATACATATTTTTGGATAAATCTTTACAAGAGATTATTAAAAAATAATAAGAGCAGTAAGAAAGAAAAATACAAGCTTTAAGTATTAGTGTATATTATAGATATCTCACAGAGACGAAACTGTATTAATTATGGGAAAGTAGGTATAGAAGTCATTTGGGTGTACACAGGACTTATGACCTGTCTTTTTATGGTTGGCTTAAGTGATCACTTTACACAATTGTAACATTCGCCATTTCCACCCATGATAGAATATACCATGCTTATTCATTTTTTTGAACATAAAAAAGGGAAGGATCGAAACAAAGAATAGCTGAACTAGGATAAGTTGTAATTATGTTCAAATTGCGGTGAAAAGGCTTTCATATATGAAGTTTTGTAAGCGCCTTTTCCATGCGTCCTGCTGCCCTTACAGAAGACAATCCGATCCACTTTTCCAATTCCCTAAAATCCCCACAATGTCCGCTAATGCGAAATATACTCCAGTGATTTTGTTTACGGATTTTGGAGCATATATCTTTTTAATTGTGTGTAATTAACAAAATTCTCCGAAGACTTGCACTTACACTAGGATACGGCCCAGTAATATTATTTCCAATTTTTGTTTAATTCCTGTTTTTTTTTGTTTAATTTTGTTATTTTGTTAATTGTGGTAATGCAAGTATTCGGATGAATTTCATTACACAATAAAGTATATTGCTCTCAAAATTCCGTAAAATCAATTGTAGATTTTCTCATTAGCGACATCTGTGGGGATTTAGGGGAATGAAAATGGCTTTGTACAGGCCGCATGGAAAAGGCGCTTACAACTCATATATGAAAGCTTTCCACCCAATTTGAACATATATACAACTTCCAAAAAATGAATAAGTATGGTATATTCTATCATGGGTGGAAATGGCGAATGTTACAATTGTGTAAAGTGATCACTTAAGCCAACCATAAAAAGACAGGTCATAAGTCCTGTGTACACCCAAATGACTTCTATACCTACTTTCCCATAATTAATACAGTTTCGTCTCTGTGAGATATCTATAATATACACTAATTGATTAATAATGTCTCTGTGACATAAATCCAGCACTGTTCTGAAAGATTTGAACAAACTCAAAATATTCTGAGCTTTAAGTATATTTGTGAGATGATGTATTGTTTTTGTGAGAATAAAGTAATGCGTAATATTGGCAAAATAAATTTTTCAAAATATTTGAAAGCGGAATATTCTTCTACAGACGTCTGGATTTGTTCAAAGTTAAAGGCAAAAGCGAAAGAACATCCACAAGATAAACGCTTCAGAATCTCTCAATCTTCACCGAAAGATGGGAAGATAAAAAATGTACCATTTTACAAATGGACATCGACTTTAATGGCAACTAAAATGTCTGAATCGGGATTTAGTACCGCAAAGGGCTTTCGGAATCCGTCCGCCGAACAAAGAAACAGGGCCGCGTGTTTTAATATCTTCCCCAGTGGTGTCGGCCGCAAAATTCCTTCAATGGGGGGTTTTAAAAATTACGAAGACATAAAAATCAGGGCGGCATCGGGCGAGCGTCATTATCCGGGCGGCAAGCGGCGCTCCGCCCGCCCTGGGAGCGCTGACCCGCCCCCCGCGTGCCGGCCGGGTCGCCGGGGCGGCACTTCTTTGCATACAAAACGCTGGGGACGGAGCGGGCCCCGGGCGCGACCCCCGCGCGGGGAGGGTTAATAAAAAATAAAAAGGTCGACTGAACGCATATATTTGACGGATTGGTTAAAATTTTATGTTTTGTTGCTTTTCGATTTATATCTGTTACACGCTTTGATTGACGTAGTGAGCGCAGTGTATATTTTATGTTATAATTGGATGCAGCAATGCAGAAAGCTTTCAACCCATAAAATGTTAAAAATGTGTTATGTACGAGTCTGGATAGCTCAATGCGATGTATTTATGTGATGAAAATATAAGTGATATAGTTTTTTGTAAATGAAATATTTGTCTTACCAATATATAACGACCATTACCGTCGAATTAACTCTTAAACATAAAAAAAGTGTTTTGACTGTTTTCTGTGGCTTCAAATTTACAAATCCTTGGCAAAAAAAAATATTTATCAAAAACATTCATGTGGTGACGCATTATGCAACATTTTAATTATATTGTTACGACACCTAATAATAATTTTGTAAAAAACATCTAAGAGGATTGAAATTTTTTTAAGCCTCAGATAATACTTCGTACTTCATGCTTCATCAACTTCATAGAACACAGAACCCACGTAGAAAAAATAAGTACTTTTTTTCGTACATTATACATTTTGTAGAAAGAATTCAAGCCGCAAAACACGTCATATATTTGGTAATAATAGTTTGTTTCTTATATTTTTATTAAAAAAAACCATTAAAAACATCTTTACCACGAGCCCTTTGCAAAAAAACTTGCAACAATTAATTAAATTTCGACGTAGGTATTCGGTTTTTGTAAGTTCAAATTTTTAGAAGCCCTTTTCTCAGTTCCATGTTTCTCGGGTTGGGTGCTTTTTACATAACAACGTCTAATTCTTTCTTATTTTAAAGGGTGCCCTGAAAAAATATCTCCGACATATATGTTTTTTTTTTTTTATTAAGATAATTTTGCTTAAGTACACACGGATATTGGAATCATATGAACATACTAATAATTTTAACAGTAACGATTCTACGTGCTTCCTCACTAAGCAAACAGAACTACAGATTTAAGGTTACCACTATCTTAATTTTTTTATATCTTATCTTTCTGTTTGATTCAAATAATTTGTTTTGGATGTCGATCTTTTATCGATCAAAAGAAAAAATTGTATCCATTAAAAATTGAATAAAATTAGTACCGTCTGGACTCGAAAACTAGTAAATTGCCAATACATATTACCAATTTCTCCACGAAAACTGTTTAGAATTATCATAAAATTTGAATTAAATATCCTACTTTTTTAGTAAGACATATTTTTTCTTGTTTCAGTAATACTGTAACGAAGTGGTAGAACGCATTGTATGAATCCCTTGAAATATGTTACAGCATGATCGAAGATCGAGAACAACCTACTAGAGTTATCTGCAATATTCGAGTAATTCCTGGAACACCATAGAAGTGACGGGAGCCTTCTCCTAAATACTAGAAAGGAATAGAATAATCTAGAATGAAACCAATGTGATCGCGTACATAAAGCAGGACCGTGCCACGCAAGGAAAAGTTTTGTTTTGAGAGTTCATTCGATGCGAAGTAAGTCTCGAGTCGACGGCCAGGTGTGCTTAGTCATGCATTTTGGAACGATAGATACCAGCGAAATAATTGGGCGCCACGAACCGTAACAATACGTGTTTTCTTTTAAAATGTTAATATAATTATTATTTTAAATCCATACAGATATTTATTTTTCTTATGATCATCCACAATAGTTTACAAATCTTACCTTATAAAAATTAATTCATTGAATAATAATATTAATAGTTACAGTAAGAAAAGAGTCAGTTAAAAAAAGGTCAAAACAATGAGTACAGGAAAAATTTATCTTACTTTATGATTTTAGTAAGCAAATATAAAAAGTGTCGATTCCGATTAATTGGGCCGCCGATTAATTGGGGCAGCCTCTTATTTGGGCCAAATCTCACGAAACAGAAACCGGGTCAAGAAATTAAAAGTCCTTTTACATCTTTACTTAATTGAGACGATATACCGAATATTAACCGAGGCTTTATTGAGGCTTTACCTAAATGAATCAAATTCTTGTACCATCTCAAATTGAAAAGAATATAGCAAATTACATTGATCATAAGACGCATTTTTTTCCCCATTTTGGTTTTCCATGGCCAGGGTCGGGGTAAAAGGTATGCGTGGCGGAGCTTATGAGCATACCTTATACGGAAAGTAAAATAAGCGGAGAAGCTGCGCGTACTCAACCAACGTCTTGTGAATTTGAAAATTCTAATTGAAATTGAAAAATTCAAGAATTAACACTAGTCATTTAAAAAATGATACATTACTAATGCTCCTGATAGCACAGAAGATAAATATAAATATTGTGTGGAAAAATGCAATAACAATTCAGAAATAGCTGATTCAGAAAAAATAATATGATATAATATAAATAATGCAATAGGTAAATCTATATTTTTTCTTTACGTATGCATATGACATTCTTCCGAATTATTAACATTGCACTAGAATATGCCTGAAAATTATTTCAATTTTTAACTCCTTTTGAGACCGGTTTTTAGACAGAAATTCAGAATATTTTGAGTAGGTTTTAAATTTTTCAATAACACAATCCTGGATTTTATCCCCAGGAGGACATCATTATATAATTATTATAAATGTCTCGTACAGACGAAGCTATTTATTATATGGGATCACTTAACCCAGCCGACGATGGGTCATAAGCCTTATGAATACCCAAAAATACTATATACCCACTTTAATACATAAAAAAATTAGTTTCGTCTATATAAAATAAAATAATTTTGAGGCGTAGGTATTCAATGTAATGTTAAAAATTCGAAAGAAAGTCACATACGCAGATAGAGAATATTGCTTTAAAAACTCCAATTAAAAACTAAAATATCTCAATTCAGCATCGTCATCTGTAGGTACTTACATGAATGACAAATTTTCAAACCCCAGAGAGCGGTAATAAAAATAACTCGCATATGGAATGAGGTGTCCAAAGTGATGAAATACATAACTTCCAAAAATTTGATAGATGTGGTAGTCTATCATGGGTGGAATCGTGAACTTTACATTTTGTAAAGTGATCACTTAAGCCAGCCTACGATAGATTGTAAGCCCTATGAACACTCAAATAGACTTCTGTACCTATTTTCCCATCTAAAAAAATAGTTCCGTCTCTGTAAGATATTCATAATATATCTAGATTAATTAAAAAAATTCTGGGGATAAATTTGAATTGATTGAAATTTTTGAAAATACTCAAAATATTCTGAATATGCATTACATAATGAACATTTGTTCTGTCATAAAGTTTATTTAATATTTTTATTATAAAGAATTTATTCAACATTTCATTTCAAAAAATTATGGTGCGTCATAATCTGTGTATATAGGTCATCAAACTCTTTAAAATTTCTAAATGAAATATTTTATAAATGTTTTACAATTTCATGATAAATTTTAAATTCTTTCATGACTGAATGAATCAAGAATTCCCTTTGTTCTTATTGGAATAACAAAATGAATAGATTAAATTATTGTATGAATAGAAATATTCTGAGACAATAAAATAGTTCATATCAAAACACATTATCTGAACGCAGCATTCTTTTCATAGAAATTTATTTTTCAATTAAGAATGCATCATCTCTCGACTAGTCTCGAGTGCGAAATCACTCAGAAGGCATTCGTGCAGACGAAGCAGACATCTTATTTTTATAATTAAATTCTTCACAATTTAGATAGCCTACCGAACACGTGAAGGTGAACCATTTGGGAAGAAGGTCAAAAATAACAATCATATTGTTAATTTCAAACGAAATCAGATTTTCTGCCATTTTCGAAATGAAATTCCAAGATAATTAAAACAAATAATATAAATGTGCTCAGATTGTTGGTCTAGGGGTTGAGATAATCGCCTAGTGACCTAGTGATCTAGTGACCTAGTTAAATGGTGGTTTCGTCAGTTTTATTTTAATGATGTTTTTATTTTAATCCCAATATTTTTAAACCACAATCTTCGTTTTCTTTTGTTATATCTGTCAATATGTGGTATAAAAAACTACGCTTACTGGGATGATGAGGTCCAGCTATCCCTCCATCTTTTCGGTGGTCTTCCCGGTGGGCGTCGTCCAGAGGGGATTTCATTCACTGTTGTATGCACGAGTCTGTCACTGTCCATTCTGGCTACGTGATCCCTCAAGAATCTCCTTCTAGATAGATCTCCATCGTGCTATGTCTTCTATTTTGCAAGTTTTCTTTATGCCTACATTTTAGACACGATCACGTAGAGTTTTTCCAGAAATGGATCCCAGCTCTTTCATTTCAGATGATCTGAGGAGTCCTTTGGTGCGGACAGTGTCAGCCTATGTTGCTACAGCATGTCAGAATAGGTCGCACGCATGTCTTGTATCTTGATTTTGCTTTCAATAAGCATATTTTTGTTCATACAATATTTTGATTTTAAGATTTACAGTTTCGCAACATTATTTATTACTATTTGTAATTGTTTGTCAATCTTAGAGTCGATATTTTTTTCTCGCAGAGTCCCACACCACCGCAGTACGTGTTTTGGTACCATAATGAGCGCATGATCAACTACGACACGGCGCGTGGTGGCATCGTCGTAGAAACGGAGCCAGGACCCAAGAGCCAGTCGCGGCTGACTATCCGCGAGGCGCGCGACACGGACTCCGGCAACTACACCTGCAGCGCCAGCAACACGGAGCCGGCCAGCATCTACGTCTTCGTCACGGAAGGTAATGAAAATATGCAAGCATCATGATCAACATCTGGTCATAGTCAATGTTATCAGTTTACTCATGCAATAAATGTGAAAACTAGTCATGGTCAAAATAATTATTTTAACCGGTTACTCAATAACCGTTATTTGAGTTTTGTAACAGATGAACGATTAATATTTTGACAAGTGACAAGACAACTGAGATTAAACTCGTGTCTAGTTATGTAGTTAATCGATAATATATCTTCAGCATAAATATTTGATTTCTATTTTTTTTTCAAAATATATGTTTACAAAAAAATCATGCTTCAATATTCCCACTGCATGCGCCTGATAAATAGATCCCAACATATTTTTGCAAAGAGTAATATTTAACTTGCTATAAATCCTACGCAATGTTCATTGTTCAATAAATAGTAGTTTTTAACATAATGTTTTCTTTTATTAATAAGAAAAGTATCCGGCTGATTTAAATGATTGTAAAAATAATGTATATGACAACATTATTAAAAGAAAAATTCAACTTTTCAATGATGCGATATTCATCTTATCTACTGCGGCAGTCCGTTGTTTCATTTTGGAATATTATTCTGTATAAAAGTCACAAGAATATAATTCTTATAACTTTTATACAGAAAATAACACTTGTGACTTTTATACAGAATATAACACTTATGACTGTTTTTTTCCCACAGGTGATAAAATGGCTGCCATTCTTAGAAGAAAGAACTCTGCCGCAAGATTCCGCGTCGCGTCGAAGTTATTACCTAGTATTGTGATTTTTGTGATCCTTCTGGTACGATGAACGAAAATTTTCGAACCAATTTCAATCCCAAAGACTATCGATACTGAATTATATTATCTGTTAATTATAGGGTACATCAAAATAAATTTTTATTTAATCTGAGAGAATCTTCAATTAAATTGAATTAACATTTAATATAAAAAAATATATTTGTTAAATTTAACTGTTAAGAATTTACGTGATTTGTTATATAAGAAAAATATTACGCATTCAGTTGTGTGTAAATATGTATAAAACTGTGTTTGTAATATATTAATAAATCATAATGCTAAATTAATTATTATCTTTTCAGCCAATTAAATATCGTTTATTATATACTAATTGTAGACCTATGTTTACAATAGAAACAATAAATACTTTATTTTTATTTGAAAACTTTAATTAAGAGATCCATATCTATTAAAAAGATTCTGTACACTGACATTGTGATAATTGTTGTACCTACTACGAGCATGATGAAATTTTCTTAAAATCGAATTTCTTTCTCTTTGAGACCCAGTATTGCTTTAAAACAACGCCTGTTTCATAATTTTAGATGTTATAGTATCTGGCTCTGATTTGTATCTAAAACGTAGAATAAATGCAATATTTTGCACCAAGAGTAGAAGCATTCCGACGAAATAATATTATGTAATGTGGGTCGCAAAAAAGAACAAATTCATAGATAAATATCATAAAAGTCTTATATTACATTTAACAATCCCAAAAAATATTTCTTAATCAAGCAGCTTTTATATAAAGTCTTAAAATAAATTTTCAAAAGTTGCAAAAGCTCCAAAATAAATTTCCGTGAATTCATCAAATGGGTCTCAATGTGTGGAGAGTTTTTAAAAAGCATAATTATTGTAACAAACCCATCCAACGATTTTCTAACCGTACTGCCAATTAACTGTATTTATATCATCTTGTAACTAAATAAATATTATGAATAAAATAAAAATTTTCTTTTGTATATAAATAAATAATAAAGCACTTTGTAAAATTGAATCAATTTCTCGCATAATATATTTAAAATAAAGTATCATAGTAATTTTACTTGTCTTTTATTATATATATTTTTATATATTTATTTTATGAATAAGAATTAATTGCCAATGGAGACAAAAGTCTGGCTTGTTACCGAAAAATTACTCACAATTGCTCACCAGGAAATTTGCTCACCAACAATTGCTCGCTACCAGATAACCTAACCTTACTTGACCTAACTTAGCCTAACCTAACCTTACCGAACCTTACCTAAGCTAATCTTAATTTAGTTAAAGGTAATTGTTTGTAAATAATAATTGAAAATATTTTATATTAAAGGAAACACATTCTTATTGTGAAATTGTAATTTCAGAACGAAGTTCTGTGAATTATTAAACAATTTTTATTCATCAATTAGAAAAAACATACAGAAAAAATCAAATTAACAAAAAAATATTTTAAATGCCGCCGGGACTCGAACCACGGACCTCCAATTCTATCCGGGAGTGGCGCGTTATCCAATTTCGTCACGGCACTCTGGTAAGTTAACGAAAATTTTTCAACCTTATATGTAGTCTCTTTTTAATTGATAAACATTTTTATTCCATTTTTAAAGCAATCCACTTTTTATAATACAATAGTCACAAATACATTGAAAATGGAATAAAAATGTTAATCAATTAAAAAGAGACTACATATAAGGATGAAAAATTTTCTTTAATTTACCAGAGTGCCGTGCCGAAATTGCAACATCACAATAAGAATGTTTCCTGTATATATATATCAGTATAGCAGGGAGAGATATGTATATAGTATGGGAGAGAGAGAGAGAGAGAGATATATAGATAAAGAGATACAGATAGATGTAATAGGGGGGACACAGTATAATATATATATATATATATATATATAATATAGATACTATATATATATAGTGTGTATATATATATGTGTTGAATCAAATGTTTCCAAAAATTAAAATGAATTAATTTCTGGCATCCTCTAGCGGTAGATACGCGAAGGTATTCGTGACTATTCGTACTTAGATGACACGTTCGTGATTTGGCCTCATGGATTGAACGAAGTAAGTAAATTTCTTGGCTATTTAAACGGTCTACATGAGGACATTAAATTCACTATGTAAATGAAAAATAACAGTGAAATACCTTTCTTTGATGTCCTAGTGCTCAAAAAAGACAACGGCAGTCTCGGCCACACTGTTTCCAGAAAGGCTACGCACACAGACAGGTATCTCCATGCATCTTCTAACCATCACCCGGCGCAAATTGCATCAGTTTCAAATACATTGGTGTCAAGAGCAATAAAAATATCCGACTCCGACCATCGTAATGAAGAAATAAACCATCTTAAAAATACGCTATAATGTAATGGATTCCCCAAATAAATAGTTTACAAAGTAGTTAAACCCCAGTCGGAGATTGAAAATAGAAATAAAAAAGGAAAGATATTACGGAAAAACCTTTATCAACAGCTTTTTTACCATATATAAGAGGGACAACAGATAAAATCAGCTGTCTACCTAGAAAATATAACATAAGTACGACATTAAGGACTGAGAATAAAATATCTAGTCTTCTACGCAGTGTAAAAGACAAAATACATCTAGAGTCCCACGGTGTATACAAAATACCATGTGGATCGTGCGACAAGACATGTTGGAAAAAGCAACAGAAAGATATCTGTTAGGATCTTCTGTGTATAGTTTTCTGGGATTTTCTACCGTGTGTATGTGACCTCTCTGGCCAACGTTTTGTATCCCATTGCAGGGTCCATCATCAGGGCTGATGTCAGCCCTGATGATGGACCCTGCAATTTTATTAATTAATAATTCGTAATACTTGGAAATCCATTCTTAATGACTGTAAACCATTTCAAAATCAACCTCTAATAATCCTAATTCCTAGTACCGATGCAGTAAGCGAACATATTAATACAAACAATATAAATAACAATTACGGGATTTCCCACCATAATAGAAGAATTACCAGGTTACAAACTTTCATAGATAAGACAAAGTAAACTCATTAATCAGCCTCGCATGAGGCTTCACTTGGATCTGCTTGCCACCAATTCAAAACAGAACTCGAAATACAAGGCAAAAATCCCTCTGAAAATGGCCAGGGCTATCTGTCCGATAATAACAGTTTTTCTCAAGACTGCGATTCGCGGGTTATACTAGAACATAATCCTTCATCTTTTACCCGTGAAAACCTGAAAATTAACATATATACATATATATACCCTTACAAAATTTTATGAATGTGCGTTTGATCTTGGGAGGAATAGGTGAAAGTAACATCGTGTAAAGTAATCGTCGAAAACTCTGTAAACGACCATTAAAAACTTCCATGCCTTTGTATGGGACATGAGACAAAATATATAAGAAACAATACATAACTTATAGCACACTCAAACTAATATCCCAATTGCAAATGTCTTTTGCCTTCTCCAGCAACATGCACGCATTCAGTGTATCAATACAACGCGTTCATGTACGAATTGACAGCGATAGGCCTGTACAGTTCACGTGTTGTCGTGTTGTTTGCTACTGGTATTTTTTTTGAAACTGAAAATTTCAGAGCTTTCTCTCTTCTTCTTCTTCTTCTTCTGAAAAGTATATTGCAAGTGTATGTATGTATATATATATATATATATATATATATGATGAGATGTAACCGAATACGAGTGCACTCAACAGCCCTAAATTTGGCAAATAAAAATAGCTTCTTTCGATTTGCGCTGTTGGCAGCGCGCGCGCAGGGCTACCAGTTGTTTTTACCTTTCGGCACCATTGTGAAATGTCGAATTTACCAACAAACCCCTGAACGCGGTTGCCGAGAACGTACTTGCTCTCTCATATGCAGAATTGCTTCTACACGATCTAACTGACCAACCACGTTCAGGGTTATCTTACCAGGATTCTAAGCCTCAGTGGTTGTGGTCCATTCCCTTTACTTTTTATCAGATTGGTTGGAGAATAGTATGGAGAAAGTAAAATAAAAAAACAGGGCCAGTATGGTTTACATGAGGTTTATTACAATGAGATGGTATCCAGTCAATTCAGTACACAGAGAATAGTTCATAAGGCACAAATTCTACAGTATGTTATACAATTTATAAACGTGGTTTCATACGGGACAATGAAATACAATAGTAAAAGGTTTAAGAAAACACAGCGCCGAATTTTCCAGTATAACCCTGGTGGCTACTAAAGTCAAAATTGATGCTCCTTTATAATTTTATATATAAATAAAAAATATTTGTTTATTACCAAATGGAGGTTGAGTGGGAGCTCTCATAAGGAGATTAAGTATAAACACTAACAAACTCTTGAACCTCTTCTAACGAAGATGTTAACCTGATCACTATAACGAAATTTAATCTCAGTCGGGTCCACTACAGAATATTAATTTACATATAGTTAAGCTTCCAGAGGTCGGCCCAGTAGAGGCTCATGGGATATAAGGGTAAGTATGAACAGGGATTGGAACAGACTTTATGTTTCCTATTTTAAAAGTTACATCACTTGAGTTCGATTAATGTCACTTGGTTATCCTTTTGATAACTTTTTGTAAATAGTTTGCGAATGTTAGAGATTAGCCATAATTGGCTCCTGTAAATTATGTATAGATATAAACAAACACTCGAAACCTGTAATTTTTCTTCGGAGTATGGAGTGGATCGACCACCTTTAGTAAGGGTGGCAGCCCTGACCAGCTGTAGGAGGCGGCGGACGGTTGTCTTCCGTCAGCTGATCGGTCGGAGTGCCCGAGCGGGGCGGCCGAAGTTTATGACGATTTTAATGGAGGAGACGCCAATGACGGCTGAATCTTATGAAGTCCAAGAGCACGGTATTTTTATTAAAAGTTAAAAGAACAGGCGTTGTTTAATAGGGCACGAAAACGATTGTTTTTATTATACCCCTTGTTGGCGGGGAATGTTCATGACGCCAATAGTAATGTATTATATTTTTAGAAAAGGGCGCTCAAGGCGCTTGCGATGAACTTTTTTAACTTTGGTCTACTTAACCCTTAGTCGTTTATAAAACAAAGAGAACGATTATTATAATGTATTTATTGCGAGACCGACATTGTCTCACACGACGAACACGTTACTATATGCGTTTAAACTAGTTGAACACACTGTTTAACTTTATAACACGGCGGGAAGTATATTATTTGCGTTTAAATCGTTTGAACACACTGTTTAGCTTTGTAACACGGCGAGAGGTATGTTATTGGCTCACATTTGAAAATTAACAACGAACAATTCCGACACCGTAACTTTTATGCAAATAGCGGCCGTAATTTGCTTAGGGCGGGCGGCGTAGCTGACGCACCTCGGAGCTCGGTTTCCGGATGATGACTGGTGAAGACTGGCCTGCCGGGCGCGGGGCTATCCTATATTAGCGCGGAAGGCTAGCGGAAGAGGGTGCGGGGGGGGTCGCGCGCCGGTACAGTCGCTCCAAGAGTATGGCAGCGCGGTCCGTCACGGCACGCCCTCCGTCTCCTGCTCGGAGGCCCCGCGAGGGCGGTTGACAGGGATACTATCATAGTGTGTGTGACTCAAAAGCCTGTGTGTATAACCTTCGCGCCCTGGCTCCGGCCGCCTCGCTCGGCGTGTGCGATTTCGTGTATTATTATGGTTATGACGGAATATGTAATATTTACTTATTTATATTTATTTTTTTATGACAGAATAGTAATACATCCTTTCTGTCTAAAAGGAAGCATTACACATTCCCTTATCAGGTAGTATAAAAAAAAACAAACAAAAAAAAGGATTCATTGGTAAATTAATAATTATATAGGGAATCCAGGCCTTACGGTGTACCACCAAGGATCTTGTTTGTAAACCCTTAGTTCAACATTGAGTGAGGATACTCCATGACAGAGTACGGATTGTCAGTGTTTACAAAAAAAACATGGAAATTATCGTAATATGCGAGTGGTAGATTTGTCAACGTTACAAGGTTCTAGTAGGCGGAATTGTTCGCCGGGTTTAATTAAAAATAATATTTTTATAAAAAATGGCCTTTTTGCCAGTAGTCGGCCATCTACGCTTCAGTAGTCGGGACACTGGCCAAGTCGCCCAAGGAACCAGTCCCCTTTTTATAATACCAACTTCAATTAATTATCAGGTGTGAAGACCACCTATCGTGTTCATTAGCGCCGGTACAAACCGGCCCGACTCCCGGATAGGTCGAAGCACCTCAGGGTCGTCACCCTGGCTGACCTAATTTTGACTCGTCAGGTCCATACAAGGCTCAATACAAGACATGGCTTGTGATGAACATTCTGTAGGGGTGTCACGCGACTCCGCTTCGCGTCAAAGCCTACGTGATCCTTACAAAAAAGTTTTGTCATCACAGGTTCAGGTGAACAGTGACAGTCCCGTTACCATGGTATAATGGTAACAGGCGTACTGGAATAAGTGATAAAAAAATCTCATATATATAAAAAATAGTTTTTGTAACATGTGAATTTCCAAAACGAGTTTTTGGAAATGAACAACGGGACAGCCCCGTTACCATGGTGTGATGGTAACAGGCGTGCCGAAATAAGTGATAAAAAAATCTTATATATAAAAAAAAATAGTTTTTGTAACATGTGAATTTTCAAAACGAATTTTGGAAATGAACAACGGGACAGCCCCGTTACCATGGTGTGATGGTAACAGGCGTACCGAAAAAAGTGATAGAAAACTCTTATACATAAAAAAAATAGTTTTTGTAACATGTGAATTTTCAAAACGAATTTTGGAAATAAACGACGGGACAGCCCCGTCACCATGGTGTGATGGCAACAGGCGTACCGAAATAAGCGATAAAAAAATTTTACATATATAAAAAATAGTTTTTGTAACATGTGAATTTTCAAAACGAATAAGCGATACACAATTTGTTCATGAAGATAACTACCGTCACCTAAAAATAGCGAAATACAAAAAAAACTTAATACATAAAAACTAACGACCTAGCGGGAGGACGTGTCTATTTATATACATAGTGGCAGCCCTGGGATTTTTTGCTTAGTGCAAGGTCTAAATCTTAATTTAACTTATCAACTATAGTGGGTATCCGAGTAGAGATGAACTCTATAAAAGACAATACCGTATGTACTTCGGATCGCGGTACACCCTGTGTAAGTAAAGCCTGCCTTGTTTCGACAGTTGGATGATTTGCTTAAGGCTGGGGTCCTCGTCCTGCATTTGTCACGTCCGGTAGTTCCCAGGGCGCCGTTAATAGTAGGGCGTCAATTCGTATTGAACTCGTTGTTCACTTTCGCGCGGTCTCTGCTTGACCACATGGTGGATCAGGGCTACCACAAATAGGGTGATCCCCTTTTAAAAGGTAGTGAGTGGTAGCGTTCAAGAATATCGCTTGGTCAGTCGCCTTCAAGTCGCGGGGGGGGGGTTTTGACTCATACTCACGCATTTATTCATTCTACTTGCACGGCCATGTCATTCAAACAAACTCAGATATACTATCCTAATTCATCGCATTCGCCGTAATCATGCAGGGGGGGGGCTAAGTGTGGCGTTTATTTTCTTTATTATTTTTTTTTGTGATGAACATACCTTTGGGTAGATAGCTATGGTAAGTTGAAAACGACTAGAGACAAGCGAACACTCTTGGTAACGACCGATGCTCTGTTGCTAATAAAAATTTTCTTGGTTATATATGGGGTTCGGTAAACCGATCTTGGCTCAGCAAGCTTGTGAGCCTTTATGTCCTCGGAAGAAAAGACAAGAAAAGTATTTCCGAAAGAAATGATCGCGTAGACACACACTTGAGTGGCATAAAAGGTTGTGGTCGTTTCTATGAAATTTCGAAATATCGTTCCGTGAGGAAGGGCGAGCGAGGTGGTACGTTGTTTATTGCATGGTAGCGGTCTGCCGTAAAAGAAAAATTAGATAATGAGAGACCTAGCCGGCGGCCATATGGATATGGAACTCATATTTAATATTCATACTTCCTGCCAGGGCAAGTATTGGTGTCAAACGTGGGTTAACCAAGGGAAAGAAGAAAAAAAATTTCTAAAAGGAAGGCATCTCCCGGCAATGGTGCCTGTTCCTGGATCATTATGATTTGATATATAAGCAGACTTAAACTGGACAAGACTGGAGTGTCATGACAATTAACATAGGTCCTGGCAAACCGCGCACCATCATCTGATCAATAAGGGTGAACTGGAGCACAAAGGGCCCTTATTGACCAAATCCTGCTTTCGGTTATTTAACGTCTGCCGAACAGGTCTGGAGTAAAAGAAAAGACGAAGTTACATGATGTTCAATGATCGCTCTTTGGAGATGCGCCAAAAGGAAACGCGATCAAGTTCCGTTTTCCGGTTCTTTTATGTCTGCCGGACGGAATCAACGTAAAGGAAAAGACGAAGCTATTATCTAGAATTTGACTAAATCTCGCGAGTGCAATTTGCCGGAAAATTTACCATTATAATCCGTCAGCTCATATATGCATGGAGACAGTTTTTTTGTCACTTCACACTTAATAAATTTCGGGGCTAGCTTGGTCGTGAAATATTTCCCAGCATTGGATTGCATGAAAGATCTTCTCCACACCGTCTGTCCCACCACAAAGGTTTGGTGTTTCCTTCGCAGATTATATCGCGCAGCATTCCGTTGAAAAGCTTTCAGTAGAGCCAAGGAGACCTGGTCATATTTTTTTTCCATACCGCTTAGATGTTCCAGCCGTTGCCTTAGGGCTTCCTCGTCGGATTCTACTCCTCTGTTGGACATCGGCTGGTGGAAACTTCCGTGGGGAATAGATTCGAACCCGTGCATGAGAGAAAATGGGGAATGTCCGGTAGCAATACTCATGCAGTTGTTTAAGCTCGAACAGATCTCTGGTAGCTTAGCGCACCAGTCCCTTTGGTTGCTTTGTACAAGAATCGACAGCGCAGTTAATATATTGGCATTCTGCCTTTCACTAGGATTATTTTGCGGGAAATAGTAAGCATTGGTGAACAGATCGGATATCCCCATAGAGGTCGCGAAGTTCTTAAATTCTCGTGAAATAAATTGCTTTCCGTTATCGGTTATCAGTGTCTGTGGTACCGAGTAAGGGAGGAACACCTGTTTCCTCAGAACGTCGATTACTGTTTTTGATGTAGCGTGTCGTAGGGGAATCGCCCATACGAATTTTGTAAAATTATCTACTACGGTCAAGATGTGCATATTTCCTCGCTTGGAAAGTGGCAGGGGGCCGACAAGATCGCAGGACAGCGATTTCATAGGTCGGATCAGTCTCTTGGGGGTCTCCATGAGCCCCTGAGGCCCCCGGTTGCTCCTCTTATATGCCTTGCATGTCTCACAACCGTCCACGAATCCCTTTACGGAGGCATACATTCCCTTCCAGTAAAATGTGCGGGAGAGGTATTCGTACGTCTTTAACACTCCCGGGTGACAATTATGGTAGTGACACTCACGTATCAGTTCTGTACTTTTGTCTGAAGGTACGACTATCTTCCACGGGGACCTACCGGGCCCGTTTCTCCCGTCGGTCGGCGCCTTACTATATCGATAAAGGTGGTGTTCGCCCAGCATGAAGTTTGGGACGGAATCGGGCCGTTCGTCGCATTGTCGGCGCAGCCGTAGGTAGGCTGCGTCGGTAGTATCATCGTAGGAGGAGGCTATCTCCAGGCTGCCTATCTCGATACGGCTGAGTCCGTCAGCTAGGTGGTTTTCGCACCCCTTTTTATATTTAAAGGTGAAGTCATATTGGCTTAGCCGACAGGCCCAGCGGCTCAGGCGTCCGCCTGGAGACGATAATGTTGATAGGTATTTGAGACATCTGTGATCGCTAATCAGTGTAAAGTGTGTCCCCTCCACATAACTGCGGAAGTGATGGACCGAGTCCACGAGTGCCAACAGCTCTCTTTCGGTGACGCTGTACGATCTTTCAGGCTGGGTGAGCTTTCGAGAATAGTATGCTATAATATGTTCCGATTTGTCAGGCATTTTTGTGAGAGGAAGCTCCCTATGCTTATTGCACTAGCATCGCATGTTAGGACATACTCGTGATCATGGGACGGAGGCTTCAATATGGGCGCCATCACCATAGCTCTTTTAAGGGCGACGAATGCCTCCTCGGCCTCTTCGCTCCAAACAAACCTCTTTCCGAGAAACTTGGAGCTGGTCAGCCGACATAAGGGGCTGGCAATTTTTGAGAAGTTCTGTATGAATCTTCGGTAATATGACAATGTGGCGATGAAGGCCCTAGTTTGCTTTACCGTCGTCGGCCTCGGATAGTTGACCATCGCCGAGATTTTGTCAGGATCGGTACGTATCCCCTCTCTGTCTATAACATGTCCCAGATACTTAAGAGAGTCCTTGCAGAAGTTGCATTTGCTCAGTTTTATAGTTAGCCCAGCCTCTTTCAGTCGAGAAGCTACTTTTCGTAGTAAGGAGACGTGCGAATCAAAATCCTCGCTACACACCAGTATGTCGTCCATATATGTGGATACATTTGGGCCCAAGTCGGAGAAACAAGAATCCATCAGTCTCTGTAGCTCGGCTGGTATGTTTTTCAATCCAAACGGGCATACCTTGAACTGGAATTGACCGCGACCCTCTACGAAGAAGGCGGTCTTTTCGCGACTTCCGGCGGCTAGAGGGATTTGCCAGAATCCGGAGCTTAGGTCTAGGGTGGTGAGATACTTGGTGTTTCTTAAGTTTTCAAGAGTTCGATTGATATTGGGCAGCCGGTATGAGTCTGACTTGGTGACGTCGTTCAATTTCCTTGGGTCTAGGACAAAGCGTGCTGACCCGTCCTTTTTTGGTACGATAAATACGTTGTTGAGCCACCCGCTCTAGGGCCATCATAGTATCCAATTCCTGGATCAACTGTTGACGCCTGACGTGTGATACGGGATAGGTTCTTTGTTTAACCGGAGGGTGGTCTCCGGTGTCGATCACATGTGAGACCAAACGGGTTCTCCCGAGGCCTACTTTTTCAAAGGAGATATTTGTGAAGTCGCTCTTGACTGAATCTAGCCGAATTCTTTGCTCAGAGGTGAGTTCGTCGAAAGATATCAGGCAGGCGGGAGGTGTGGTGCGGTCGCTAACGGTGGTAGGTTCCGTAGCCGCTAGGGCGATACGGGCCTTTCCGTTAGGAAATAGGCTGGGGGCTAGGCCGGAGATTCGCAAGAACGGGGCTCCCAGAATGATGCAGTCGGAGAGTGAAGGTACCACGACGAAGTTAACCTGAACGAGCCGTTGGTCAAAACGCACGGGCAGGGTGATAGTGCCGCTGGAAAATAGCGGAAAGTCGTCCAGCGTTCGCACCGAAATGCCAGTGGGTCGGATCCTATAGCCGAGGTCGACGAATGATTCATATAACGTACCACCCAGGATATTCGCACCGGCACCAGAGTCGAGTAGGGCTCTGAACGAGATTTGATGTATTTTAAAAGAAAGAAACGGCCTGTTGTCCAGTTCGTTGGACATCGGGGCTGTATTTAAATGGTAGGTGGTCTTGAACAGTCTGATTGAGGCCAGCCAATCAATCCATTCCTTCGAGCGGTATGGAGATTGGCTGGACATTAGTTTTTTGAGTTGTATGGAAAGTTAGGTGGTGGTCTCGATACATCGGGGAAGGGAACCACCGAATTCGGGCGTTTACTGGGCTGTATGCCTTCACTTTTTATTTGTAAGCGCGGCGACCGTCTTGGCGGCGGTGCCTGACCGGCTGCCCTTCGTCGCCGGGGACACTCTCTAGAAAAATGGTTTCGCTCGTTGCAATTAAAGCAGCGCGGAGATCTCGATTTAGTAGGGGCCGACGCAATTGCTCTTGGGTTAGGGGCCTTGCGCGGAGGCTGTCCGAGAGGGCCTTTTAACGAAGGAGAGTCTAGTCGTTCGAACGCGGAACATAGTGACTCTAGGGCGGCCACCGACGTGGGTCGTGAACTGACTAGGACTGCTGCGAACCTCGGGAGCAGTCCACGGCCGAAGACCTGAAGGAGTTCTTCCTCTGACAGAGGAGTGTCGACGATGTGGTTTTGTGTTAAGATTCTAGTCACATAATCCGCGGCTGTTTCGGAATCGGATTGTTTCGATGTCCATATTTCGAGTTTCTTGTCGACCGAATAATCCGGCCGCTCGAATGTATGGAGGAGAGATGATTTGAACTGGTTCCAAGATAGGTCTGCTCGAATAGTAGCCCTATAGAAAATTAACGCCCTATCCTTTAAAAATTCTGGAAGGACATGAGTCAGCTGTTGGACGAGATAGCAGCGCGCGCGCGCTATTTCCTCTAGGCGAATTAAAAATTCGCGCGCTTCGCCGGTGCCAGAATAAGGAGTGACAGGCCAGGAGCCAAAGTTGACATTTGGAATTCTTAATCGCGCTTCTGGTTATAATAATGAGGGTGCCTGGGTAGCGGTTGTAGTAGATTCGGTTACTGTCAAAGGTGTATCCGTTGTTAGTTCAGGCGCCATAGACAGGTCCTCGTACGCATGGGCATGGGCGATTGGAGCCACATGTGGTTGCGTGCAGGATTCGTTGTGTAGTCTGGCTTGCTCGCGCAATGCGGCCAATCCAGATAATGGGGTTATTCCTTGCTCGCGAAGAGCCTTTCTTAACGTGTATAAACGAGCAGTTTGGTAATTAGGAATGCTAGAAAGGGTTTCCATGGTAAGGTTAGTGGTGAACTTGAGTAATATTTGTAATTGCAAGCAGCCGAGTTATTGATTTAGAAAATTGAAATTTGAATTACGATGATAGCTAGGCGTTTCAAAACTTTTGAGCCCGAGTGTACTCGATGTGGTCCAAAACTTATGGGTCGTACAGTGGGCGTTTTTTGTAAACGGGGAATGGCGCGAATTATTTCGGTAATTAATGGCGATTATTTTTACGCGGTACGACAGTCTTAGGTTGTGGGAGAAAAGTGGAACAGTTTTTTACAACAAATGCTAGAGTTCTACAAGATTACATAAAAGAGTGTGTACTGATTGACATTATATTTTACTTTATCCATACAATGTGTAACCATTTTTTGACCAATCTGAAATCTGTAAGGGGTGGCCCATGAGTTGGGCGCCATGTGAAATGTCGAATTTACCAACAAACCCCTGAACGCGGTTGCCGAGAACGTACTTGCTCTCTCATATGCAGAATTGCTTCTACACGATCTAACTGACCAACCACGTTCAGGGTTATCTTACCAGGATTCTAAGCCTCAGTGGTTGTGGTCCATTCCCTTTACTTTCTTTCAGATTGGTTGGAGAATAGTATGGAGAAAGTAAAATAAAAAAACAGGGCCAGTATGGTTTACATGAGGTTTATTACAATGAGATGGTATCCAGTCAATTCAGTACACAGAGAATAGTTCATAAGGCACAAATTCTACAGTATGTTATACAATTTATAAACGTGGTTTCATACGGGACAATGAAATACAATAGTAAAAGGTTTAAGAAAACACAACGCCGAATTTTCCAGTATAACCCTGGTGGCTACTAAAGTCAAAATTGATGCTCCTTTATAATTTTATATATAAATAAAAAATATTTGTTTATTACCAAATGGAGGTTGAGTGGGAGCTCTCCTAAGGAGATTAAGTATAAACACTAACAAACTCTTGAACCTCTTCTAAGGTTTTTTGTTCTTTAAGATGTTTTTAACCTGATCACTATAACGAAATTTAATCTCAGTCGGGTCCACTACAGAATATTAATTTACATATAGTTAAGCTTCCAGAGGTCGGCCCCGTAGAGGCTCATGGGATATAAGGGTAAGTATGAACAGGGATTGGAACAGACTTTATGTTTCCTATTTTAAAAGTTACATCACTTGAGTTCGATTAATGTCACTTGGTTATCCTTTTGATAACTTTTTGTAAATAGTTTGCGAATGTTAGAGATTAGCCATAATTGGCTCCTGTAAATTGTGTATAGATATAAACAAACACTCGAAACCTGTAATTTTTTCTTCGGAGTATGGAGTGGATCGACCACCTTTAGTAAGGGTGGCAGCCCTGACCAGCTGTAGGAGGCGGCGGACGGTTGTCTTCCGTCAGCTGATCGGTCGGAATGCCCGAGCGGAGGGGCCGAAGTTTATGACGATTTTAATGAAGAAGACGCCAATGACGGCTGAATCTTATGAAGTCCAAGAGCACGGTATTTTTATTAAAAGTTAAA
>JADDOH010024487.1:0-29355 GCA_016648135.1 Agrypnia vestita
GTGGTTTAGTGTTAAGATTCTAGTCACATAATCCGCGGCTGTTTCGGAATCGGATTGTTTCGATGTCCATATTTCGAGTTTCTTGTCGACCGAATAATCCGGCCGCTCGAATCTATGGAGGAGAGATGATTTGAACTGGTTCCAAGATAGGTCTGCTCGAAAAGTAGCCCTATAGAAAATTAACGCCCTATCCTTTAAAAATTCTGGAAGGACATGAGTCAGCTGTTGGACGAGATAGCAGCGCGCGCGCGCTATTTCCTCTAGGCGAATTAAAAATTCGCGCGCTTCGCCGGTGCCAGAATAAGGAGTGACAGGCCAGGAGCCAAAGTTGACATTTGGAATTCTTAATCGCGCTTCTGGTTGTAATAATGAGGGTGCCTGGGTAGCGGTTGTAGTAGATTCGGTTACTGTCAAAGGTGTATCCGTTGTTAGTTCAGGCGCCATAGACAGGTCCTCGTACGCATGGGCATGGGCGATTGGGGCCACATGTGGTTGCGTGCAGGATTCGTTGTGTAGTCTGGCTTGCTCGCGCAATGCGGCCAAGCCAGATAATGGGGTTATTCCTTGCTCGCGAAGAGCCTTTCTTAACGTGTGTAAACGAGCAGTTTGGTAATTAGGAATGCTAGAAAGGGTTTCCATGTTAAGGTTAGTGGTGAACTTGAGTAATATTTGTAATTGCAAGCAGCCGAGTTATTGATTTAGAAAATTGAAATTTGAATTACGATGATAGCTAGGCGTTTCAAAACTTTTGAGCCCGAGTGTGCTCGATGTGGTCCAAAACTTATGAGTCGTACAGTGGGCGTTTTTTGTAAACGGGGAATGGCGCGAATTATTTCGGTAATTAATGGCGATTATTTTTACGCGGTACGACAGTCTTAGGTTGTGGGAGGAAAGTGGAACAGTTTTTTACAACAAATGCTAGAGTTCTACAAGATTACATAAAAGAGTGTGTACTGATTGACATTATATTTTACTTTATCCATGCAATGTGTAACCATTTTTTGACCAATCTGAAATCTGTAAGGGATGGCCCATGAGTTGGGCGCCATGTGAAATGTCGAATTTACCAATAAACCCCTGAACGCGGTTGCCGAGAACGTACTTGTTCTCTCATATGCAGAATTGCTTCTACACGATCTAACTGACCAACCAACATTCGGGGTTATCTTACCAGGATTCTAAGCCTCAGTGGTTGTGGTCCATTCCCTTTACTTTCTTTCAGATTGGTTGGGGAATAGTATGGAGAAAAAAAAGAAAAAAACAGGGCCTGTATGGTTTACATGAGGTTTATTACAATGAGATGGTATCCAGTCAATTCAGTACACAGAGAATAGTTCATAAGGCACAAATTCTACAGTATGTTATACAGTTTATAAACGTGGTTTCATACGGGACAATGAAATACAATAGTAAAAGGTTTAAGAAAACACAGCGCCGAATTTTCCAGTATAACCCTGGTGGCTACTAAAGTCAAAATTGATGCTCCTTTATAATTTTATATATAAATAAAAAATACTTGTTTATTACCAAATGGAGGTTGAGTGGGAGCTCTCATAAGGAGATTAAGTATAAGTACCAACAAACTCTTGAACCTCTTCTAAGTTTTTTGTTCTTTAAGATGTTTTTAACCTGATCACTATAACGAAATTTAATCTCAGTCGGGTCCACTACAGAATATTAATTTACATATAGTTAAGCTTCCAGAGGTCGGCCCAGTAGAGGCTCATGGGATGTATGGGTAAATATGAACAGGGATTGGAACAGACTTTATGTTTCCTATTTTAAAAGTTACATCACTTGAGTTCGATTAATGTCACTTGTTTATCCTTTTGATAACTTTTTGTAAATAATTTGCGAATGTTAGAGATTAGCCATAATTGGCTCCTGTAAATTATGTATAGATGTAAACAAACACTCGAAACCTGTAATTTTTCTTCGGAGTATGGAGTGGATCGACCACCTTTAGTAAGGGTGGCAGCCCTAACCAGCTGTAGGAGGCGCCCGACGGTTGGTCTTCCGTCAGCTGACCCGTCGGAATGCCCGAGCGGGGGGCCGAAGTTGACGACGATTTGATGAAGAAGACACCAATGACGGCTGAATCTTATGAAGTCCAAGAGCACGGTATTTTTATTAAAAGTTAAAAGAACAGGCGTTGTTTAATAGGGCACGAAAACGATTATTTTTATTATACCCCTTTTTGGCGGGGAATGTTCATGACGCCAATAGTAATGTATTATATTTTTAGAAAAAGGCGCTCGAGGCGCTTGCGATGAACTTTTTTAACTTTGGTCTACTTCACCCTTAGTCGTTTATAAAACATAGAGAACGATTATTATTATGTATTTATTGCGAGACCGACATTGTCTCACACGACGAACTCGTTACTATATGCGTTTAAATTAGTTGAACACACTGTTTAACTTTACAACACGGCGGGAAGTATATTATTTGCGTTTAAATCATTTGAACACACTGTTTAGCTTTGTAACACGGCGAGAGGTATGTTATTGGCTCACATTTGAAAATTAACAACAAACAATTCCGACACCGTAACTTTTATGCAAATGGCGGCCGTAATTTGCTTAGGGCGGGCGGCGTAGCTGACGCACCTCAGAGCTCGGTTCCCGGATGATGACTGGTGAAGACTGCCCTGCCGGGCGCGGGGCTATCCTATATTAGCGCGGAAGGCTAGCGGAAGAGGGTGCGGGGGGGGGTCTCGCGCGCCGGTACAGCCGCTCCAAGAGTAAGGCAGCGCGGCCCGCGGTGGCACGCCTTCCGTCTCCTCCTCGGAGGCCCCGCGAGGGCGGTTGACAGGGATACTATCATAGTGTGTGTGACTCGTAAGCCTGTGTGTATAACCTTCGCGCCTTGGCTCCGGCCGCTTTGCTCGGCGTGTGCGATTTCGTTTATTTTCATGGTTACGACGGAATATGTAATATTTACTTATTTATATTTATTTTGTTACGACAGAATAGTAATACTTCCTTTCTGTCTAAAAGGAAGCATTACAGATATTGGTTCAGGTTGTACGAGAATTTCTTCCAAACGAATGTATCTTTATGCAAAGGGATTTTTATGTTATCTATACTAACGATTAAATACACGGATTTCTATATGATTTGCCTAGTAGCATTATGATAATTATTGTATTGCATAAGTAGTGCGCAATCCGATCTTCAGCTAAGGATCACATTTATATTATCTATTACGGTTAATTATTTTTACTATCGAAATGTATTCTTTTGGGAATATTTGAGATCGTAGTAATTATGTGTAATTAATATCATGATTGTCAGTGTGATATAAATTCAAATCGTACGAGAAATTTCCTTCAAATAATACATTTTAAAATGCACGGGGATTTTATACTTATTTTATTGTAACATAAATATATAGTTTATTAGACTCGTTAGATGTTTATATTACGTATCATTAGGCAATCGTTTTCAACACTGCTCCTATAAAGACGTATTTCGAATAGTATATATTGTATCTATTTAGATTAAGTCGCATTTATTATTTCTAGTAAGAGTTTTAGTATCGGTGCTAGGCTCCGTTATGAGGCGGGAATAGTTCATATTCATAGCCCGATTATAATAGGTATTTTTGCCGCATAAGAGGTAACACTGTTAGAAGTATAACTGCGCTTGTGTTTGTCCCGGACGGAGAAGTTCTGGCAGTATGAAAATAAATAAATAAAAATATTATTAGTTGGTTAGAATAGCGTTTTACTTGATAAAATTGCAGAGGATGTTTACGAGTGTCGAATTTTTAATGATTGTGCAATATGGTTTGTTCTAAAATTGTTTAGCTTCGAATACAAGAGCAGAATTATTGTCTCAATATTATTTGCAGGTCAGCATGGCATATGAATAAAAATTGTTATACTACCGCCATCTAGCGAACTTAAACATACCTGTAATTATAATTACCTTTTGATATATTGCTACGCCTTTTTAATAATACATGGTTGCATTTTATAGTGATTGTCAGACGTACGTATTTTGGGGGAAGGGTTTGTTCAGGGGTAGTTAACCTTCGGTCCGTAATCGCGATAGTTATTTATATGGCATTGTTTTATTTATTCATTGAATATTAGATAGTTGAAATATTTCTTTTCAACAATTTTCATTATCGTGGGTCGTTTGCATTCTAGCTCGAACGTGGCGATAATGTGAACATACTATGGTGTCTGGGATTTTGTGTGTAATGTTTATGTCTGCATGTGATGTCACTGTACGGCGTAGATGAACTAGACTGAAGGGGTTTATGTCCTGCATGCGCTCGGCGTAGAGGGAATAGTCTTCTTGTTTTTAGGATCTAATACAGTTTTACAGGTGCTGATATTAAAATATATATACAAGAAAAACACTATTTTGGGAATCATTAACTGGATGACGGTTATTGAAGCACACATACACACAAGGAGGACGTTATGTTAAATACATGACTGGAAAGCTGTAATTGGAAAACACATACAAAGAGAACATCATTTGGAGGAGTTACTAGAGGATATGGTAGCTTGTTGGTCTTGTGGTTAGGACACTGGACTCGTGATCCGAAGGTCGCTGGTTCGAACCTCACTCCAGACTAGCAAGTTAGTCCTATTTTCATAGCACAAGCGTTTAGCTTAGTTTGAAAATAGTAAGAATATTGATATGACACGTATTCCGTGTTCACATCTCTATTTTAAAAAAAAAAAAAAAAAAAAAATATGGAGTGTTTGCAGAGACCTTCAACTTCTCTCAGCTAAGGACATTTTACTATTACTATTCTTTCGCCTTTTTGTATAACCGTGGATGAACTAGACTAAAGGGTTTTATGTCCTGCATGTGCTTGGCGTAGAGGGAGTCGTCTAATAGTCGGGAATAGTCTTTTTGTTTCTAGGATCCTATACAGTTTTACAGGTGCCGATATTAAAATAAATATACAAGGAAAACACTATTTTGGGAATCATTAACTGGATGGCAGATATTGTAGTACACACACACAAGGATGACGTTATTTTAAATACATGACTGGAAACCTGTTATTGGAAAACACATACAAGGAGAACATCATTTGAGGGCGTTACTAGAGGATGTAGACAGTTTGCAGAAAACTTCAACTTCCGTCAGCTAAGGACCTTTTACTATTACTATTCTTCTTGTCATTTGTTGAACGTGGTGCTTGTATGCAAAAATTAAACATATTTAAAATTACTAATGAAAAGAATCTAAACATTGTAAGATTTGCTAATGGAAGGAGGGAGGTCGGAATTCGTTGACGCTGTGATGATCGATACGTTGTGACACGCCAGGTGGGCGTACCACATGGGCAGCCTAACGCAACCATCCTTTTAAAGAGGCTACGGTCAAGAATTGCGGTTGTTTCCTATAGCTCGGCGTCGAGAACTCACCCGTAACACACTGGTGGGAAGCATCTCAGCGATTGATCGTCGCGGGGCCATTGATTTCGTACCTCCTTGTTCTGAATGCGGGAGTGATAGCTGTTTCTCTATCTCGTATACTCTAGTCTATACTGTACTTATACCTTTTCACCACCCATCACCAATTTGATTGCCGTATCTGACAGAATTGTATGAAAGAGGGGAGATCGGGATTCTTTCGCAAGAATTGCGGCTGTTTCCTATAGCTCGGTGTCGAGAACTCACCCGTAACACACTGGTGGGAAGAATCTCGATGCTTAGCCGTCCTCGGTGTCATCGAATCTATATCTCCATGATTAAACCTTGAATAGAAGCTGATTTTTTTGAACGAGTATCCTGATCGGGAATGCAAGTTGACACCTCACCCTGACACATCATTCATCATCTTTACTATACTACTGTATACCAGGAACCTTTCGGAGCCCTTCTCTTCTGGCACAGGACATACATATCAGGAACCACACAATTAACCATAACATTCACTATGGAATACTATCTCTTTAATATCTCTAGTCTATTAGACTACACCGTGGGATCAATCACATCAACTATAATTGGCGATGCTAACATGTCTCTGTCTGACGCACTCAGGGATGAGTCTTTTCCAGCCACCCAGTTAGTTCATTCAGCCCTTTTAATCAGCAGTAAACATAATAATAATCCGGCCCATGTAGCCGCGACGTGGGATCCTCATCATTATACACCAGTCAATTTGACTGCCCCGCGGGACAATATACATACCTTAATATCAGACGCGGGATTTCTTCCTGATATGTTTGTCGCCATGAGGACGAGGACGCTGAATGGATCCCAGCAGAGGCAACAGAGTCTCGGGTTGGTTTTGGTCTGCAGCTTAGTGTGGGAGGTTATGTCTAAACAGGGGTTAACCACCGGACGCGGCGATGCTCTGGGGCCGCATCCCCCCCCCCCCCCACAGGGGGGGGGCATCTAAAATCCACGCTTGAACAGAAGTGGTTAGACACTTCTTAAATTTTACTTACAAAACTGTATCTTCCATTCCCTTAGAATCTCGGGCTGTGATAACATCAGACAAAGCTTACCCCGAGCCTCTGGATGCGCCTTAGTTGTTATAAATATGTTTATCTTCTCCCACTATGTACTGTGAACAGATTGAGTAGATCGGACAACGTGGAACGCGCTATCGGTAAGTTTCTTACTTGTGTCTTTGAGTATAACGTTTGCTATTATATCTTATAAATCTGTCATAAATGGGTACCGCGTGTGGTTGTGCTAACACTGTTCTATGTTGCTATTACGATCTATCGATAATCAAGGCGGACGGAATCTTAAGCGCATGCCGTTAACTTAACAACGATTGTATTGTTTCATATTTCAGTATTTTAACCCCGGGGGTGCTATAGTTATGACGGTACAATGCAAGGAAGTGTAGCTACTAGCGTTCATTCTTCGACGATGCCGCATATACTTTCCTTTTAGGTCAACTCAGGATGTGGACGATATCGTATGTATAGGCGAGACTGTAGAATTGTAGGGCGGTTTCTAGAAGGGTTCGAAGTAATTACGGAAATACGTTTTATGTCTCTGACATTTCGTCTATAAGTGTTTGAAGATGATATGTGGATTTCGTGACGATAGAGGTTAGGCGTTCTAACATCTTTAGTAAATATATCCAGTATTGGCCAGTCGTGATCTATCTAGTGATTAGAAAATTCCCCAGTTGTGTTCGTAGCTACCCTAGATTCTTTCGATATGTGGTGAGACTTGTATTCCTACCAACGCGGCTAGACCGCCCTTCACTATATATAAAGATAGAACTGATTCTTACCTAACTATGGGAAATAACGAACGTAAGTAGCTATTCCGTACACGCAATTAATATACCGGATATATTTACTAAAGATTGTAAAACACCTAACCTTTACCATCACGAAACCTACGTATTATCTTCAAACACTTGTAGAAAAATATCAGACATAAAACGTATTTCCGTAATTACTTCGGACCCTTCTAGAAACCGCCCTAGAATTCTGCAGTCTCGCCTATACGAGAGATAACCGATATCGGGCACATCCTGAGTCGACCTGAAAAGCTAGGAGTATGCGGGCATCGCCGGGGAATAATCGCCAGTAGCAAAAACTTATCTATATTGAACTATCATAACTATGCTACACCCTGTGTTAAAAATGCTGAAATATAAAACAATACGACCGTTGACAAGGCGGCGCGCGGCGGCATGCGCTTAAGATTACGTCCGCCCTGATTATCAACACCTCATAATGGTATCTTGGAACAAAGTTTGCACAACAACACGCGATACCCATTTATAAAGGATTAGCTGGGTGGCCCGGCGTTGCCCGGGATTTTAATTCGGTGATCATAGGATTTCATTGATGTCTCTTTTCTGTTGGTTTCGGCACCGTGATTGGCTTTGTCGGGCCGCCTTTGCCTTGCCAAAATATCAACAGATATTTTAGCGTACCGTAGCTGCGAAATTTTGGGGTGGTGTATTGCTTCGGCTGATGTTTAGCTTGTGCATTCATTTTCAACGACATTGTACTTTATTTTGGAATCTCTAGACTTACTGACTACTCCGCTACTCATTTGGAACTTAAAAATCTTTCTGAAAGCTTTTAGAAATTTCTCCTTCCAGAACTTTCTAGAGCTTTATCGAACATTCTGGAACCTTCTAGACTCACATACACACTCCGCTTTACTATTTGGATCGTCACAGAACATTCGGGAACCTTCTAGAACGTTCTCCTTCCATAAATTTCTAGAACTTTATAGAAAGTTATGGAATCTTTCAGTCTCATCAACACACTCCGTACACTCAGTTTGGAACATAATTGAACACTCGGGAATCTAGAACATTCTCCTTCCAGAACTTTCTAGAACTTATCAAACGTTCCAGAACCTTATACACTCCCTGACATACCCCAACACTCAGTTTGGAACCTTATAGAACACCGGGAGTCTTCTATATCGTTCTCCTTCCAGAAGATTCTAGAACTTTATAGAACGTTCTAGAATCTTCTAGAGTCACACACACACTAAGCCATTCAGTTTGTAACCTTATAGATCTTTCGGGAATCTGCTAAAACGTTCTCCTTCTAAAACATTCTAAAGCTTTATCGAATTGTCTGGAACCTGTTAGACTCCCCGACACACTCCTGCACACAATTTGGAACCTTATAGAACTTTCGGGAATCTTCTAGAACGTTCTCCTTCCATAAATTTCTAGAACTTTATAGAAAGTTATGGAATCTTTCAGTCTCATCAACACACTCCGTACACTCAGTTTGGAACATAATTGAACACTCGGGAATCTAGAACATTCTCCTTCCAGAACTTTCTAGAACTTATCAAACGTTCCAGAACCTTATACACTCCCTGACATACCCCAACACTCAGTTTGGAACCTTATAGAACACCGGGAATCTTCTATATCGTTCTCCTTCCAGAAGATTCTAGAACTTTATAGAACGTTCTAGAATCTTCTAGAGTCACACACACACTAAGCCATTCAGTTTGTAAACTTATAGATCTTTCGGGAATCTGCTAAAACGTTCTCCTTCTAAAACATTCTAAAGCTTTATCGAATTGTCTGGAACCTGTTAGACTCCCCGACACACTCCTGCACACAATTTGGAACCTTATAGAACTTTCGGGAATCTTCTAGTACGTTCTCCTTCCTGACATTTCTAGAGCTTTATCAAACGTTCTGGAATCTTTTAGACTCCTCGAGACCCTCCTCCATACTGTTTGGAATCTTGTAGAACTCTCGAGAATCTTGTATATCGAAATATCGAAAATTCTGAAACCTTCTAGAGTCACAGACACACTCTGCCACACTGTTGAATCGTCATAAAACTTGCGCGAACCTTCTAGAATATTCTCCTTCCAGAACTTTCCAGAGATTTATCGAACGTTCTGGAACCTTCTAGAGTCACAGACATATTCCGTCAGACTGTTTAAACCTTTTAGAATGTTCTTCTTCCAGAACATTCTAGAACTATATAGAAAGTTCTGGAATATTCAAGACTCATGAACACACTCCGGACACTCAGTTTGGAACCTTATAAAATACTCGGGAATCTTCTAGAATGTTCTCCTTCCAGAACATTCTAGAACTTTATCAAACGTTCTGGAACCTTCTAGAGTCACCGACGCACTCCGCCACTCAGTTTGGAACCTTCTAGAACGTTTTCCTTTCAGAAGTTTCTAGACCTGTATCGAAAGTTCCGGAATCTTCTAGACTCACCAACGCACTCCTTCACACTGTTTAGAATCTTATCGAACACTCGAGAATCTTTTAGAATGTTCTCCTTCCAGACCATTCTTGAACTTTATTAAACATTCTGGAACCCCTTCTAGAGTCACCCACACACTCCGCCACTTAGTTTGGAACCTTATAGAACTTTCTGGAATGTTCTAGATTGTTTTCTTTCAGAATTCTCAAGAGATTTATCGAATGCTCTGGCACCTTCTAGACACACCGACACATTCCGCCGCTCAGTTTGGAACCCTATAAAACTTTCAGGAATTTTCTAGAACGTTTTCCGGAACCCTCTAGAATCACCGACACAGTCGGCGCATCTATTAATAGAGTTCTTAGAATTCCAAAGTTGGAATTATAATAAATATTGATTGAAATCATGCCATTTTTCTTTCTTCTTGATTTGATCTACCTTAAGTGTACCCAATTACCCCACTCTCCCCTATGTTTCACACATGTACTCTTTATTCATTCAAAGAAGCGAAACATTAAATTTAAAATCAAATTTCCTCTGTGATGGCAGAAATATTGACATTAGAGAAAGTGTTGACATATATTACAGAAACATATATTATAGACACATACAAGGTGTACCAGAGATAGCAACAGAATTGTCGATTCAACAACAACGGTCGATTCCTGCCATGTTATGAGTCTGAAATCTTGAAACTACTGTGATTTAATATCAATAGTTATGGAGATATGCAATATCAAAGTTCGCATTTTTTTTCAATATTTCTGATTTTAATTTACAAAAAGTTGAACTATCATTACAGTCACTTATATTGATTATGAAAAATTCATTTGCTTCAATACAACTATAATAAAATTATAAAAATCTTTTTAAAAAAAAAAACTTTTTTCAATTTTTGCAAGGTTTTTGTTATTTTATTCGACTTTAGCGAATGCATTTTTCATTATGGACATAAGTTACCGTAATGATAGTACAATTTTTTGCAAAAAATATGTCAGAAATATTTAAAAAAAGGGTAACTTTGATATTGCATATCTCCATAACTATTGATAATAAATAGGTCATGGTTACTTGAATATTTTAGACTCATAATACAGGCAAGAATCTACCGGACATATTCCTGCTGCTAGCTCTGGTAAACTCTATATATTTTACAGAAACTTAAGGCGGCCATACACGCTCCGGTAGACCATAGAGGTACGTCTGTTCGATCGACCTCTAGAGACGTACCGCAGCGTGTGTGGTGTTCGCGTGTGGAGGTTTCCAGACCTGTACAGGTGACCGCAGAAGAATTGAAAATCTATACTTTTTGTCTGTGCGGCCGCGGCTGACAAATCTGTGCGTGTGTGGCGCTCTCAGTTTATATTCTCTATTCTATGCTCTCAGTATCTCTCTATTATGTGACGTCGTAGCTGTGACAGGAAGAGGTTATGTTGCGTGCAATGTTTTTTAAATGAAAAGTCTTAAGCGTTGTAAAGAAATCGAAGTTTATAAATTGGAACCGTATCTTTAGCGCGTAAAAAATACCACGATCGACCCAATTGCTGCAAAACCACTGCTGCAAAAATCGCAAAGATCGACCATTGCTGCAAAAACTAAAAGAATTGGAGCCTGATGCCAATACGAATATGGTTATAAAATTATTCATATAAATTAATTGTTAATATTTTTTTAAATATATTTTATAATTTTGATTCGTATTTTTCTCTTTATTTTTTAAATATATTTTAACTATAAATAAAGGCTAAAGTTTATTTTATGGCCTCACTCGATTTTCGTAAAATTAAGTATCCTGGTGTAGTTAAGTGCCCTGATGGCAAAACTGAAATCAAAATTTGGCGGTCGTAAGTACTAAAATCTAAATAAATTAATATTTTAAACAAAAATATTTTATTAGGTACCTGCAGGTTAATCTTTTCGCAAACCATTAAACAAAAGGCATCACACGTCTCTGGAATTATTTTACCGAGAGCTTGAGGTGATATGATACTAGAGAATTTAAGGCATTAGTATGATCTCCCTATTGCAAAAAATCTTAAAGGGGTTGTAACCTCTCCCATACAAAGTTTGCATATTCGCCGCCATTTTATAAAAAATCTTAGCCACAAATTAAATGTATATAAATCGATAGAGGACTTTCATACAAACATAAAACTATTCGGTCATAAAATCCTAAAGCGTCATGTTTCTGAGATATTCACATATAAAAAATGTTATTTTGTACCTATGAAGTGTAATACAAATGATACAATCAATAAGAAAGTATTGTTAAAAAACTAACCCTTAAAAACCAAGTTTTTATTTTACTCCCTCTCATTGTAAATTAAGTTTACCATCATGTAATTAAATAATTGATTGACTGAAAATGAAACATGTCTAGACAAATATCTATGTCAAAAATCTCTAAAAATATCTCTTTATTATTTGATTTCTTCCCAAAAAACCGAAGTGTGCTGTCATCTGTGAACCAATTGTCATAAATTTTCTAAATTCGTAGTGAAGTACCTATTATACCTACCAACGGAGTAATTCAAATTTAAAATATTCCGTAACGTTATCAGGCCGCCGCACAGTGGGTCGAAACCGTAATTTGTAATTCCTGTTCAACATTCACAGCTTCAGAGATGATTCCTTCGGGCCAGCTTATTTCATTTTCTAACCAATCACAATTTTTCCTTATAAACTGGGTTAAATACGACTACTTTGTTCCCATCTAGCTCTTATATTTGAACAATATCTCGTATAAAACTACTATCTACAATTGTAAAAAAATAGTGAAGTTTGCTGTAGTACTATTAAATGTTCATTTAGTTAGTTTTTGGTCTACCTGTATTGGTTTTATTGTTGATTTTTAGTGTTATAATATACTTTTACTTACTATTTCATATTTAGTTTGACATAAATGAATTTGAGAAAATAAAAATCTCCATAAGTATTGATATTAGGTCATGGTTGCTTGAACATTTAGACTCATAACATAGTCAGGAATCTACCGGCCAAGTTTTTGCTGCTAGCTCTGGTACAGCCTGTACATATATCGTAAAACTACTATCTACAATTTGTAAAAAAATATGTTTGCTGTTGTATTATTAAGTTTTCATTTAGTTTTTAGTCTAATTATGTTCGTTTTTTGTTGATTATTTGAGTTATTATGTACTTTTACTCACTATTTCATATTTAGTTTGACATAAAAGAAATTACGAAAATAAAAAATAAAATTATAAATATATACGTTTTTTATTTTTTCGATCCATTTATCTGGTAGAGTAGCAAGTTTATGTACACGCTCATAACATCAAACGATGGTAGACTAGACAAAGTATGAGAAAAAAAAGGTTTCAAAACGGGGTCAGTCACCACTTAGCAGAAATTTTATTTTATTTGATCCGCTCCATACAAAAAATACAAAACTTTTTTTGCTCAAACTATAAAGTTTAGGAAAAAGTTTCATAAGACAACTATTGATAAGGTTAATGAGCTCTATCCATCCGCATAAATAAAAAAGTAAAAAAATAAAGTTGGTCCCTAAGTCCCTCAAATTACGGTTTCGACCCACTGTGCTTCGGTTCGGGCGGCGGCCGCGCGTTCAAACCATTCGACCGATTTACATGATCTTGACGCTGACTATCCGTTCGCTAGGCCGGTGCCGCCCCCCAAATACGAGCGCCCTAGGCCATCGCCTAGTTTGCCTATATGAACGGGCCGGCCCTGTGTACGGGCGACCTCTAGAGACGTACCGCAGCGTGTGTGGTGTTCGCGTGTGGAGGTTTCCAGATCTGTACGGGTGACCGCAGAAGAATTGAAATTTGATTCTTTTTGTCTCTGCGACCGCGACGGACAAATCTGTGTCTCTACGTGTGTGGTAGGGATTGGTAAATGAAAAAAAATATCGATATATGTATATATATATATCGAATCGATATTCAAAAAAAGTATCGAAAATAATCGATATACATTGAGAAAAATATATCGATAAGTATCAATATTATTTTCAAAAATGTAAGGGAAATAAGCTTTTGGCGACCAAAAAAATAAAAAAAGGTCACCGGAAAAAATATATCGATTAACCGAGAAAAATATCGATGAGCAAAAAAAAAGGTAACCAAAAAAAGGTCGCCAAAAAAAATATCGAAGAAAATATATCGATATATCGGGAAAAAACTATAGATATATCGAAAAAATATATCGATGACCAAAAAAAAAGGTCATCAAGAAAAAAATATCGATTATCCCAGAAAAAATATCGATATTTCATATGTCGCGAAAAAATATATTCACTATATATTTTATATATTTATTTGTTTACGCCCATTAGGGATAGGCTTTTACATAAAGAATATAAAATAAATTTCAAAAAGCACATACATTAAACAATATCTGTATAGCACCAAACCATGAGTATAAAAGTTAAAAATATAAAGTAAAGAGCAGCAATGTGTATTGGCTTTTACATAAAAAATATAACATAAAATTATAATGAATATACATTAAACAATATAAGTTATAAGTAGCAAAATATAAAGTATCAGGAATAGCACCAAAACATGAGTATAAAAATTAAAAATATAAAGTAAAGAGCAGCAATGTGTATTGGCTTTTACCTGAAAATATAACATAAAATTAAAAGAACATACATTAAACAATATTAGTTATAGGTAGCAAAATATAAAAAGTATCCGGAATAGCACCAAAACATGCGTATAGAAATGAAAAATATTAAGTACAGAGCAGCAATGTGTATGAAAAATATATATTACCCACCATTAAATATTAACAGTTGAAGTCAGTAACGAAGCAGTATTGCCTCTTTAAGTGTAAACTTTACTTTCTCCAGACTGTCGACGAAAATGTCAACCATATATTATATTGAATATATATATATATATATTGAATATATATATATATATATTTTTACCCATCCCTAGTTTAGTTTCAAGCCATGTATTCACTATGGAACAAATTGCCCCTCAACATCACGCGTGGCATAGAGTCTACGTGACGTTGCAACGTCGCGCACTGTTCCGCGACGTCGCGCACAACATAGCGGAGCATTTCTACGTGTCGCGGCAACGTTGCTATGCGCACGGTACCCGAGCGAGCTCACGGCGACATCACACTTTGCGTCAGTACCACGTGGTAAGTGAGTGCGCATGCGCTGTATCCGTCAACACGACATTGAAGTGGGGAAACGAAATTGTTCTCCAACTCATCGCGCTCTACCAAAGCCGTACAATTTTGTGGGACACTTCAAACCGTGAATATAAAAATAAAATGATGTGAGGGCCAACAGCGTTCCTTAATATCGTCTTGCTTGGCTGTGGAAGGCCCGATTATTTGTAATAATTGTCAAAAACAGTTGTTGTCATTCGAGTGAAATTGGCAAAAGATCCGTCAGACATTCGAAGATCGCGTAGAATATCCATCCTTCTTTCTCTTTGCAGTAAATAATTTCATACCCATCACCTTTTCCTCCTTTTACGTTTCGATAACTCGTTAAAATAAATAGATACGCAGCTGTCATCATAACCTCATCGGGCGACATTTCCGCGACAAGTGATATGTGAATCCCGGTGTGTACACTAGGATGTCCCGTCCATGTAAGAGAAAAAAAATTTTTGAGCTACACAATCGCAAGTGGTGTCAAATTTTGCGTAAATTTACACAAATTGCGAAAAAGGTAAAAAAAAACTAAAATTGTCTATCATCTTGAGGGCTCTACCGAGCTTTGAAGTTTTGTAAATTTTACGTTTTTATAGACCTTTTGCCTAAAATAATTAAAAAAATCAAGTTTAAAAAGTATTTTATTGTTGAAATTAATGAGACAAAGCACAAGAAAATAAAATATAGATAATAATCAATGACAAAAACTAAAAGTTTTAACTTATTTTTGTGTCCAAAATTTGGCATTTCTGCTCGAGATTGCATCCCGGTTCTAATAAAGCCACCTCTAGAAGTAACGTCAGTTACACTTTGTGATGCGTCTGTTATAGGTCTCTAGGACCCAAAGTGCAACCATCTTAGGCCAAGAATAAATGACGAAGGGGTAACTCATTGATATGCATCATAAAAACACACCATTGTAACGGTCTCTCCAAAAACTCCTCTAAATATTGAATCACGCCACCCTTCCAATCGGTGTTAGTTGCAGTTCCGTCACATTCAACGCAAATCGCGTCATCTTAATTCCAACCTCGACCCTCTACTTTGTCTACTACTATTAGGATACATCTCAATATCGCAATTTAAAATAAGGTCGGAAATCGACTGCGGTATGCCCTGACTCCGCTGCCACTTCACCATCCACAGCGGATATTCGTTTACAACGACAGAAACTGGAGTATTATGTAGTAACAATGTATAATCGGTTGCTAGTTGTTTCACAGTTTTAATGTCTTGATTACTGTATTCGCTTTTTGGCATGAAAACGCTTAGTTGAATCAAATTAAGTATTTGAAGAGGCAGACGATGCTGTAGGTCACTTATTATTGAATCCAGAAGAGGGATGTATATTAGAGTGTCCCGTCGATGTATGAGAAAAAAACATTTTTCAGCTACACAATCACAAGAGGTATCAAAATTTGCGTAATTTTACACAAATTGCGAAAAAGGTAACAAAAAATATAATCGTTTGTCATTTTGAGGGCTCTACCGAGCTTTGAAGTTTTGTAAATTTTACGTTTTTATAGAGTTAAACCGTTTGCCTAAAATAATTTTAAAAAATCGTGTTTAAAAGGTATTTTAGTATTGAAATTAATGAAACAAAGCACAAGAAAATAAAATAAACAAAATATAGATTATAATCAATGACAAAAACTAAAATTTTTAACTTATTTTTGTGTCCAAAATTTGGCATTTCTGCTCGAGATTGCATCCTGGTTCTAATAAAGCCACCTCTAGAAGTAACGTCAGTTACACTTTGTGATGCGTCTGTTATAGGTCTCTAGGACCCAAAGTGCAACCATCTTAGGCCAAGAATAAATGGCGAAGGGGTAACTCATTGACATGCATCATAAAAACACACCATTGTAACGGTCTCTCCAAATACTCCTCTAAATATTGAATCACGCCACCCTTCCAATCGGTGTTAGTTGCAGTTCCGTCACATTCAACGCAAATCACGTCATCTTAATTCCAACCTCGACCCTCTACTTTGTCTACTACTACTACTAGTTGTGATCGAAATAAGAATTCCCTTTGCAGTGCCACGTTTTTCAGTATTGTGTGTCCCAAATAAATTGATCCAGGTTGTGCTAAAATTGAGATGTGGTCTTCTAAAATTTCTTTGCGATGGTCTTTTATCCATAAAAGTAAATGCATTTTATATCTATACCTCCTATATATTTTGAAGTTTCCGGGCTTAAGATACATCTCTGTAGATCTTATAACTTTAACTGTAATCTTAACCAGAGTTAAATCTTCGGTAGAAACCAAGCCGACGTCAGCCAAAACCGCAGAAGCAACAGCAGCAGCAGATCGCGTCGATAAACCATATCTATCACAGACTTTAGTAACTGTTGGCAATGGCAATGTATTCCAATTCGCCGTTTAAGTTGATGGTGTCTCTGTCGAGGGCGTGTTTGTCGGGGATGCCTCTGTTATCGGAATCTCTGAATCTTCATCACAATTTTCTGAGACACAATCGGTTTCTTGAGTAGAACACGATTTTTTGTTACCCTTATTGACTCTTCAATTTACCTCTGCTGTCGTTTCATTAATCTAGCCGTTTCTTTTTTATCAAAACCGCTTATAATCATTTTCCTATCATTTATTTGATCCAATAAAAACTTCTCTCATTGATGTGAACTTTCTTCGGTTTTAAACACGAAAGAGATTCAAATGAAGTGCATTTACAAGTAGAAACGTCAAAAAGCTTCTCAAATGACTTTAAAAAACATTTCAGTTTATTTTCAAAACTATCATTTTGTTTGCTTTTGGGGTATCTTTTCAAATTGAGATACTTTTCGAAATCGGATTTCACTAATTAACTCGTTCCTTAGTTACAAAGTTTTGGTCCACATATTGTTGATCTATTAGAAAACAATCACATATATATCTGATTTGGATGGATCTTTAATTTCATACTTCATTTATATTTCAATTTCAGGTCGTTCTTGACAAATAAAATAAATTCAATGACGTCCCTCATAGTTGGTAGCCGCTGATTGTTAAGTTCCTTGTATGGTCCAAACATAGCATAAGTAGTCTGACTACGCCTCGAACTTCTTATTTAAAAATTACGAATCCGTTTTTAACACTATAGTCGGGGCTGCCCACAACTGTAACAATCGCAATAGTACTTTTATGGCATAAAAGTTATTTTACCTACGAAGAAAACACTCGCGAGTCAAGTCAAGAAAATCCTCAAAAACAAGTTCAAACTTGAGGGTATTTGCAGGTTGAAACCTAACAAATTCGAAGTCGCTGGTAACGTGTTGTTACATGAAAATCGAAACGTCATGTATGATTTACATATAAATAGAACAAAAAGTAAATATTTTTTTGTATTTAGTTCAGGAGCCAAAATTGAGGATAGCGAAATATCTTCATAAAAATAACAATTTTTCAAAACTTTCTAGATCGGTAGAACCCTAAAGATATAGATTTATTTTATTATTAAAATTATTTTGGTAATATAAGCTTAATTACGCAAGTTTTGTAAGGTCTTGTGTTAAGGTGACCGCGTCATTGTCCCCGAAACATGAGCGTAGTTGTTGATGCGACATGGCGCTCGGAATGTTTCGCGGTTTGCCCCTAGTGAATACATGGCTTCAGTTTCAGTTTCCGGCCGTTCCGGCGTCATGCCGCGAGTGCTGGGTGCGACACCGCAACAGATGACAGCTGACAGATGTGACACGCGAACACATTTGAATGCCGTCTGCCATTTTGAATAAAATATTTGACATATTATGCAATGTCATGCAAAAACCGTAGTTGAAAAAGGTGATCCTTCTAAAGTATAGTATTATAACGTGTATATGAATATATACATTTATATATATATATATAAATCTTTAACGCGTGCAATATCATATAAACCAACGCTTAAGCAGGAAATAAAAATAAACGCACAAAAGAGCTTTAAAAAAAAGTATCCTATAATCGTATAAAAATATGCTTATCAAACATGCGAATAGTACAATTCGAAAATCGTAGTTACAACTGAAGACTCATGCGGTATACCGCAACGTGTAAGGGATGTACGGGTAAGCCCATACACGTTGCGGTACGGTGTGCGACATACCGATCTGCTATACGCGGTGTACCTCTACGATGCACCGGAGTGTGTATGGCCGCCTTTAGGTACGCGTGTATAAATAAGTACATCCCGTCTATTTTTTGCTTGGATAACAGTTTTGTTATCCAAGCATAAAACTCCTGAGAGTAGAGGGGATTATGTTATATTTTATATGTAAATCTACTGACAATTATCCAAAACGATTATGTCACCTATGACTCTCAGTCTCATAGTATTCAGGTTCAGATACACATGCTTATTTTGAGCATGCTCATTTAGCATGCTCAAAATTAGCATGCCCTAACAACTGTACACACTTGCTTATTATTAGCATGCTCATAAATGAGCATGATCAAAGCTAACAATCAAACACATGCTTATTAATGGCATGCTCTTGTCATAGAATTGAGAGGAGAAAATTGAAACTTTGCACACTGAAATAGAAAATTGTGAAAATTGTGAAAAAAAAATTGTGACAAAAAAAAAGGTGAACCAATAAATCAAAACAGTTTCCGAGTTTCCATCCGCACATTTTTGATTTTAGTTTTTATAATTTTTATTGTAAGATTTGAATCATTCATGTCTTTTAATAAAGTTTCATTAACATAATTTCTTGCTATATTATTTTACATAGTGGTGACCGAGTATTCCACAGACATTCGTGATTCCTATAATAAGTCACGAAAAAAAATATTTTGTCATCTCCCCAACGCACCATATTTGTTTCATCTGTCGCGGACTGAGAAGATCGCATTGATAATCGATACTAGCCGCGAATAACATTGGCATGTTCATAAGCAAGCGTGTTCACTCATGCTCAAAAGATACCCCATCTCGTGGTAAATAACATCAGCACGCTCATAAATCAACCGCCGGTTGATTTATGAGCGTGTTCATTACTAGCAATGTGCATACAGACATGCCACTAAACAGCAATGGATTAAAAAATTCAATACTGCGCATGCTCACGTGCCACTAATAAGCATGTGTATCAGTACCTTAAAGCAATCAAATGGTTGCTCAAATGCGAGTAGAATTGATATTTTCTCTAGATTTAAGAATACGTCGCGGAGAGAGTTCTCGGATGTAACTCTTTGCATCCGAGAACTTTCTCCGCATCTCCGAGTCAAAAATAACTGAAATAATGTATAAAATAATCGGTGAATTACAATCAAACCATTATTTATGACATTTTAGACATTTTAAAATAAATTTAAACCAGTTTAGACTCACCGCAACGGGCGGCACCTAGCATCGCCAGAAGACAGACGATCTGCAGGCAGATCCCGGCAGACAGCATCCTCGCGCACATCCCAACAAGCAAACCACGGACACAATGTCGCTGGGGAGCACAATGAATGCTCTCGCGACCACTCGCGCGAGGAAGAAATGATATCTTCGCTATTTGGGAAAGCAAGATGGTATCGTCGGCACTTATCGCCAATTATTTTTGGAAGGTCGTGACACCGAACAGACATACATAACAGATTACATCACGATAGGCTCCGTGCCAATTAGAAAAGATCATTAATTAATAATATGGAAATGTATCTACATATTCGTTAGACTAAGGAATATTTTAAGTAGAAAAATTATTAAAAATGTGCATATATATATATTTCTAATAAATATTACGGGACTCGTTTCCTTACAAAAATGAAAAATATTAATAATATATATATATTTATTAATTAGTACATACAAGTAAAGAATATGTATGTGCATTTCTTTAATATTAAATTTTGCCACACTGTGAGCTTTAATTAAAGAATTTTGTAATTTGATAATGAAATATTTTAAAATTTTAATTTGCCCTGAAAGGTTATTGATGCAGCGTATCTCGATAGGTAGATTATTGTAGTACCTACACAGCATGTTACCAATTTCACTATCCCAGCGACTTAACAAGTCGTCAATATTTGATAGTTATATGTTTCTCTTTGAATTATTAATTCACTTATTTATATTATTCCATTTTTATTCGGGAAGTAATCGACTGTTTACGAGAATATCAAACGAAGCTTTGACGTCTTCTCGCTAGTCGATTTCCGAACAATGGAAGTATTCTTTGCTAAACTGAAAATAGAGTATATATGTATATATATTATTAAACATATTTTTAATTTATTTAAGGAAACGAGTCCCGTAATATTTAATACGAAATAAATAAATGAAATAAAGAGAAATACACAAATATCAAATAATAAAACTGAAAAATTAAATGCTGGAACCTGGATTCGAACCACGGACCTCTGTGTTTCGCGCACAAGCGATTTCATTTATTTATTTCGTATTAAATATTACGGGACTCGTTTCCTTAAATAAATGAAAAATATGTTTAATAATATATATATACTCTATTTGCAGTTTAGCAAAGAATACTTCCATTGTTCGGAAATCGACTAGCGAGAAGACGTCAAAGCTTCGTTTGATATTCTCGTAAAACAGTCGATTACTTCCCGAATAAAAATGGAATAATATAAATAAGTGAATTAATAATTCAAAGAGAAACATATAACTATCAAATATTGACGATTTGTTAAGTCGCTGGGATAGTGAAATTGGTAACACGCTGTGCGCGAAACACAGAGGTCCGTGGTTCGAATCCAGGTTCCAGCATTTAATTTTTCAGTTTTATTATTTGATATTTGTGTGTTTCTCTTTATTTTATTTATTTATTTCTTATTAAATATATATATATATATGCATATTGTCACGAAATTATTAAGCACTAACATGTGTAATTAAAATAAAATAATTAAATATTTAATAAATCATAAATAAAAATGGCATGCACATCACTACGATGTTGCGTCGCAGCTCGAAGGCTATAAAAAGCCCTGCACACTAAATATCCTTCTTATGATGATGATTCGCTTGTCGTCTCTTGAGCCGACCAGTCGATATTTTCATACCGCTCTTACGATACCGTGCAGCATCGCAAAAGTATTTTTTCAACCCGCTCCGATACCGTGCGCCGTGCCACGCTGCGCGCGCAACTCGAAGCCGACCCCGTAAGGGGAGAATACCGTACCGAAGTCGCATTATTACGATTTAAGCAATTTTAAAATTTTTCTTTCCAAAAATCACGCCGCCGCGATCGAGACAAACAAAAAACATTTTACAACAAGTCCGAGCGCGGAGCGCCCGGACCGTGTAATAACGGCCCCCCCGATCATTAGCACTAAACTCGCGAAACTTTTAGAAATTAACATGGCTTCGCTATTTGTACCGCAGATGCAGGAACCCGACGGGTCATACCGTAATTGCACTCCATACGAACTGAATCTTTTTACGAAACAACATCACGTCGTCGCGCAATCCGCAAACGCCGCCGCCCAGTCAATGGACACAACCGCCGCCAACAACAACATCGCGACTCCAACCGAATTTCCTCCGCTAAAAACTCCGGTCATCTCTGTCACCACATCGTGGCAAACTCCCAGGCAGTCCGCGAAGCGGACTCGCCCAAACCTAGCATCACCCACTCCTACCACCAATCAATTCTCCGCCCTCCCCGAGGAACAAGACGAATTCGTTCCCACTCGTCGCGACCCGACACCAAGAAATACGCCGCGCTCGTCCCGAGTACCGCCGGTTATCATGCCTACAAAAGACATGACGCACCTCCAATTGCATACGGCAATCAAAAAACACGTCAAAGGGGCGTTCAATTTTAAATACACCAAGGGCGGCACTGCGGCCGTCCAAACCCAGCATCTTGATGATCAAAAGGCGCTGATTATCGGCCTGAAAAATGATGGAATCACGGGATTCCATTCATTTACTCCGGATGCCGAGCGCATGAAGCGCACGGTCATCCGAGGCCTGCCCCTGATTGAAGTCCAGGAAATCGAAGAGGACCTGGCACTTCAAGGCTTCCCCGCAACCAGAGTAGTCAAAATGACTACTCCAAAATCCGAATACCCGCTATACCTTGCCTATTTCGGGCAGGAAGTTGACATGGGCAAACTCCGCACGCAGGTCACCGTCGTATGCTACTGCAGGGTCACCCTCCAGAAATATAAATCAAACTTTCTACAGCACGGAACACAGTGCTATTCCTGCCAATGTTTCGGACACAGTTCGCGTAACTGCAACCATGCTCCGAGATGCATAAAGTGCCTGCAGCAGCACGCGACGGCGGACTGCCCAAAAAAGACACGCGACGAGCCAGCCGCGTGCTGCAATTGCCAGGGTGACCACCCGGCAAACTACCGAATGTGCCCTAAACGCGTCGCGTACGTCGCGAAAATCCAACCGCGTCTCCCACCGCCCCGTTCTACCGCACAGCAGTCCAGCTCAGCACGTCCTCAGATGACCATGAGGCAGCCTGCACCTGTCATCGAGGGAAGGCAGTGGTCGAGCGTCGTTCAGGGTTCGAACGATGCTCCCGCTGCCACTAATCAATTAAATAAGCAAGTATCCTCCGGGCCGCGACCGACGCGCCCGGAGCTCCATACATCGCCACCGATCGGTTCTACCAGCGCGGCTGGGGGCTCGGACCTCAATGAGTTCGCGATGTTAATGCGACTCATGTTAAACTCACGCGATCGTTTCAACCAATGCAGTGATAAAATCTCGCGCGCGATGATTTGTCTCGAACTCATGGATGCTCTCGAGCGCCCCAGCGGCGCTGCGTATTAATATTTTTAACCAACAATGGCGGTTGTAAATTCGGGTGTACATATTATCGCGTGGAACGCTCGCAGTGTCCGTGATAAGGTCGATGAGCTGGTGGCCAGCCTCAACCAAGCTGATGTCGATATTGTGCTACTTTCGGAAACGTGGTTAAAACCTAACAAACCACCCTTCAAAGTCCCTGGCTTTGATGTATACCGAAATGATCGCGAACTCGGTCCCGCCGGGGGAACGGCAATTTTAATTAAAAGCATTTTACCGCATACGCGGTTACCTACACCACCTTTAAAATCAATTGAAGCCACAATTATTAAATTAAACATAGGTGGCCGTGACCACATAATAATCGCCGCATACAACTCACATGCCATTTCGACCGCTGACATTGATACACTCATGGCTATCGGCCCTACAGTGGTCATAGCCGGCGACTTCAATGCAAAACATTCACATTGGAACTGTCAGCGATCGAATCCAAATGGCAAAAAACTATACACCCATATGGAGACACGTGATTATGCCGTCCTCGCCCCGGACAAACCAACGTTCTATTCACAATGTAAATTTCCAAGCACACTCGATATAGTTTTGACCAAAAACGCATCCTTTCTGTCGGAACCTGTCACCGGGGACGACCTCTCGTCGGACCACCTCCCGATTTACTTTCGGGTGGTTGGTGCAGCGAAGAGGGAGCCCCGATTACAATACAACTACAAGGACGCCGATTGGTCAACCTATAAAGAATTCATAAATCACTACATTTATTTATCCACAAATGCCTACAACCACCCTCACGAGATTGCCGATGCAATAGATTTACTGACTGCAATTATTCAAGGAGCTCGCGACACAATTATTCCGGCCAAGGTAGTCCAGCCGTACACTACACCACTCACACCTGAAATAAAAAAACTCATCACAGACAAAAATAATGCACGCCGACACTATCATCGCACTCGCGATAGACACTACAAAACTCTTACCAACTCACTACAGCGAGAAATTAAAATTCAAATCGAACAACTGCGTAATGATTTCTGGGAACAAAAATTGGAAAAACTCGAGCCTGGTGATAACTCCCTATGGAGAATGACCAGAGCTTTGAGGCGCGCGAAAACAGTCATTCCACCACTCATCAAACCGGGGTGCTCACAGCCTGCACTTTCTAATGTAGAAAAAGCCGACGCCTTGGCGGACGGCTTTGAAAGCACATACAAGGTGACACAAGGGATCGGCGATCCCGACACTGAAAAACTAGTGTCCGACACGCTTCGGGAATTCGGTGCGGCCCCGCCCACCGAAGATGAAATTGATGAAATTAAATTCACCACCCCCTCAGAAATCAAACGTATCATAAAAAGACTTAAACCGTTCAAAGCCCCGGGCTTGGACGGCATAAATAATATACTTCTCAAACATCTACCACAGCGAGCCATAGTAGTACTCACAAAATTTTTTAACGGATGCCTGCTCCTCGGAATTTTTCCGGAGCACTGGAAAATTGCAAATGTCCTCCCTTTTACAAAACCGAATAAAGATCCCACCAACCCTATAAATTACCGCCCCATCAGTCTCCTTTCGACCATCAGTAAATTACTTGAAAAAATTATCCTGACTCGCCTGGTAGCATACACACACACAAAAAATTTTCTCCCGGACGACCAGTTCGGGTTCAGAATGAGGCACAGTACGACACAGCAACTGGTTAGAGTAATCGAGCAGGTGTCAACGGGCTTCAATTGGAAAAAGTGCACTTCTATGGCACTTCTAGACCTCGCGAAGGCCTTTGACACCGTCTGGATTGACGGGCTGATTTTTAAAATGGTCTCGATCGGCGTGCCACGGTACCTAATCGAGATCATTAAATCATATCTTTCAGGCAGAAAGTTTACAGTCTCAGTGAAAGGTGAATTTTCTTCCACAAGACAAATACCGATGGGGGTGCCCCAGGGCAGCCTGCTCGGTCCGCATTTATTTAACATATTTACTCACGACATTCCCTCTTTACAGACCTGCACGCGTGCCATCTTCGCAGACGACACAGCGCTACTCTCCACCTCCCGAAGTCCCGACCTGGCCTCCAGACAGCTCCAGGGTGCACTAACCCAAATGGTGGCATACTACCGCCAATGGAAGCTAAAGCTAAACGAGGACAAGACGGAGACCATACTCTTCTCTCACTACTCCAGACCACCTCCACGAGTAAAAATACTCGTGAACGAAAGCGAGATCGAGTGGTCAAAAGAGGTTAAATACCTCGGCCTGACGCTCGATTCTCGCCTTACTTGGAATTCTCACATTAAAAACACCCGGCATAAAGCGAACCGAGCCATCGGCTCGCTTCGCTCTATATTCAACAGGTCCGGCGCACTTTCCATCAAAAACAAAAACACTCTATACAATTCCATGATTTTACCTACCATCACATACGCTGCACCTGCCTTCAGCAGCATACAAGACACCAAATACGAAAAACTACAAGTTATACAAAACAAATCACTTAAAATCATATACAACACATCACCCAGAACAAATATTAAAAAGATGCACCATCAGCACAAAGTGGACACAATTAAACAATGCTTCCACAAATTATCAGACAATTTCCACAAATCATGCACTTTTCCATTACAAGAAAATTCACTAATCCGTAATCTCGGTTCTTATGAACACGATATTAGTCTTCTGCCTTTCAGATACCGATACAGACTGCCCCGTCATTACTTCATGAAGCAACAAAATGCGCTCGATCCTCCGGAGCGAGCGCATCAAGGCTGACAGCATCGACTTGTACACCGAAATTATGATCTGTAAATAAATAAATATTATTTAAGTCGTAGTTGAATTTTTTACTATAGTTACTATTAATTTATAATAAGGCGGCACTATACATAAAGTGTCGCGCCTAGTTAATTTCACCTTTTTAAATATCACGTAAAATGTTTAGTGGGTTTTTTATTAAAAATTTTTTACCCTTTCGAATTCATGTAAAATATAAAACATACGATGTTTATTACAATAAGTAGTTAGTAAAAGTGTCAAAGTTATAGAACTGACGCACTTGTAGAAGTAGAACTAGGCGGTCTAGCCGCATGTAAAGTACTCAGAGTATCGTAGACTCTAAGGAATCGAAAAAAAAAAAAAAAAAAAAGTGAACTGTTGTATGAATTCCAACGACACAACAATGCGTCGGTTGTGTGTTAAGCCATGTATTCACTAGGGGACAAATTGTCCCTCAACAGCACGCGCGGCATAGAGTCTACGTGACGTTGCAACGTCGTGCACTGTTCCGCGACCTCGCGCACAACATAGTGCGGCATTTCTACGTGCCGTGGCAACGTTGCCATGCGCACGATACCCGAGCGTACTCACTGCAACATTCCGCGGAGCATCAGTACCACGTGGTATGTAAACAAGTGAATACGCATGCGCTGCATCTGTCAAGATGACATTGCGGGGAAACGAAATCGTTCTCAAACTCGTCGAGCTGTATCGATCGAAGATCGCATAGAATGTCCGTCCTTCTTTCTCTTTGCAGTAAATAATTTCGCATTCTCCTCCTTTTTCTCCTCTTACTTTTCGATAAACTCATTAACATAAACAGATACGCGGCTATCATCATAACCTCATAGGGCGATATATTTCCGCGACGTCTGGAAAACAATAATTATTTGCAAAAAGGACCTTGTTTTTAATAATATTCAATTTACTACAGTAAAACCTCGTTAATTTGAAATTGCGACCCAAAAAAACATTTCGAATTGCGCGGAACCCCGTTTTCGCCAAATGAGATACCGCAGCTGTCATCCATAACCTCATCGGATGACATTTCCGCGACAAGATATGTGAGTCCCGGTGTGTACACGTCAAATGACCGCGTCATTGTCCCCGAAACATGAGCGTAGATGTTGATGCGACATGTCGAGCGGAATGTTTCGCGATTTGTCCCCTAGTGAATACATGGTTTTATGCCTATCGCCTGCGCCGGTTCCACGAAAAAGGGACACATCAATCGGCCGATATTAACCACATGAACGGGAACAAAGCTTTTGCATTAATCTTAGTAAAGTGCATTCATAAGAACATATGTTTATCTATTATCTCATGATGGCTTTTGTTTGACCGCTGCAATCTCCCGTTTTCTATGATAACGTCTATACAATGAGACAATAAATGCATTGAACAGTACGGTATTGTTTGACCAAAGATGCACAGTTTTCCTTATTTGATTTAATATTGCGAATACCGTGGACTACAAGATGCACAAAATCTCCACACTACAGGAACTAACAACTAAAATCAAGGAGAGATACTCAATCACTTTTCTGAAATACGAATCCTCAAAATCGTCGGATGTTTTTAAAAATGGCCGAGTTATTTGACGTCAAAGCCATATTTATATCATCACGCAAATTGAAGTCTAAAATATAAGTAGGTACTAATATTATTTTTAAAGTTGGTAGAAATCAGTTTGTTACACAAACATCAATATTAAATTAAAGCCAATATTTTCGTCACAATGGCAAGTATTGTCACGTGTCGCGGCTGCGGAGGAATGAATGAAAACGCTGAGAATTAATTAGCTACTTATTAATTACTGATATATTACTGATATAACACTATTAAACTCAACGTTTTTCTTTAAATTAGACTATTTCGCAATATATCAATCGTAAATAAAAACTATATTATCGCTAGGACACTTTATTTAACATTCACTATAACATTTAATCCGATTTTCACTGCTTTAATCGCTCCGGTTTATTTCGCCACTTAGGTAAGAACATCGCTTGATTATCCACTTGATTTATCGCTCCGATTGGCCAACCCAGATTTAGGTGTTTAGGAGAAGATTCTCGTGGCTTCCAGGCGTTACTCGAATGTTTCAGACGCCTCCCGAAGGCCGTAGATATCCCTAGGCCGTTCTCGATTCTTCGATAGTTTTGTGACAAGTGACATACATTATATTGACATTTGACAGATGTCTCGACGTTTCTCTATTTTTTAGTGTTGGGGTATCGATAACCAAATAACAATCTCGCTATTTTCAGAATAGTTCAGCCAATTGGAATGGTCGCGAAGTGTCCACCGACTGCCGAAGTGGTGTTTAAATTTAAAACACTCATCGATCGGAGGACCATGACCTCGTTGCGGGAACTGGCGCAACCAATGTACATTACATTCATCATTTTACATTCTTTTTTGAGGACTCGAAACAGCAAAAGTAGATGGTGTAATTTTATATTCAACTAATCAATTATGCCTTATTGTTTAGATGAATAATAAATTTAAACCCCGAGTACCACATAAAACCGTACTAAAAATATTACAAACTAGAAATTCTACCAAGGGATGGCTAAGAACCAGGGTTCGAAAAAATTCGATTTTTATAATAAAAATCAAATATTCGGATTTTTTGATCCGATATATATCAAAAATGGGATATATATCCAAACTTTTTTTTCTCCTTTTTTGCACACGTCGATTGATACAAACTCTAAATAATTAGGAAATATATTTTTTTTATTTTGTATATGAATTATTATTTATTAAATAAATAAATTGCATACTGAAAAAAGCTTATATATATGCAATTATTATATAAGTTATAAAAGTTGCTCTTTCTTATGTAGTGTTATGGGTGTTTGTTTCTTTGTTTGAAATAAAAAACGAATTATATGAAATAAATGAAACTAAAAAATAACCGTAGCACTTTTTAAAATACAACTTGCGCCATCTAGTAACGACCGCAGATATTAAAAAAAATAACCTGTGGCATTTTTTTTTAAATGCAACTAGCGCCATCTATTAACATTTGC
>JADDOH010024488.1:0-29428 GCA_016648135.1 Agrypnia vestita
TGTACACGTCAAATGACCGCGTCATTGTCCCCGAAACATGAGCGTAGATGTTGATGCGACATGTCGAGCGGAATGTTTCGCGATTTGTCCCCTAGTGAATACATGGTTTTATGCCTATCGCCTGCGCCGGTTCCACGAAAAAGGGACACATCAATCGGCCGATATTAACCACATGAACGGGAACAAAGCTTTTGCATTAATCTTAGTAAAGTGCATTCATAAGAACATATGTTTATCTATTATCTCATGATGGCTTTTGTTTGACCGCTGCAATCTCCCGTTTTCTATGATAACGTCTATACAATGAGACAATAAATGCATTGAACAGTACGGTATTGTTTGACCAAAGATGCACAGTTTTCCTTATTTGATTTAATATTGCGAATACCGTGGACTACAAGATGCACAAAATCTCCACACTACAGGAACTAACAACTAAAATCAAGGAGAGATACTCAATCACTTTTCTGAAATACGAATCCTCAAAATCGTCGGATGTTTTTAAAAATGGCCGAGTTATTTGACGTCAAAGCCATATTTATATCATCACGCAAATTGAAGTCTAAAATATAAGTAGGTACTAATATTATTTTTAAAGTTGGTAGAAATCAGTTTGTTACACAAACATCAATATTAAATTAAAGCCAATATTTTCGTCACAATGGCAAGTATTGTCACGTGTCGCGGCTGCGGAGGAATGAATGAAAACGCTGAGAATTAATTAGCTACTTATTAATTACTGATATATTACTGATATAACACTATTAAACTCAACGTTTTTCTTTAAATTAGACTATTTCGCAATATATCAATCGTAAATAAAAACTATATTATCGCTAGGACACTTTATTTAACATTCACTATAACATTTAATCCGATTTTCACTGCTTTAATCGCTCCGGTTTATTTCGCCACTTAGGTAAGAACATCGCTTGATTATCCACTTGATTTATCGCTCCGATTGGCCAACCCAGATTTAGGTGTTTAGGAGAAGATTCTCGTGGCTTCCAGGCGTTACTCGAATGTTTCAGACGCCTCCCGAAGGCCGTAGATATCCCTAGGCCGTTCTCGATTCTTCGATAGTTTTGTGACAAGTGACATACATTATATTGACATTTGACAGATGTCTCGACGTTTCTCTATTTTTTAGTGTTGGGGTATCGATAACCAAATAACAATCTCGCTATTTTCAGAATAGTTCAGCCAATTGGAATGGTCGCGAAGTGTCCACCGACTGCCGAAGTGGTGTTTAAATTTAAAACACTCATCGATCGGAGGACCATGACCTCGTTGCGGGAACTGGCGCAACCAATGTACATTACATTCATCATTTTACATTCTTTTTTGAGGACTCGAAACAGCAAAAGTAGATGGTGTAATTTTATATTCAACTAATCAATTATGCCTTATTGTTTAGATGAATAATAAATTTAAACCCCGAGTACCACATAAAACCGTACTAAAAATATTACAAACTAGAAATTCTACCAAGGGATGGCTAAGAACCAGGGTTCGAAAAAATTCGATTTTTATAATAAAAATCAAATATTCGGATTTTTTGATCCGATATATATCAAAAATGGGATATATATCCAAACTTTTTTTTCTCCTTTTTTGCACACGTCGATTGATACAAACTCTAAATAATTAGGAAATATATTTTTTTTATTTTGTATATGAATTATTATTTATTAAATAAATAAATTGCATACTGAAAAAAGCTTATATATATGCAATTATTATATAAGTTATAAAAGTTGCTCTTTCTTATGTAGTGTTATGGGTGTTTGTTTCTTTGTTTGAAATAAAAAACGAATTATATGAAATAAATGAAACTAAAAAATAACCGTAGCACTTTTTAAAATACAACTTGCGCCATCTAGTAACGACCGCAGATATTAAAAAAAATAACCTGTGGCATTTTTTTTTAAATGCAACTAGCGCCATCTATTAACATTTGCAGAAAGTTTTCTTGGATATATATCAAAAATAAAAATCGAGCCATAAATATCGTGAAATATAATCGTGATATATATCCGCGGATATATATCCTCGAACCCTGCTAAGAACTGCCAAAAAGAATTTGAAGCTAGGACAAACGCATTGTGCGTATCTAGGCCCAAAAATATATAATTTGATACCGATGAAAAAATGCAACTACAAGCTCTAAAAAAACATTGACGTACGACGAGAACTGTCTGAGAAAACCGTATATTCTGTGTATTTCTTCTCAATATACAGGGTTATTTGTAAAACATTAATAACCTCGCAGGACTATATTCCTGCCTTGATTATGAGTCGAAAATGTTCAAGCTATTATGACCTAATACCAAGACATTCCAATTGGAATTTTTCAGACTTTTTATCATTTTATTTAACTTGTATTGAAACGAGTGAATTTTTCTTAATTGAAATAAGTTACTGAAAGGATAGTCCAACGTTTTACAAAAAATAAGTAACAAATATTGAAAAAAAATATGAAAACTTTGATGTCGCATATCTCCTTAACTACTGATATTAGGTCATAATAGCTTGAACATTTTCGACTCATAATCAAGGCAGGAATATAGTCCTGCGAGGTTATTAATGTTTTACAAATAACCCTGTATATATTTTTTAATTCTCCTTTTGCTTTGTGTACTTCCTTTACTGATAATTCTGTATTTCTGTTTTTAATTATTTTATCAAATTTAAATTTAAACTTTTGACTTGTATATTTTCTTAACTGATATTTCTGATTTTTTTTTTCATTATTTTATCAATATTAGTATTAAAATTTAATTTATTGTACATCTATTAATTTTAAAAAAATCTTGTAATGCATATTAAAGTATGTCTTGAATTCTTTTTTCCTCTAAACATGTACTTTTTTTGCTTTGTATATTCTTCTTTTCGGTAGAGTCGACTGCCTTCAAACAGGTAATCCCTAGTTAGGTAGTCCAAGTCTAACACAATACAAAAGAAGAAATTAATAAAAAAAATATTATTATTACTCGCAAAGCCGACTAAAATAATACAAGAATAAATTAAGAAGAGATATTCAATATCGTGTGGCCTACGACCGGTGATAAGATAAACAGCTGTGGTGTCGTTGTCGAAAATCTAACGACTTCGTCTGCGTGTTTTCACAGGGTCCTAGAGCGCAATTAAACAATACACGACTTAGGTTGTATTATAGGTAAAGGTTGATTAGTAGAATCCGCGTTTTTTTTTGTTGCACTTTTTAATACATTACGATACGATTGTGCATTAGTAGCTATCCTTTCCGCGGGTGGTTGGAGGCACACGTCAGTTTGCAACTGAATATCGATCTTACAACATGGTCTAACATCATGGCCATCCTAGATCAGGAGTGCAAAGTTATAAAACGTTACACTAACCATTGACGTATTATAATATAGACACGTTATTTCAATACTAGCCGGCTTTCATATGTAGCAAATATTGCATTGAAAGAGACAACATATCAGCACACAAACGCTCTGCGTATAGACAGCAAAATCGGGTAATTTGAAGTCGCGGTGACTAAAATAACATACTCATTCTCACAATAGTGTACGACACTCTGTTCCTTTTTCCCCGGGACTTTTTTTCGGCGTAGTTTTCGTAGTCGGCGTTTTGTTTCGGTCCGTTCGGTAACGAATGCAAGTAAGGCAATTACCTTACTTTTGAGTTGCCAAGATTTTACACTCGTAACGTATTTACAGTTTATTATATCATTGGTTATTAGCAGGTATGGGATATTACTAATTATTTATGAAGGAATCTTAACAGTTCCGATCGTAGACGTACTGTAAATATAGACTAGTCACTAAAAAAACAAACCTGATACATCTAGTTTCTGCTGTCTTTTATTGCGTACTAAATGTATCAGTCAGAAAGAGATAGAAATTATTTTCATAACCACGCATAAGAAAGGACAATAAAACATGATTTTTAAGAACGAATGCATATGAAGTTGTAGCCAATTGCGGTATTTACTCTATGGTATTTTCCCTTTCTTTCTTATAGCGCAGCGTACGTGTAAAAGAGATACAAATATAAACAGGGTTATGTATTGTATTGATATTTTATATAGTAAGTATGTATATATATCGCGCGGACATTTATACATTTTGGACACCCCTAGACCAATTCCCGCAATTCATCGGCTGTAGTATGGGAATAACGTGTCTATATTATAATACGTCAACGCTAATAACCATAGTCAAGTGCGATTTCGAATAGAAATCTAGTTACAAATTTCCAAGTTCGACGAAGCAATTAGAGCGCGAAAAGCAATTCGAATGGAAACCTCCGAGGAGTGCTCGCTTTCGTGGCGAAAGATCAGAGGGAATATGGGTCTAGGCTCATTTACATTTATTCTAAAGCCGAATGCGTCATTTTCGTGGTAATTGTCAACCGCGGAAATATTTACATCAATGGACCGTGTCAGATTGCCGATATATTTTATATACTCATTTCCTTTATATAATACACGAAGTTAATATTCACAGAAATAGCTTTGTTCACAGCGAATGAGTGAATAGAAATACAAGGAACTACGAAGCATTACGCGTCACAGCGGCTCTTTTGAATTCAATGGGTAAATATTACATAGTTGCCAAAAGAGCGTGTATCTGGAGTATAGCACTTTACAAAAGCGAGGTGATGAAGTATCCAGAGAGCTAGGAATATGTTGGAAGCATTCGAGAATGCTAAGAATAAACAGGACCGAAAAATTCCAAATGAGGTTCTGAGAGTGTGGATGAAAAGCGTTCTATAATAGACGCAATGGAAAACCGAAGGGGCCAATGCATAAGATGCATACATCAGAAGGAAATCGTGGGAAGAAGGTAGACAGGAAGATCCAGACGAAAATCCGGTCATCAAATTACGAGAAAAGCGAACACAAATACCAACAGACAAGTTCTAGACTGATTTCAGGACAGAGACGCATGGCGATCAAAGTTCTTTAACACGAAAAAAGAAGACAACGGTAAGAAATCAATGATTTTATAACAGTTTCTAATTTCAATCAGGATAATGTTAAATTTTTACGATTAATACGAGCTGTAACCCGTCAAAAATTACGAAATAATAGTTCGCGTGTTTGCTAAGCCCAAGTATATATATTTTTATAGCATCTTTTTGGCGGTGTACGGAGAAGTGGCCGTAGTCACACGCGTTAATCGGCCGGTTCGGGTTTGATGGCCCGGAGTTCGAGCCCCATCTCCGGCCGTGAATTCGAACGAAATTATAAACTTTACACGAAGCTACGGAGACAGACAGACGGTCGGACAGGCAACGGAATTAATATGCTTGATATCATGACCCCTGCTGGATAAGGCTTATCTTGACGATAGCTCCTGCAAATGGTTCTACATCAGCAACCCAGTAAGTTGGTTGGCGACCTGCTCTACTGCTCCCAATAGAGGTCTCCACCTTTTATTTTTACCTAAGTAACATCTGTTAAAAGTTACTTGTTGTTTTATGTACAAATGTAACATCTCTAGCGTGTTGATGCGCGGTGCGTGTGCCAAGGCGCTAGTCAAAATAAAAATTCAATGTTTCAATTCGTTTATAACAAATTCGTCCTTAAACGCGCACTTATTGATTGAATAATTATTTTATGTTTGTAGTGTTTTTTACTAAATTTTTTTACACTTCCAGTTCACCTAATAATCTATATAAATAAAAATGTAAATGTTCGTTTATACAAAATCGCTAATCTCTGAAAGTTCTTCACCGATTGCTTTGAAATTTTGACACAACGTTGCATTCAATTCGCACAAATTATTTGAAAATAAAGGCGCCGGTACCTACCCTTTCAATATTGATAAATATTTAGATATACCTACCTAACATTTTCCGAATTCAAATTTTTTGATTACATCCGGCTGGTTGTCTTTGCTTAAATAAAGCGTTTGAACCAATGAGAAAGTGCGCTTCTGAGCTTATCGTTTTAACGAGTTCGTATCTTATTTATTATCGTATCTTATATTTACTTATTATCGTTTATACTTTTAGACCCGTCAGGTATCATAGGCGACATTTTCACCCTCCTCCTTTACCCCTTCCTCTCCCCTGATATATTTTCAATGCAAATCTGTACCGTTCTACCGAATAATGCTTAAATATTCTTAAGGACCTGGAGGTAAACATAGGTTACATTTCCCCGCCTGGACATCCCCTCCATCCCAGCATAGATTACACGGAAACACGTTTTTTTTAGAGGCTTTGCAAAACAACGGAACCTTTGTTTCCCCTCACAACCTTATTTTCAACTTGATCCTTAACCCGTGCAACGCCGGGTACGAACAGCTACTATTACAATAAGATAGTTTGTAAAAGTGTCAAAACCATCAGCGTTGATGCACTTGTAGCAGTAGACTTGGTCTAGCCCCCAGTAGAGTACTTAGAATATCGCACACCCTTCTAAGGAATTTTAAAAAAACTATTTATTTCACTTCTTCTTCAAATATAGCAAAATTATTATTTTGTGGTGACATAATTATAATTTATATAAATAAACTTTGTAAACACCACTTATTTATTGAAAAAATTCAACATGTTTCGAAACCAATGGCTTCTTCGATAACATTCGGATAACAAAAATAATATTTAAAAATCAAAGTATAGATCAAAATATTAAAATGTTATATATAAAAAATGATAATATAATGTACCTACTTAACATGAAAATAAATTTAAAAGATGACTATTTGCAAAAAGGACCTGATTATTTATAACATTCAATTTACTATTTACACTTTTTCTCATATCCAAAATTTCTAATTTATCAAACTGTGATTCTTTGTAATATGTATGTAAAATTTGTAAACCCTTATTAATATCAAAAGAATGATCCATAGCCAAAAGATGGTTAGAAAATTCGGAATAATTATTACTATTTAAACACCTTAAGTGTTCCTTAATTCTAATTTCAAAATTTCTAAACGATTTTCCTGTATAAAAATAATCACAATCATTACAATTGCATTGCTGGTTCCTACACTAGTCACACTTTTGAGACCACCGATTTTGACCCTACTTGGATGTTGGCTTCCACCCAAAGCCAAGTAAACAGTAATAACCCGGAGCTGGAGGTGAGTGGTGAGGAGCTTCGGCGGCGATTGAAGTGCGACACCCTCATCAGCGACATCCGGAGACAGACAGGATTGTCTCAATTGGTTCAATGTATCCATATTACATTACATCGCAGACAGACAGACTGCGGTCAAAGTACATCTTCACCAGTAACGCGAAAGATTAGCGTCGTGTTCCAAAATGGTGGACACTCCCAACGATTATTTCACTTATCAAACTCGCTGACCCCGACGAATCTCGTTACGTTGACGACTCCAAAAAGTCGTTATATCTAAAGTCCTCTCCATTCTTGTCTCTCTGCTGCTTTGTCTTGCAGTTTGTCTCTCCAACTCCAAAAAGTATCCAATCGAATTTAATTAAATAGAAAAGGTAAAAAATTGTAAAGACCTAAAGACGAAGCGAAACGTGGGAAATAGCAAGGTAGCGATAATTTTTACGTCTGTCGATAATTGTAATATCTCTGTGCGAAGAAAATAAAGTTTTATTTTTGTGTTGCTGGACAAAGTGGTGGCGAATGTTTCTTTTTTTATAAAAATAGAGAGATGCGAATAGGGACATGGCGCATCAATATTCTTACAATTTTCAAACAAAGCTAAACCTTTGTGCTATAAAATGGGATTAACTTCAGAATATTTTGAGTTTGTCCAAACTTTTCAAGAACGCAGTACTGAATTTTATCCCAGGGGACATATTAATCAAGATACATTATAGGTGTCTCATAGAGACACAATATTTTTAAGAAATAATACTTTTTATGGGAAAGTAGATATGATGTCTTTTATTTGGGTGTTCGTAGGGCTTACGACCACCCAAATAAATGAAATGGTGTACGGTAGAGAAAATAAATGACACGGAAATGGTGCACGTTACATTGTGTAAATTGATCACTTAAGCCAGCCGTACCATAGGTCGTAAGCACTATGAACACCCAAATAAAAGATTCCATATCTACTACTACCCATAAAAATATAATTTCGCCTCTATGAGACATCTATAATGAATCTTGTTATTTTCAGACTACGGTTGAATTTCTCGATGCCCATGGAAATATCATGGTAAGAATTGGTGGCGGAGCGAAAATACAGACAGTCATGGGGAAACGTTCATCAAAATGAACCGGCAATGGTGGTTGATGACATTGCAAATGTTTTTTCAATTTCGCCAGGAAGGAAAATATTCAAAGAGTTCAGATATTTAATTAAAAAACACAATGAAAAAATGTTGACGTTTGACAAAGGTCTTATTCTTATATTATTTTATTTTATTTTATTCGGTCATCCAACATGGAGACACAATTATTGCTTGGTAGGGCAAAATGCTGAAAATATAGTTAAATGTCTCCCACAATTAAAGGATGACACAGATAGGACATAATTATATGTAGATACCTAAGTCAATATGATAATGACAGATAAAATAATTGTACAGTTTCATTTAACCGATTGTTCCTAATTTAACTTTAACATAAACATAAAAGGGTTTGTAATGTATATAATACACATGGTCAGGGAGGGGGACGAGTTTCTAGTATCTGGGCCTCATCGTACGACGCCCTCTTCATATTTAGTGTTGAAAATACCTATTGAATTCAAAAAGTAATTATAATCTGAGCGTGGGATGGGAGAGAATACATTTTTGAGAGTGACAATTACAATTTACCCATTGACGTATTATAATATGACACGTTATTCCCATACTAGCCGGCTTTCATATGTAGCAAATATTGCATTGAAAGAGACAACAAATCTTATTTCACAAACGCTCTACGTGTAGACAGAAAAATCGGGTAATTTGAAGTCACGGTGACTAAAATAACATACTAATTCTTACAATAGTGTAAGATACTCTGTTTCTTTTTCCGCGTAGCGTCGCGCCTGGTCACAACGAATGTCCGTTCGCTAACGAATGCATGTAAGGGAACGTACCCATACTACGTAACCCAAAAAATTATTTGGCTTATATTTTTGTCTTTATTAATACGGCGCTTTCTGCGTGACGGCAAGAGTGCATGCATACCTATAATTACTAGTGGAAAAAATATTATCAAGATAAAACTTATGTCAAAATATATTTATTTATTTAAAAAAATCCTTGTTTACAAATAAAGGTACTTAATACTAATTTAACAATAAAACATAAGATAAATTACACATTTTTTTGTTTTGTTTAATTTGTGGATTATGCCACTCTACTAGGCTACGCCTGTCCCAGAGTGGCGTTATAGAACACAATTATAATATTTTTTCGAATTCGTCAGTATTATTTATTTTCATAAGGTAGCAATTATGTATCTACAAAGTATCAAGTGGAATGTTAGCGAGAGTTGAGTGAGTTATAAGTCCAAGTGTAAATATGTGTAGAATAATTGTTTAATGTAAAAAGGATTAAAGTTTTGTTTAAGATTATTTTTTATTTTCCTTAATTAATTAATTAATTTATATAGGTTTATATTTTTATTTGAAGACATTATTATGCAATTACAGTACGTAAATTTTCAGTTGCTGTTCTACCTTTGGAGGTAAGCCAGTTGTTTGCTAAAGCTTTTATTTTATTAATTGAGTATAATCTGATTTCCGGGAAGTCTGTTTTAAATATGTTAAATATTTTAGGCCCTATGTATGAGTAATTTTTCTGCCCATGTGTTGTCTTAGTTTTTGGTATTTCGTCAAGGTTTCGTAATGCTTGTCTAGTATTATGTGAATGCGAGTTACTGGTTGCTGTTAGGTGGTTTGTGTTTTTGATGTAGAAGATACGGGTATTAATACCTATAATTACGAGTGGAAAAAATATTATCAAGATAAAACTTATGTCAAAATATATTGTAACCAGAACTTAATTTATAGAAACAAAATTCCTGTTATTTTTATTAACGTTTATTTTCCATCTCAATCATCTTCAACAAACACGTTCCCAGCATCAATCCACTCAGATACATCGTAGATCACTGGGGCGGTAACATCGGGAGTTTCCTCAGACGTGATTATTATCTCTCCATTGACAGCCTCGACATCTATCCACTCCACGCTTTCCTTCATGACACACAAGGCCTCCTGTGGTCTCCTGGAGAGAACCCGTAGAGATCGCACGCGAGACACGACTTGCTTGACAACCACACTGCACTACAAACTATCAGTTTTCAATCAGCTGATGTCTCGGCATATGTACGTCAGTATTTCCACCTGCGAATTTAAAAAGCACCAAACACTGCGTGCCATATTTGAATGAATTAGCTCGAAAAAACCGCGAGATTTCCCTAGAGGACATTGACTATGAGATAAAAACCTAACCGAGCATGGTATTTTGAAGATCCCCCTCCCCCCCTGAACGGGTCACGTAGTATGGGTACGTTTCCTAAGGTAATTACCTTACTTTTGAGTTGCCAAAATTTCACACTTCTGACGTGTCTACAGTTTATTATATCAATGATTCTGTGATTTTTCTTTTTTTAGAATAAGGCGGATGAACTGCGTCAAATGTGCACGTCCGGACACTAAACACGTGCTCAACCTACTTCCTGATTGTACAGTTATACAACAAATACTCCGACTATCGCGCGACGGAGGCGCCGATTCGCAGATCTGAGAATCACGATGACGTCGGCGCAGAATATCAGCGATTTAAGATAAATTTGGTTGGACGGCGTCTACACTCGTAGATTCAACCCATTCGGAGAATTTATTTATCATACTGTTACCGATATCCTTCCGCAATACATTCGTTCTGATTTAGTGAAACGCAGAGCTCAACAGCACCGCTCGCCATTTTACGCTTTAACCGGTTTGAAATAATTAACGCAGCAGCCAGCCAATCCGCTGCAATTATTTAATGAAATAGCGTCACGATAGTATGTAAATAAATGCACAATTGATGGATAGTTCATTATCTAATATGTCAGTGAAGGTCTACTCACATATCTTCTTCCTTCCTATTCATTAATCATCTTTTCTCACCGCGCCGCTAATCATTCATCAAATCCATTTTATGAACTCCGACAACTGGATTTCATTCATTGGTATAATAAACTGTAGATATGTTTTATAAGCGTGAAATCGTGGCAAGTCAAAAAGAAGGTAATTGCCTTACTTGCATCGTTATCGAACCGGAACCTCCTTCTTTGTGATTGGACGCGACGGCACGCCGAAAAAAGAGTCCCGGAGAAAAAGGAACAGAGTATCGTGCACTATTGTAAGAATGAGTATGTTATTTTAGTCACCGTGTTAGTGTGTTAGTTAATACGTCAATGATTTCATTATCCCTTTTTTTTTGTATTTCGCGCGACATTCATTCACGTATCTCTTCCACCCTCTTTCAGAATAGGTCAGAACTTTCGCACACCCTATTTTTTTTCCAACCGTCTCGATCTTGCGTTACCGCGGATATTTTACACATTAAGGCATTTACCAGGCCAAAAATAGAATTCTTAATGAAGATGTTTCTGGGTAGATATTTTCAGTTAACTTAGATTTTCCTACGAAAAGTTTTTACCCAATTTAAGGACTTTCGGATTGTCACGTTCCTTATTTGTAACCGCGCAACTCAAGCGACGAGGTGCACTGGGGTCCACGTCAGATAAGGGGCTCGAAAGGCCTACAAAACTTTCGGTCTTAACTTTTCCAAAGCTTCTTCATCTTCCTTAGCGCCTCGTGGGACTCGAAACCAGTGACCGCAGCCACAAGAGGGTTCTCCAAGTTGCAGGATCTTTAACCTTCTCCATTCTACGGCTATAGACTTATCATTTTTGAAATCCACCGCAGCAAGCAACTCTAAACCAACTATTTATTTCCCTTTCCAATTAATATTATAGGAAACAAGAGAGCAATTTTGTTTTTACTGTTTAATAGATAAAACCGCGTGGTACTTAATCTTCCCTGGAACTCTTTCCATGTTGAATCGGTGTTCGATTTTCTAGTGAACTCATTTGATAAGAGCTCAGGTCGATAATAATAATAAAAAGAGGACTAATGCGAAATACTTGGCAAAGAGACAATAATTATTAATATAGATTTGAATGAATGAAAAGAAGATAACTAATTAAGATAGGCTAATGATAGATAGATATTTTATCTAATCAGATAAAATGAGGACAGTATAAAGGTACAGATACACATGCTTATTAGTGGCATGCTCATAAATCAACCGGCGGTTGTATGGCTAGTGGCATGCTCATTACTAGCAATGTGCGTACACACATGCCACTAATAAGCAAGGCCTAGAGAAGGTCGATACTGCGCATGCTCACGTTCCACTAAATAAGCATGTGTATCTGTAGCTTAATGCGATCCACCACAGACCCGGTGCCGTTTTACGAGCAAAAGCTCCCACATCGGCACTACTCCTTCGTCATCCCGATTGGCATTGTTTTAACGCTACAGCGGTTTCCTTGCTACGCCACAGACGAAGCTAAACCACCCGTGCGGCGCAGCACTAGCCACTTCACTGTCTCCGGGTGCATGAATGGAACAAGGGGACAGATGGTTTAGCTGGTGTGCCTACCTTGAGCGCCCTGGTGAGCAGCGCTAGCACGCCCCGGTCCAGCAGGCCGTTGCTGGCCGGCTCGGGCACCACCAGCGCGTGGATCCTCTCCAGCAGGCCCGGCACGGCGCCCGGCTCGTGGGACACGCACCACTGCGCGAAGTTCTCCAGCGTCAGGCGCTCCAGCGACTCCTGGTCCTCGGAGTACTGGCGCAGGCCCGCCTCCACCGCGGTGATGCGCGCCACCAGGTCCGACAGCTCGTGCAGCCGCAGCTCCAGCCTGGGAGAAGGCGAGGCCATCACAACTTAGCTAGGTGTTGTTTAATTGAATGTCTAGAGTAGGGATGGGTAAATGAAGAAAAAAAACGATATATATCGAATCGATATTTTTAAAAAGTATCGAAAATAATCGATATACATTGCGAAAAATATATCGATATTTATCGATATTATTTTTTCAAAAATGTATCGATTATCCGAGAAAAAATATCGATGACCAAAAAAAGGTCGCCGAAAAAAAATATCGATATATCGGAAAAAATATATCGATATATCGGGAAAAAATATATCGATGACCAAAAAAAGTGAAAAAAGATAAAAAGATCGCCGGAAAAAAAAGTGAAAAAGGATACCCAAAAAAAGGTCGCCGGAAAAAAAATGTAAAAAAGTCGCCAAGAAAAAAAATATCGATTATCCCAGAAAAAAATATCGATATTTTGATATATCGATATTTTTTACCCATCCCTAGTCTAGAGGTTATTTCATTTTCATATAATTTTGTTATACTTTATGTCATTCGCTTAATGTTTTGTTTTTCTTTATATATCACTTTATTATGAGTTGTTTTTGATAGGATTATAGCTTATCTCTTTTTTTATTATTACCTATCAATCTGTACATTGTGTATTTTAATGGTACGTTGTACCGTGTATTAAATAAATAATAAAAATATATCACGACACTACGTATTGTAGGAACAAAGAGACACATTAAATTTAATTGGTAGCGCATAAAAAATCCAACATGGACAAATTGATATTGCCTGCCCAACGTAAATTGGCGTGCGGCGAATTTGGAACTAAAACCCGCTCTGCCCGCACCCGGCGGTAACCCCTCGCCCTGTCATTCAGTTCAATTTCGTATTTGCTCGGGAGCTGTGACATCTTGATTTCCAATATACACTGAATTATTATGTCCAAAACATCCAAAACAGTCCGGGATGATGTATTAAAGTTTTGCGAAGCTAAAAAAGCAAATAATGGACCGATATTATCGTCTGACAGTTTGACAGATAGAGCGGCCGCCATCACTGGTTCGTTTCTTTAGTGTTGCCCGACCAAATTTCTATTAAAGGCTGTGACACCGGTCCCCGGACATTCTGTACATTATGTATTGCGTAATAAATTTACACCCTGGCAACTTCGGTTACGCGACAGGGACGCCTTCCCTCGCACGCATCATATTCATATCACTCCACGTGATTGGCTTCACCAGTAGAATACATTCCCGAGGGTATTTTATGTATTATATATTTAACCTGATTATATATACATATAAAGTGATCTGAAATTTCAATATGTATCCTTCATCAGGATACAACATATACTAAATCCCCGAAACATGTTGATAATTCAATAAATAGTGGTTTTATACAATACATTTTCTTTCTATTAATATAAATAATGTTACCCCAAATTTATTTCCAATTATTAAAGAAGAACAAAAATTTACTTTTCTCGCCTTCATAGCAGAAGTTTCAATTCTAATTTGCGTAGTGTGGTCATGCATTCAATTTTCTATATATATATATTCTATATTTTCTATATTTATATATATACCGCGTTCCTTATTATCCTTTGTGTTGTGTCATATTAGTTTTTCTACTGTACATGTCAGTAAGTACCTACTCTGTTAATTGTAAAACAAAGGTTTTTTCCATTCGGTAACAGTAAGCGACATTAAACTTGGAGTCATAAAATGCACTCGGTGTACTTATACATACATCCACATTGCAGCATGAAAAAAGGCTTGAAAATCAATTGATAAAAAAAAAATATTTTTGTCTATAAAATAAAAACAATGGATTATCTACAGACGCCACTCTTTCTTGCAGCTCATTTAAGGGCCTGTAAGAGTAGTTAAGAAAAAAGCATAGATTTTTGCATTCTCCACCAATCAAAACACCCGTTTTCGTAAAAATCTATGCTTTTTGCTTAACCCTTACTCTAATTCCTGATCAAACAACAGGCCTTAAGATTATTACAAGTTATTAACAGATTGTCCCAGTCCAAAACACCATACATACTAAAAAGATACGAAGAACTGAGATGTCTTAAGCGATTCAGTCAAAGGAAAACTACACACAGTACGCAGTTTGTCAATGTCCATTATTTATTATTTATATTAACGACAGTGAGTTGTTTCACCCTATCAGTCTCCACATCTGTTCTGCGGTGTGGAGACCACCGGTTGATAGTAAGTTGTATAACAAAATAAAAAACATAAACCGCACATGAGAAGAGTATCAAAAGACACTGCAAAATAGTTTGATTGCAAAAAGCCAATGAATCGAGGATTTGGCAGAATGCAATTTTACAAACCCGTGTAGGACTGAACAATTTTTGTGTAAAGCGCCCTCGAGGTGATTTTTTTATGAAAATAAGTTGCGCTTTATAATTGTCATTTTTAATTATTGTTTTAAAGCTGGACATTCACTGCAAATGCATATTTCGGGGTTTTGTTACGAAAATGTGGGTGTTTATTATTCATTTATGTCATGATGTATACTCTAGACTGCAATTTTTTAGGTCATTGACTTAGATGGAACCTTTGTTCTTTTATAAATGTAATAAGTTGAACAGTATTTATAATAATTACGAAAATATAAGCATTAATCGACAAGCCGCGGCCAAAAAATCGTTTTTAGTGTCCTAGGCGAGAAAAAAACTAACTTTTAATTAGTGAGTAAAGCTTCAAAATATGGGAAAAAAGAATATCGTCGCTTTATATGTAATTAATCCTATGTGACGTTTGAGTACATTCTGAGATAAACGAATAAAACTGTTTTAAAAAATAATTGCACAGACTAGATTTATAAAAAATATTTTAAGTAATTACTAGGCAGACTTTCCAGATGAACGGCAATGTTTTTTTTTAGTTTATCTCCATTATTTATATGAAAAATTGACAAATTGATTCGTTCATCTCAGAATGTACTTAACGGCACATAGGATTTATTATATATACAGCGACGATATACTGTTTAAAATCATGTCTATATATGAATAAAAAGCGTTTAAAAATCTACAAAAATGTAAAAATTTCTTGCAAATTTAAAACATTATAACTTTATTATTATTGAACATTTCTTAATTAACATAGTACGAATTTAAGACAATGAAGTAAACTGTATACGTATAAAAAACATATTACGCGTACATATAAATATTCATTAAAAGGTTGCGCCGCCTAGTACACTAAAATCGATTTTTTTGGCCGCGGTCTGTCGAATAATGCTTACATGTTCTTAATTATTGTAAATAATGTTCAGTTTATTACTTTTATATAAGAACGAAGGTTCTTGCCCTAAAAAAATTGCAGTCTAGAATATACATTCTGATATAAATAAATAATAAAAACCCACATTTTCGTAAAAAAAAAACGCCGATATAGGCCAGGGTCCACACCGGACTATTGCGATTGTGAAGGGGCTACATCTTTTTAAGATTTAGCAGCGATGGGCGTATTGTAAAGTTGAAAATTCATTGCTGTGATCCTATTCAAAAATGGCTCTACAATTCGCACCCGAGCCATGGTTCATTGTCCTTTACTTGTGTCGAGCGTGACAGTTTCGCGTATTTTAAAGTGATTTAAACCAGTTTCATCCGCAATACATACGGCCGTATTCTGAAATAAGCAGTATCTTAATAGTTATTTTATAATTTTGACAGGTTTGAAATTAATTTACAAATTCATATTAATGCGTTAAATAAAACGAAGCGTCATCAGGAGAGCGTCCTATCACGGCGGAGGTGTAGGCCGAACTGATTATTTCTTCCGAGGTCGTAAATTATATGCACTTTGTTGTGGAGTGTTCACTACTTCTACAAGAGATGTCGACAGTGCGCAATGTGTACTAATTACATCTTCGGGATTTCTGCGACGTCTCTTAAAGGTGGAATCAAAGTCGTAAGAACGGGGCGCCAAATACTTGATACTTTGTAGCTGTAATAAATTATATGCACTTTGTTGTGGAGTGTTCACTACTTCTACAAGAGATGTCGACAGTGTGCAATACTAATTACATCTTCGAGATTTTCTGCGACATCTCTTAAAGGTGGAATCAAAGTCGTAAGAACAGGGCGCCAAATACTTGATACTTTGTAGCTATAATAAATTATATGCACTTTGTTGTGGAGTGTTCACTACTTCTACAAGAGATGTCGACAGTGTGCAATGTGTACTAATTACATCTTTGGGATTTCTGCGACGTCTCTTAAAGGTGGAATCAAAGTCGTAAGAACAGGGCGCCAAATACTTGATACTTTGTAACTGTAAGACTTTAGCGAAACGTCGAGATTTGTTTCTCAGTAGAAAAAGTGGTTCGTATAAAATATCCGTTTTATTTAACACATTAATATGTCAAACGACCGTAATAATAACCTTAACTCTTTAATTAATGAATTCAATAAATCAGAAAGTTCTAAAACGTCAACAAACGTTGTTATTCACAATTATGAATAATGAGCTTTCTATTTGATTGAATTCATCAAATTTCAAACCTGTCAAGCTTAAGGGCTTGTTCAGACACTGCGGGAACCGTGCCGTTTCAGAATCGCATGAAATCCGTGCGGGTCTCATTTACCTAGGTTTGTATGTGATCGTTCAGACACAACCGTGCGGTTAGTCAACCGCTGCGGTGCCCGCAACCCAACCGCTAGAAAATAGACCCGCACGGCGCCCGCACGATCCTATTACTATGGGGCCTTACGAGAGCGTTTAGTCGCGTTGCGGGCACCGCACAGTTCCATGTCACAACAGGAGCACGCGTGGATTATATTCTCTTTTCTATGGTTATGGATCGCTTTGACATGGAATTTTTTATTGATGAAGTGGAGAAAAGACCTGTAATATGGTAGAAAAGACCTGTAATAGTGTGAGGATTACTCAAATATGCCAAGAACCAAGCTTGGCAGGAGTTGGTGGAGATATTTGGAAATGGTGGAAAAAAAGAGTATTTTAGAGAAGTAGGTATTTATTCACCAAAAATGAACTGACAGAATGATATTTATGTGTCTTGCCATGGAAGACGGCCATCGTTAACAAAGTAATGAGCGAATATATCTCTGATATTCAAAGATGGAGAACGGCACCAGAACTGTCAAACTGACGTTTATTTTCGCGCGCACAAATCGCTTATTAACCGCGGCTGTGTGAACAGATGACACAAATCGCATGTTTTGAAACGCGATTCTGAAACTGAACGGTTCCCGCTGTGTCTGAACAAGCCCTAAAACTTCAAAATTAACTGTGAGATGCAGAAATAGCAACATTGCTTATTTCAGAATACGGCAGATATAGTAGGTACCTGCCTACTGCAATAACAGATATTCCGGGGAAAGTCAATTTCATAAGGTTGTATGAGTGTACAAAGAATTTCATCGGTTAGTAGTTTCAAGGGTTAAATTAAAAAAATTAATTTGTTAAATAGCTTTAACAATTCTCTAACGTCTCCAGCAACTAAAAGTGGAGTTTTTTTTTTCAATACACATAATGAACTAACATAAATTTCTCGATACGGGGTCTGGTTCCTCGGTTATTTGACTTGTTTAAAAAATATTCTACGAGCTTGTAAATTTTGAAACATTTATGAAAAGGTCAAACTAAATAAGTATACTTAAAAAGTAAAATATCTTAGTAAATAGGTCGCGCTTTGGAACGGAATTTTAAAAATATATAAAAACAATATCTGTTGTAAAAATACCTTTTGTTTACTAGAGGATTTAATTATGCAAGAATAAATACTTCAACTGCATCATAAATGTGTCTTAAATATATGCGAGGGGGACATACTTCCGCTGTGAACCAGTTCACTAGCTTAAAGAATGGGTTTAGTTCATCTCTGCACAATTTTATACTCCGTGATATATGTACATTTTTTTCTCATGTCGAGATAAGACCCTTATCCATAGTCAGTACAATTAACGTTACTATCATCAATTATTTACATATTTTCTGAAAATCAGGGCATTACATTCACACAGACAGACATTCACCTCTCTTAAAGAGTTATAAGTAGCCAGGATAGGCTCGAGCGGTACTGACCTGGTGGACTGCGGTATGTGGTGCAGGAGGGCCGACAGCGAGGCCGAGGTGCTCGTCTGCACCAGGATCTCCAGGCTGCTGATGTTCCTGCCCAGCTGGGCCACGGCGCCCAGCAGCCGCTTCTCCCGCGGCATCTGCAAGTCCTCCCCGCTGAAAAACTTCCAGTTGGAGAACACCCCCTCGCCGATCTCCTTGGTGAGCTTCAGCACGTCCACCAGGTCCTCCACCAGCGGCCAGACGGGCCGGGGAGCCCACAGCATCAGCGCGGAGAGTAGTATCCACCGCCCGTTCATGACTTCCTTGACACTTCTAAGTTTCGAATAACTATGACGGCTGGACGACGCGCTGTGCCGCCACTGACCCGTGAAGCGACTCGCCCGCTCAACGGCTAAACGCGCTCTGGCCCTCTCGCTTCATTCCTTTGTGAAGTCTGACTCCGCTATCGAAATATTGTTCTGCATACACTCACATAAAAGACATTGGCTGTATTAATATTAAACTCTAACATTTAGTACAAAGGCATTTGTCATAATATATCGGGCACTTCCTTTCGTGTATTATAAACAAGCTTTTTCAAATGTCACTTTACCACGCGATTAGTGGTGGATGAGTCAACAGTAGTCGTCGACATACGTACACGCTACTTTTCATCTACTCTCATACACGAGGAAGAGGAACAACATTAGAAGGGCACAGTAATATATGTACACATCTCTCTGTGCGAGTGTGGAAATATGTTATTGATATGTGCATCTCTTTCTGATTCGCTGAGATGTCATAATTCATAATCATAATGTTGAATAAGCTTTTCTATTGTACGATACGATATTGAAGAAAACGTTTTCTAGATTCCATGTACAATATCAACAAATTTAATTTTACAATAATAAATATAACTTCGAGATTAGATACTGGATACAGTGAAATCTCAACTAATGAGCATAGCTAATTCCTTCCGTCAACTGTCTCGTTTCTCAAAACACTCATATTAGGTATGTCGAAGCAAGTTTCCCTATAGTAAATAAAGTAATTAATTTGTTCCATGATCCAAAAATATCCATATATAAATAATTAGTATAAAAATATACATACATTTTTTAATATTTAGCTACATTTGTAATAAAATACCTATTCGATCAGGTACCTACATTATTTATCCATATCGGAATAACTGATACCTACTCATAACTATTATAAAATAAAATACCTACTCATTAATAAAATCTTTTTCAATTAATCAGATAAATTATAGAAGTCTCACAGAGATGAAGCTATTTATATATGATGGAGGTGGATGGAAGTATCTTATACGATGGCTCAGGGCTTACAATCTGTATGAGCTGGCTTAAGTGATCACTCTACACAATGCATCGTTCACCAGTTCCATCGCAAGAACATCCACAAATTTTTGAAAGTTCTATATAGGTACCTATATGTTTGAATCAATAACATTTCATATACATGTGTATTGCACTGGTCTCTGCTAAGAACATCTGTTGTATTTTTTTCTCATTACAAGTTAAGTAGTATACCTACATAGATTTCGCAACTGGTAATGATACCTCTATATTTTTTTTTAAGTAGAGATTTTTTTAGCAATTTTCCTTATTGGTCCTTCAGAGACTATGTATCGGTGCAAGTTCCACAGAATCAGAGGCAGATATAGAAACTAATTAAAGACTTATCTTGGTATGAATGCATCTATGTATCATAAAATGTGATTAAAATAAGATGCAATTTAATTTTTGAAATTTTTTGACTTTAAAGATTTAAGGGATATTTTCATTATTTAATGTCCCAGTAATTTATAAATTAAAAAAAATTAAATAGAGATGCGAACACGGATTACGTTTCGCATCAATATCCTTACTATTTTCAAACATTTTTCATAGCTCGTGCAATAGAAATTGGACTAACTTGGTGTACCGACCACCGGATCACTAGACGAGCATCATGACGATTACTAACTACCACCAACTAGCTACTCTATAACTGGTCATTTCAGATTTAAAGTATTGTAATTAAAATCCATGACATTTTTTAAATAAAATTGTTAATAAAATTTTGTTAGTAAAATTGATTTTTTTATTCTTCTTCTTCTCGTGCCCTGTCCGTTTAACGGACATTGGCTAACATATTGGCTATGCGGACTTTGTTTACTGCGGCCCGGAACAGCTCAACAGTAGACTGGCCAAACCACTGTCTCAAGTTTTTCAGCCATGAAGTCCTCCTTCTTCCAGGGCCCCTAATTTCATAATATGTAATAGAAAATTTCATAATTTTTTTTATTACATAGGAAAATAATGAAATTTTTCGATAATTTTCGAGGTTATACAAAATTAAACAATATTAATAGGTATTAGTTGAGTATAAACAATAAGAAACGATAACAAACGCTGTTATCGATTAATATTGTTCATTATCGATAACGCAAACGATAATATCCATCAAACAATAAATTTAATTTATCGTTATTGACCATTATCGACCCAATCAATAATTTTTTTTGTATTGTTTCATATTGTTTAGTTTATTATCGATTTGAGTATTTTGCTCCTTAGTCCATACACACATTTAGCATTAATTATATTGTTATCTGTAAAACATTAAAAAAATACCAATTTCATTTATTTCTACCTACACTTCTATCTTAACAACTTGCGACATTATCATTTTATAGAGTTTGACCCGTATCAAAGTGGGAAATTCCACATTTTTAATCAATTTGGGCCTTGCATACAATTAAAAAATACTTTTTATGATAAATAATTTCTCAAATTAACATATTGCCATGCCTTGATTAATATAGCCTCTTTCTTTACATTAACACATAGGCGTGCTTCTACTCGCTTTAGTGGATGTGACATGCCAACTTTCTCATGGCTAATATTTAATGTAAAAATGTAATTGAGAACAAGTAGAAGTCAAGCAGAGGAAGAGAAGTCAGGGAGACTTTCTAAATCTTTAACATCAGCACCTAGTCCTTCTCTATCTCTATACAAAAGCATTTAGTCCTTGATGACTCGGCCTGTGAAACTGAAAATATTTTTTCTTAAGATATATTATAGAAGTTTCATAGAGAAGATGCAATTTTTTTATATGCGAAAGTAGGTATGTAAAACTTTTTTTGGAATTGATGTTTATAGGGCTTACGACCTAACGTACAGCCGGATTAAGGGGTCACTTTACACAATGTACCACCAGTATTCTTCTTCTTTCTTTTAATAGACCTGTGTAGTCTGTTCTTCAGAAGATAGTGCCTCCTGTGAGAAGCAATCCCAGCTTTGCTTCCATTTTTTGGGTCGTATCTCGCGAGGGCGGGTTCCGTGAGGCTGATTATGTAGTACGATATAAGGGAGTCTGGTGCTGCCCATTCTCTGGGCATATGTCCCTCTTTCACTGTCTACTCCATCGTACAATGTCCTCAGTCTCACCTATCTCTCTTATTCTAGTGTTCCTCACTCGATCCCTCAGCATCTTGTCTGCTATTATCCTCAATGTCTTCATCTCGGAAGTCCTCAATACTTGTTTAATCCCGATTGTGTCTGCTCTTGCTTCAAAGCCGTTTGTCGTTATTGGTTTTAAGCATGCTTTGTAGATTCTCATCTTGCTCTTGATGCCCGTATCCTTATTCTTCCAAATTGTGGATTTTAGAGCACCAGAGATTGCCGCTGCCTTGTTAACTTGGCTTGTATTTCTTCACACAGATCAGCTCCTCCAACCGAATCTATGCCTAGATATCCGAAGGTGCTGACTTATTCTATGGGCTTGTTCTGTACAGTCAGATTACATTTTTTTTTTTTTATCAGGTCATCCAACAAGGAAACACAATCACTTGGTAAAATTAAATACAAAAAAAATAGTTAAATGTCTCCCATAATTAAAGGATAACACAAATAGGACATAACCATAGATAAGTCAATTTGAAAATGACAGATAAAACAAGTTTACAGTTTCATTTAACCGATTGTTCCAAATTTAACTTTAACATAGAGACAAAAGGGCTCTTGATGTATATAACATACATGATCGGGGAGGGGGACGAGTTTCTAGTATCTCACCATATGAAGATACTCTTCATATTTATTGTTAAAAATATCTATTGAATTTAAAAGGTAATTATAATCTGAGCGTGTGCGTGGAATGGGAGAGAATTTCCTATTGTTGGTTTGATAATTTGGAAAGGAAAAGAGGTACTTCTGTCTGGTAGGTCAGAATGGGACTTGGAAAGCTAGCGAGCTGGTGATTTCAGGAGAATCAATAAGGATATGAATTATTTGGAAAAGAAAGGATTGATCTGACAATTTAAGAAAAGTTAACAGCAAATCTTAAATTAACATACAAGAGATGAAAGTAGTGTTTTAGATAAGGTCATACATTTAGTCTTTTTGATAGCGATTGACATGTTGTATTTCTTACAAGCATTGTGTAGGCTGTCGAGCATAATTTTTCTCCGCTATGATTATAGCGTCGTCTTCGTGGCAGACCACACTGACAATTTCCTCTCGCATCTTATATCCTAGTTGGAGCGATTGGATCTCTATCAGTTCATCCATTACAAAAATGGACTTAATCTGTCTCCTTGCCATATGCCAGTTATTATTGGAATTGTGTTTCTAAATTCGTTATCACTTTTAACTCTGGTATTGCCTCACATATTTAAATCTCTGACCATGTTAATTATTTCCGGAGGTATTGTCTTCTGTATTATGATGTTTATTATATCCTTTAATTGTACCCTATCAAAGGCCTTCATGAGGTCCACAAAGCAAACTACTTCCCAATTATAAAAACTCATTTACTTATTCCAAACATTCATTACCTGCAATCAAATTACGCTGTATCTTACTTTACTCCTTCTTGAATACCATCACTTTTGACTTGTTAACATTCATAATAAGGTTACTTTCAATATCTATATTTCATACATATTAGACGGTATCTAGTATGGCTCTTCCAGTGCTGGCTGGTGTCCTTCCGGCCGACTTAGAAGTAATGGAGACGTGGGCCCGCTGCTCGTTGAAGAGAGGTCTGGAGGTAGACCATCTGGGAATCATCTTCAGACCCACGGATGACCAGCTCCAGACACTAGTTTCTCCAATGCGGCTGGTGACGCTTGAAAAATGGCATGAAAGGTGGGACTTGGCCACACAGGGGAGGTGGACTCACTCCTTCCTCCCTTTTTCCTCCCACGCTTAGCTGTGAAAATGAAAGGCAGAGGTGATCTTCCGGCCATGAATCACTACGAGATGCAGAGAATCTCGGGCCACGGGCAATTTTTGAGCCAGCTGTTTGATTTGGGACTTGTGCGCGACCCGTGGTGTGTCTGCGATCGAGTGCGACAGACGCCGGAGCACATTCTCTGGGAATGTATCATCTTGAGGGACCCACGAGAGAATATGGTTAAGAACTTAGTGGGAATAGGTCATAGTTCGCCCGGGAATAACGATCTCATGAGCTGTGAAAGAAACTTCAGACTCTTCCGAGAGTTCATTAGAGTATGGGTCTCCCGCTGGGAGATGTTAGGAATACCGGTTACCGGGGAGAGCTGAGAGAGTAATATCTATGACGCTCTCCTGTGGTTTTTTGTGACCTTGACAGAGTGAATTTTCTACTGGTCCACGGTTGCGGTAGCGGGACCAAAATATATTTGTGACGTCCTTTCTCCCCTTCTGGGAGTGGCTGTGAATACTATGGTCGCCTTTACTGCTTCTCTGTCAGGCTATCGAGTAACACATACACGTATTATAAGATATCAAGGTTTTGTTTTCATTTATTTGATTGTTGATGATATGTACATTATTTCATTCTTTATTAAATAAACTTGAAACCCAATAGTTGCAGAACGGTATGGAAAGTTGAAGTTTACATACTTTGATCAATAATAAACTCACGGGATGATTTGCTGAGAGGAACTGATAAGGAAGTAGACACTTCCATAACAGTTCCGTGATAGGGTGGGGTCTCAATAAAAAAAAATTCTATATTTCATGGAAACAATTATTTAAATACAATTCTTCTTCTTTTTACAGTGCTATTTCCTATCGGAGGTCAGCAATCATATTGGCGATCATATCTATTCACCGCTGCACGGAACAACTCTGTCGATTTATGTTGGTACCAGTCCCTCAAGTTACGCAGCCAAGAGATGCAGCATCTTCCCACGCTTCTTATTTCACTTATTTTCCCCTGGATGATGAGTTGGTTAAGACTTAACGTTGGGTCTCTCATAATATGTCTAAGATACTCAAGCTTTTTTATCTTGATGATCTACAGTACTACTCGGCCTTTTTCCGTATGGCAGAGGACTTCAACATTTTTAACTCCATCCACCCAAGAAACTTTCAGTGTGCGTCTATAGAGCCACATCTCTGCCACCGGAGCTAGATGAACCCCTCTAATTGAGTACCATTCCCAATTCCAAGCCCGTATAAAGTAGGAGGGCTTTCTATCCTAAATCCTATCCTATTACAAATCCTATCCTTCCCATAGACTTGCGGTAACCAGCCCCTTTGGCGGCACTCGACCTTATCTTTACCATAATCCCTACTTTCGATGGCATTCAACACACCGCTGCACACTGATCGTTTCGCTTCGTTGTGCCACCGGACCCACGCGCAGTGGGGTGGCCGGTGAGTCTGATGGCGTGCAACATCTTTTTCACTCTAAACAAAGTCATATGCTCAGCCTCGCCTTCTTTTAAAGTCTCACAGCAATGAGATCGCTGGCGGTGGAGGCAGGCCTGTTGGGCTGGTTCTTACATGTTGAGCGGCCTGTGTACAATGCTCGTCTTCCTGGCGGAACAGATGAAGTTATAAAGACTGTCTCCGAGAATCACTGAGCCTATGTGGAGCACCCGAGAATTGGGAACAGCTGGTACAAGATAGTGTGAGCTGGAGGAGAGTTTGCTCTCGGGCTGATGGTGTTGTGACAGCCAAACGATTAAAAAATTAGCAGCGAGCCGCAACCATGCGTCAATGGGACTGACCAACGCAACGTGACCACTTCCGATGTGAAGTATGCGGGTGTGCCTCTCGAATAGGGCTATTTTCCCATCACAAACCTCATGAGAAGTGCAGCAACAACAACTAAGTCAGAATGGCTAGGGGATCTACGATCACGAGGCCCGGTTACAATAAACATAGATGTTACGCATGGGAACGCAACAGGCGGCCCTCAGTAGATAATGACATAAAAACAATGAATAAAAATGTGTGTATTTTAATATTTGTGTGTCAAAAGACAATGATAATTTTAATATTCTGACAATTTGTGAATAATATATTTTTTTTTCTTTGGGGCCCCAAAATCATTTGCAAACTTGTATGTTTTGTTAGATTAAGTATTTTTTGTATAACTTATATGTTTTTGGTTAGAATTAAGTACCTTTTGTATAAGTTATTACCTTTTGTATGTTTTTAAATATTTCTTATATTTTTTTATTCTGTGTTTTTTGAAAAATAAACTGACTGGGTTTTGGCGGTCTTATTAATTCTGAATACTGACGGGAGATAACAGGGATTGTGCATACAGACAACCCGCGAGACGCGCATCTCATTTTTGGAAGATGACGACGATCTCGCGGATTACAAATAACATTAAATATATACATTTTTTACATTTCTTTTTCTAACTGCGCAATAGATTGGCAGGTAGCCGTCTGAAAGGGAGCCCGAAACAGCGCGCGCACCCCTCACGCGGCATCCAATACGGTGAAGCTGGGTTTATGGACCACACGCCGGCGTCCCGTGAAGGGCGTCCGGGCCGTAATACGAAAAAATTCGCGAGATGAATTTTTTAAAAAATGCACAAAACCTGGCATGTCGTATACCGTTGGATTCGGCATGTCATTTCCTGTCAGGATTCACTAAAAAATAAACAATCGGATTGGTTTTGAGGGAGATATGTCGAGAGATAAGATTCGACCCTTTTGAGGCGAATTACGGTCGCTGACACATCCGGACACATTAGTCATAATTAAATTCATATGCGGATGTGTCAGGCGCCCAAAATGATATAATTTATACATATGTACGTCTCTCCAAACGAGAGCAATCTTAGATAGACGAGCCAAACGCGCCGTCTAAGCACTACAGCGGCACGGTATTACACGCGCCTGCGACTCTTTTCCGTGCGGATGCAAGTGGTCCATCACTCTCCGCTACTGCACCATCTCGAGATTTATCTCCCCCCCAAGACTAATCCTATTATGACCGTTAAAATCCCGTTATGTCTATTTTTTTGGTATAAATAAAGGAAGGTGAAATGGACCAGGCAGTGTGAAATTCTCGCTTTTTCTTGTGCTTTATCGGTCGTAATGTCCGTCACTCTCCTGGTTCAGTGCACCGTTTTGTATAGTCTGAACCTGTGTTTTATTTAAAATCTCTTTCCTGTTCAGTAAAATGTGATAAAAGTGTAGAAATATAAATTTTGTAATTTTTCAAATATTTTTAAATATTTTAAATTTTTAAAATTTTTAATTTTTTAATTTTTTAATTTTTTAATTAATTAATTATTGATTAAAATCTCGCAAAACTCGCGTGTCCGCGGCCAGGCATCGGATCGTGCAACCTCCCTATTTTACAAATCTACTAAATCGTTGCCGTTCGCCATTTTGTGTGGAACAGCTGGTCCTTCTTGAGACGGATTGCGATTTTCGATTGCCGTAAAAAATCGCCGCGGATCAAAAATGTCGCGATCGGGTTTAAGATCGGGAACGCGAGTCGAGACATCTGAGGAAGGAGACGCTCGTAGTCAGGCAGCATCATCGGACGAGGAGAACGCAGCATCCGATATGGAGCAGGAGTCCCCGCCCGGGAGCGCGGGGCAGACGGCGGCGCCCACATCGGAAAGCGCGGCCATCGCAGCGCTCAGGGCCGAGATGCGCCGGCGAGATCGCCACCATAGGCGACAACTACAAGAGCTGCAAGACAAGCACGAACAGAACTACGCGAGGGCACTCACACTCACAAGGGTTGCGGCATCGGGGAGTGAACCCGGGACCGCGCACGGAGGACCGGGCGCGGCCAGCGCCACCGCTGCGAGCGCGGCGGGGCACCGTACAACCGAAAGCGCGGGCTCCGCCACAAGGAGCCGCGCGGAGCCGATGTCGATATCATCGGATAATTGTCCCGAGCAGACAGCGGATCGCCGGGATAAAAATGCCGAGGGCGGGCCATTCACATACCAAGCGGGGACGGGATTCCTGCGACAGACTGGTTCGGACGGATGACGGACGTGGTGGCCGAGGCCATCCGATCTACGCGCTCGAACGACAGCCTGCGATACGAACCGACGCAAGATGAGCCGCGGATGGCGGCATTAATGGCGAGGCAATCAAATGCCAAAGACTTGCCGGATTTTTCGGGAGACCCGCTGGAATGGAGAGCGTACAAGGCGCAGTTTGACCAGTCGACAGAGATATGCGGGCTCACACCGGCGGAAAATCTATGGCGGCTGCGAAATTCGCTAAAAGGCAAAGCGCGCAATGTAGTCGGGCCGTTAATTACGCTGTCCCGTAATGTGCCGGAAATTTTGCGCGTACTAGAGCAAAATTTTGGAAAGCCGGAAAAAATTATCGGCTCAATGTTAGATCGCGTAAGACATTTACCGCGCCTTACGGATCAGAGCGAGACAGAAAGTCTTGCGGATTTCTCAACGGCAGTCCGAAACGCGGTCGCGACCGTTGAAGGACTCGACCCAAGATATTTGGCCGCACCGCAATTGTTATGCGAAATGGTAGGCCGGTTACCATTAGCGGTTCGCATGAACTGGTTTTCAGCCAGAGCCGCGGCGGAATCCAGCACTATACAGGATTTTTCAAAATGGCTTACAACCATAGCGGACTCCGCGGCAATACATGGCGGCCAGGATGCATCTAGTGTATGGAATCCCAGGCCCAAGAAGACCGCGCAAGTACATTTTACCGCGCCGGACAATTCCGAAAACGCGCGAAATTGCGCAATGTGTGGGGCCACTTCACAATGGATTCCCAAATGTACTGAGTTTGCGCGCAAAACCGCGGTCGAGCGAAATAATATCGCGCGTGAGAAAAAACTTTGTTTCCTGTGTTTATATATTTGGACCCCAGGTCATCACAATTCATGCAAGGGGCGTAATTGGAAATGTGGAATAAATGGATGCAAGGCGAAGCATCACAAATTACTCCACGGTGCTTCGAATATGCAGGGAACGACCGCGCCCAATAGTGAGACCCGGGGAGCGGCCGTCGCTCAAGCGGGCGCCGCGCGCGGCCCGTCCGGGGATTCGGCCTGACGTACGGCGGCCCATACTACGGCCCCCAGTGATAACGAACATAAAACGGTTTTATTAAAAGTGTTGACGGTAACTGCGAGGGGGCCGCAGGGGCAAATAAAGACATTCGCACTGTGCGACGAAGGTTCGGCGATAACCTTAGTCGATTTTAAGCTGGCACAAGACATCGGCGCGCGGGGACCGAGCTGTGAACTCCATCTTCAGGGCGCGCTGGGCAGGTGCAGCTCAGATAAATCATCGGAGAAGGTGAATTTTTATATAAAGGGCA
>JADDOH010024489.1:0-310726 GCA_016648135.1 Agrypnia vestita
CAATATATATATACTCTTAGTAACGAATAATTAAAAATTGGACTTGTTTTTTTTTATATATATTCCTTTGTTTCGCGTCATTGCAACGTTAATTGAAATTGTTTTATCTTCATTAATAAATATTATATTACAATATACGTTGATATAGCTTATTTATAGGCAGAGTAGAAATAAACATCTCACTACTTCAAATTTCGTACGTATCTATATAAGGGTTGTTTTAGTTTTAGGCGCAATCTTCTTGGAAATAATACAAAAGTAAATCCGGAATTAACGATATGTGAGTTTCTTCAAGTTTTGAGAAATCGTAACGCTATGATTGATAAAACATTTATTGTTTTTACTATACATTGGGTGTATGTAGAAATCCTTTTGAATAGTGATAAAATAAAATAAAAAAGAAATTTTTCAGGAGAGCTTTTGAATTCTTCTGGAACATTTTGAAAAAAAATTTTTTTGAAAATAGATTTTACCGGGAGGACTTTGAAAAAAACCTTTTTATATAGTAATAGCATCATCATTAGATTCATCCACCTTCATGCGTCGTCGTGACCATTACTTTTAGATTAGGGTAGGAAGATTAGTCGTTTGGATCTTGAATAGATTCCAGTCGTATAGCAAACCGAATTATACGTTAGGAATTCTTGATTCAGTTACACACATACATCTTCTGTGGATGTCAGTGTTGGTGATGACTAATACAGCTAGTACAGATATTAGGGTTTACCTCTTCTGATTTGTAACAGTGTACTTCGTTAAACATGTTCGCGTTGTTAAAGGAAAACTTTAAAATTTTATAATGTTATGTTACATATAAGTATGGGGATGATGAATACGGAACATATTAATAAAGTTGTTTTAGGTTTTCAATAAGTTTTGGGAGGAACGATATTACAGTTATACGGAGGAGTCGCGCCTGATTATTTGACAACCGCTTAACAATTTGGGGGAAGACAGGTTAGTAAGGAATAGTTATGGGAAACTTTTCTTGACATCTGGATGCACTTCTACTACAAACATGCGTCGTCTTTAGATATCACTCTTGAGGGTTGGCAGGAAAGTTATTTGAGACGGATAATAGTTATATATACTTTTACGTTCTACAATTATCGAAGAGGTTGTTCCTACTCTTTTCTTCCTCTTCTTCTTCTTCGTCTCCTTCTTATTCGTATATGCTATCGGTTATATATATATTTTTTCTTTCCCCCTTTTAGTTATATTGACTTCAACAGAGTCTTCTTCTTCTTCGGTACGAAGGTTTTTTTTATTGATTACGTTCACTCTAGTCTTTTTCTTCTTTGAATACATACCGTTTATGCTTTACTTTTCAAACGCCTTCTCTTCTATAAATAGCAATTATTACAATACGTTGCAACTACTTCTTCGTCTTATGGTATGTCTTTCGACTGCTTCTCCACTTTCTTCTTCTTCTTCTTTTTCTATTACTACATTCATTTCGTCTCCTTCCATTTATCTTAAACTTTTCGACTGTTTTTCTACGTCTTTTCTTCATCTTCTTTTGTCCTTTACCTACTACTACATTCGCGTCTTCTTCTAATTTTATAACTTTCGACTTCTTCTTCGTCTTTATCTATTACTACACTCGGTTGTGACTTTTCTTCTTTATCTTATGCCTTTCAATGGATTCATTTTCTTCTTCTTCTGTTGTCATCCACTACTTTTGCGGCTTCTTCTTCTTCTTCTTCTTCTTCATCATATTACACCAATAATAAATTATGGCAGTCATTACAGTATACGTGGAATATTGAGGACAATTGGCTGTTTTTACATAAAAGGACATTTATTGCGCATATTAATAAGGTTCATAACACAGGTGGGGTACTTGAGTTCATTTTGTCGCGGTTTGAAATTATAGTAGGAATATACGGTTGACCATTCACTCGGTTAAAATAGGACTATACGAGTTTCAGATAGAAGAGGTTGTATAGTTTGGGGGAAGGGGGAATAAGAATTGTGTTACAAGATGGTGAACACTTGTCGGGGTACACCATGGTAGGATAGCAAGGAATAGTTATTGGAAACCTTATTGACAACTGGGTTATGGTTGAAGCTCTACTTCTTTAACAAATATGCATCGTCTTTGGGCATCTCTTTTGAGGGTTAGCTGGACAGTTAGTTGAAACGACGTCCAACGGTTATTGAAGGGACTTGTTCATTTGCGACTAGTCATTAGAAAATTTGGAGGCGGACTGCACTTTTTCTTTTTAGAGTGGATAACAAGTATCATCGTCATCATGTTTACTCGTGTACAGGAGATATTGAGATCGAAGGGTTTGCTCTATATATTAGGAAGCTGATTGTTAAGTTTATATGAATAGGTTGTACATTAATTCGTAGGTTAACATAATTCTGGAACTTCAGATTTATCGTAGCTCGCATTTCATAGGAGAAATATACAGTTAATATTTACTCGTTTGAGTTGGTTTGTATAGCTTGAAGGGGATGTGGGGAGTGTTAGTGGGAGTATATTCTGGGGGAAGGGGGGTATATGCTGGGGAAAGTAGTATAGAGTTGCGAGTTGGTGAACTCTAGGAGTGTACCATTGTAAGGGAAGCATGGAGCATAACAAAGTGGGGGAAGGGGCGTCTTATGGATTATTGATAACAGAATGGCGCTTGAGTGGTTAGCAGACACAATGATGAGATTACTGAGGCATTCAATCGATTATGGAGAATCGAACCTTTCCAATCAATTGAATAAAATAGATACAGTCCAATTTTGCTTGCAATTCTTATATTCATGTTAGTTGTACACTTTTCATTTGAATGATAGGCAGATGGTTTACAGTAGCTTTAAATACACAAAAAGGATTCCATTGAAAAGGAATTCTACCCTAATAGAAATATAGTACGCGAGGAAAGGAAAGAACAACGATTTATTTTAAAAGGAATTTTAGAAACTCTTGATAAGTATCACGAGATATACTATCCTATTGGGTTATTTAGCAGATAGGCTTGGTCTGATAGATCATTCCTCTCTCTAAATAAGGGGGAAGCTGTGATGGTCGACATAGAGATAGATTTAATAAATTTAGAAAATATTAAAATAATAATATTCAAAAAAGTCAAGTATGGACATCAAAAATATATTTCTTCTGTTTGGAATCGTTTAAAAGTAAAAGCCTGATATATTTCTTCTTAAGATTCTATGTATTACAAGAGGCTAACAAAATATTGAATATTCAGCTATACAAGTAATATTTCTTAGATCTTTATTATACCATAGATATAATTCTGTGTTAAATTAATATCGTTTGCCAATCCTAATAGACTCGACCTTGTGAGTAGGTGCGAACGAGCCTTTATTATTTATGAAACGGAACAGCAAGTCTCGCGTGTAGCGAGTGCTTTACTCTTATTTTAACGAAACGGACCAATCACAGGCACGCGTTACCTTTCGACGGGTTGAGCCGGAGGCGACCGTCTTGATGGCTGAATCCGGCCAATGGCGAGCGCCGGCGGTGAGGTCATCGCGCATAGGATGAGTCACTGCACTAGCGTGGATTTCAGAGGTATGGTGAAATCATTACTATAAAAGGAGCGAAAACGATATACTCAGCCCCTGCAGTTCGAGACCAGACTTGCGAGCGGGAGCGCTGCCCAACAGACTACCGACGGAGCCCTGAGTTCCAGAACAGCATTTGCGGACGGAGTTGCTGCCCGGACTTATGGAGGAATCTACCATTCATCAGTACCAGAGAGGATCATACCGCCACTGTGTAACAGCTAAGGGACACATTTATATTATCTATCGATTAATTATTTTCACTATTGAAATGTATTTATTTTGGGAAGATTTAAAATCGGAGCAATAATGTATAATTAATATCACGATTTCTTGTGTGATCTTGGCTCAATTCGTACGGGAATATCTCCCAAACGAATATATTTTGATTCATGGGGATTTTCATACCATTTGTATTAACAATTGATTTTACGGAGCTCTATAAGCAGTGCTTAATAGATTCATAATATTGTCGACGCGTTATGTATTGCATAACCAGATATCAATCCAAATCGTACGAGAAATTCTTCCGAACGAATATATTTTAAAGTATGGGGATTTTCAAACTATTTTTACTAATAATTGAATACACGTAATTCAATAAGAAATGCTTAGTAGCCTTATAATAATTGTGTTGCGTAAGTATTGCGCAATCCGATCTTCAGCCAAGTCTTTATGATTTGAGTACCTCGGTACATCTGGCTTAACAAGTAGCTTCAGAACGACGAGTAAAGGACAGAATGGGGAGATCTAACTGAAATTGGAGTTTTCTGGTTTATGAACGTTGAGCTAGGTGAGGTTGTGGATGACGCTCGTGTCATAAGCCTGGAATCCGCGCAAGCTTCTGTGAGGTACTCTTAAAAGCGGGACCTCCCTTGTTGATCGGAGTGGCCACTAGACTCGACCTTCGCGCCTCATCCTGCTCAAAAACAGCGTAAACCAACGTCGTGAATTCTCTGACTTTGGAAGGATTTTCATGCCTGAATGCTATGAAATCTCAATAGAAAACGTTAACTTCTATTTCATCCTCTGTAAAATACAGAGCCAGAATAAATATAAAAATCATTCACTCATATGGAATAGCTGGGATATTATAAATATGTTACTAACACCCTAACATTTGACCAAAGTAAATGTTGCAAGATGCAGAATCGTGGGACGCCATTCTGAAAAGGCATAATGAGATTGCACAATAATTTGTAACATCGCTGACTATGCCCGCAAAGGAGGCTAATGTCGTCATCAATTCGTACCAAAAGAGTACATGATTCTTCAAACACCGGCCTAAAAGAAAGGCGCCTCAAGACAACACACATCATCAGAAACTCGTACCAAAAGAGTACGGCCTTCTCAATTATAAGCCAAAAAGAAGGGCGTCACAGGATCACATCTCGTAAAGAAGAGATAGAGTCTCGGGATGCAGTAAGTTCCGGAGGAACAAGGGGGGCCGTTTAGTCACTTAGGAAGTCGGCCACCGGGTTTAGGCGGGCGCGGAGCCTCAACCCCTCTCAGCAGAGATGCTGAGGGTTTAAAAAACCAAAATTTAGCATTCAAAGAAACTATTATTTCATATAAACTCACGGGCTGTTGTAGAATCCTTTCGAACAAACCATCCCCGAGACCTTATCTACTTATTTATAAAGAAGTTTCGTTTCAAAAATGTCTTATTTCGTAGATAGCAAATATATGTATTATTTTCCCCAGGAATTAATATGAACAGGTTCATACACGTCTAAGACGACACCATTCAAGGTAAGAATATGTTAATATAAAGTGTTTAAAATTATTAGTTTCAGTGTTATTTAATATGTGAATTTCTCCTCTTTATGCCGTTCGATTGATTTTATTGGGTTGTTTCCAAACGGAAATGTTTTATTTCTAATACACGAATTCTTCTGGTGAACGTATTTTATTGTAACATAAATGTATAGATTATTAGGTTCGTTAGATGATTTTATTACGTAATATTATGCAATTGTTTCCACACTGCTCCTATAAAAGAATTTGAAGTTATTACGATACACAACGGGGTCCTTCATCCATTAGACGAATCATGTGCCAATTCAACGACGTATTACGAATAGTATATATTGTATTTATCGAGATTTAGTCGCATTTATTATTTCTAGTAAAGGTTTTAGTATTGGTACCAGGCGCCATTATGAGGCGGAGATAGTTCATATTCATAGCCCGACTGTAATAGGTATTTTTGTCGCGTAAGAGGTAGCACTTTTAGAAATATAACTGTGTTTTATGTTTCGTCCCTGACGGACAGGATGGTATAGCTGTGGTTATTTAGGTGATACACTTAGTAAATGCAAAGGGCATTAGGTATTATCAATTTCGTAAGATGTTAGAAATATTTTAGTTAATTTTCACAGAATAATTATTTCCAGTTAATAATATATATTTTAGTTAAATGTATAGCTAGCACAGGCAGAGTATTAATATTGTATAGAATACATTATTTTTATTATTTCATAGAAGAGAATATTTTATTCAGCGTTCATTATATAGTTACAACGCAATTTGCAGTCGTTATGCAGAGCGTCGCGCGCTCACATAAAAGAATAATAAAATATTTAATAATCCAATATATTGTATTTTGAACGCGACGGTTTGCTACTTACTAACCTTCATTATTTAGTAGGACCCACATTAGGGTCATCTTACATCGTTAGCCGTGAAAAGAATATGATTTACATTGATTTGCAATGGAATGATTTGTATTATAGATTTGCTTCGCCTTATATATTCAACACACACCCCATGGGATGTCTAACTCTGGTGCCGGACCAGGAGCTATACTAAATTATTATTAAATGTATCAAGGCCGCGATGCCCTACTATCTACAAGGGTCATTACAATCTCTCCTCGTCCTCTTCCGTACCCTTCCATTGGAATTCGGGTTCATTTAATTTGGAAGGGGTTTGGCATTAAAACACCACGCTTGCCAGACGGGTGGGTGAGTTTTTAAATCAGCCGCCCTTGACATAGGAAACAGACGCTCTTTATAGCCGCCCATTACGGGTCAGACGCCACTGCATGTTGGTCTGCGAGAGGTACTTTATTTCTCTTACCCTCATATCCGGTGAGCTTTCCCCTATCCGCCACCTTGTGACGCATCTCCTGGCGGTTACAAGCATCGCCGAATTATACTTTACACAAGTTAATGTATTATTCTTTCTTCGCGTGGACAAGAAGAAAGCACCCCACGCTTTTGATTGTATTGACATGCGTATATTGTGATCGCTCGTGGTACTGTTGTGTTAACATTTTTTATTTGTTTTGCATTGTGTTCCAGTTTTTAGAGTTACACCACTAATCATATCTGAACGATGTAATGACAAAAACATATGTATAGTGCTCTAGATTCTTGCCTTTTGGAATGTCACGTAGTATATTGCATTACTCTTTGGGATATACCGTAATTTATACATATATGGTGTCTCATAGCTAGTGTCTCTTTACAGATGGATTCCTGTAAATTTCTGACATGAATGATAAATTTCTGATATTAATGTATGAAAAAAAATTCATCTCGTCTGAATGAATAATAATAATGAATAATAATAAAAACATATGTAATATGTATAGTGTTTTAGATTCTTGCCTTTTGGAATGTCACGTAGTATATTGCATTGCTCTTTGGGATGTACCGTAATTTATACATACTAGTAGAAATAGTTTACAGGTAGATTCTTGCCTTGATAATGAGTGGAAAATTTTGAGCAACCATGACCTAATATCAATAGTTATGGAGATACGCAGTATCAAAGTTTGCATTTTTTTCAATATTTTTGTGTATACTTTGTATACTCTATATACTTTGCAAAAAATTAAACTATCATTACAGTACTTATATAGATTATGAAAATTTCATTCGCTTCAATAGAACTCATATTAAATGATAAAAACCTTGTAAATAAATCTATTTTAAATTTTTGGAAGGTTTTTATCATTATATTACAGGGAATGAATTTTCATAATTGTTATAAGTTATTGTAATGAAAGTTCAACTTTTTGTAAAAAATAAGTCAGAAATATTATAATAAGAAGAAAAAAATGCAAACTTTGATGTTGTATCTCCACAACTACTGATATTATTAGGTCATAGTTGCTCGAACATTTTCCACTCATTATCAAGGCAGAAATCCACTTGTAAAGGCTTTGCTACCTGCTACGAGACATTCTGTATTTGGGAAATGTTTCTATTAAATAATGTAAAACACGATTACAAAAGACTAGTTTATTTCATATTTATTTACATGGGAGCAGGCAGATTGCTCTGCTTAATACAATTATGTATTTCTATAATAAACACTATTTTATAGGTATTTCTATGTACATTAAGTTAACTACAACTGATTCAAATGAATGTTCGAACCCTGGGCTTCACATTAAAGGTGTATTTTATCACAATTATTTCAACACACCCTGTGTTATGTTGAACGCGGGAGAGCTGGTCCAAATTTATTTTAAATACATTATGCATTATTTTCCAAAGCGCCGGATAAACAGCGTTTTCCGAATCGCACTGAAGTATAAAAAGTAAGTACTAGCGGTAAAAACTTAATAAATTACTTCATTAATAAATTATATTTACATTAATAATAGTATCACTTTACTTAGATAATAAACTTACGCATAAATACAGTATTCCTAAAAATAATAGCCTAATTTAGGAATTTTATGTTGGTGTAATTTAAGCTCATCATAATAGTTCCGGACTATAATAATTCATTAAATTAAATTATTCTAATCAAATAAGTAATTTTGTTAATATTTTATCTCATCTGAGCATCAAAAATAGTCGTAAATTATTCCGAAAGCTAATTTCTAAAATAATTTCTAGCAGACTGATGTTAGAAATCTTTAGAAATTTATAGTCCAAAAATTGACACAATCTGTTAGCATATTATGTTGTTTATGGTTAAAAAACGACATCTAAGAAAGAAATATAACCTGGAATATGGCCTACATGGACTATAATGAGCTTTGTGGAATAATTTTGTCACGTTTTTTGTCAATTTTTCATATAAATTTTAATGTATGTTTGTCGAAATGTGTCAATTTAGTTGCAATGAAATAATGAGGTGCTTTAGATTTCATATAAAATGAAGCTTAAATTACAATAATCACTTGTTGAATACGATCTTAAATAAATTACCACTAGTTAATCAATTAGAGTCGGTACCCTATTAATACTGCACTATTTTCACATCAATAATTACTGGATGTTTCTTTGTTTTATCGTCTTTGAAAAATAAGATTATACATCATCTTTTTTCTTCATCGTTGTGAAGACACTTCCTCTATCTCTGGTTCTTCTGTTTGCGAAACATCTGTAAAAAAAATAAAAAACATTTATTTTAAAAATTATAAAAATGCTACGATAGAATATGCTGTGATAGAATATTAAAATATTTACAAAAAGGCTGGGCTGAATATTTTAATTTATAAGGTGTCTCATAGCGAGTAGCAAAAACTTTACAGGTGAATTCCTGCCTCGATGAGTCGAAAATGTTCAAGCAACCACGACCTGACATCAATAGTAATGGATGATGCAATATAAAAGTTTGCATTCTTTTTTCAGTATTGCTGACTTATTTTTTACAAAAAATGAAATATCATTACGGTAACATATATCGATTATGAAAAATTCATTCGTTTTAGTAACAACTCAAATAAAATGAAAAAAACCTAGCAAAATTTTTATTTAGATTTTTTTTACAAGGTTTTTTTCATTTTATTTGAGGTATATTGAAGCGAATGAATTTTTCGTAATCAATATAAGTCATTGCAGTGATAGTTAAACTTTTTGAAAAATTAGTGAGAAATCTTTTAAAAAAATGCAAACTTTGATATTGCATATTTCCATAACTATTGATGGTCATACTTGCTTGAAGATTTTTGATTCATTATCAAAGCAGGAATCCACCTGTAAAGTTTTTGCAACTAGCTATGAGACAACCTGTATATATATATATAGAAAAAAATGTCGCAAACATCTATGATGTACAGTGGGACGAAGTTGTATGTGAGTCTGCCAGGGGATATTAGGGACGAAAAAAATATGAAAATTTTTAAGAAAAATCTAAAAAAGTTCGTGATACGTGCTTTTGATTAGAAATTTGATATACTGATATTTTACATTGTATATATTAGGAAATATAAAGGTTATTTATTACCTATTTTAAGAATAAAAAAATAAAAAAATAAATAAAAATACTGAAACACCGTGTAATACAGCAAGTTATTTTTGTAAAATATAATATTCCTCTAGAAGGAATTAATGACACGAATAGTAGATAAAATGAGCTCTGAAAATGATACATGTATGATTTAATTGCAATGCGAATTATTGATTCTTATTGAATCATTTATCAATACATTTGCGGGAATCCCAGGTATATTTCTAAAAATTCCACGACGTTTTGGTCTGCTCTGGTTTATTCAAAGTCCCAAGTACGTCACGACTGACATGTCCGAATTGGAAATTGATAATTGTCGATAAATCAAATCAAAAATGAGCAGTGCATGTCAACCAATAAATAAATAAGTGTATATAATGATAATGAAGTCGTATTACATTAATCATATATTAATATCTATATGTTTTAATAAAAATTAATGACGATTAAGTAAATATTCAAGATTTGAAAAACCAATGACGTCATTAAATAATTTGTAAATAAGCGTAAGTGCCACTCGAAACATACATATATATGTGTATAATTTTATCTTAAAAACCCCTCTAAAGGAATCTAAACATTCTTCATATTCTGACCATACGCTTTTTCATGTGCAGCTGAATGCGAATATCACATGATGTAACAATGTTTGATATTTTTGAATGATTTGAAATTTATGATTTATAAACTTAGAGAGAGCCAAGAATACTTATATTCGAAAATATTAGTCTATTCCATCAAGATAGGTTAAAAAAAGGGATATGTAAACTGTGAATGGTTATTGTTATTTGTTATGGTTATTGTTATTGTTAACATATATAACAATACACACGCAATAGTTATGGTACCTACGAATAATCTTGAATTAGTAAAATATATGCCTGTCAACAAAAATAATATGCTTAGATTGTTTGAACTGTATAATAAACATTTTTAGATGGTACAACGAAAACTTTGTGGTTAATAAGTATTAATTTTTAAAAATAATAATGTTTTAATTTGATAAATTTACGAGTAATGTCGACATTTACGACACTTCTTTATGGATCAGTTAGTGCACTTCCGTTTGAACGAAGATACAGTGGTATCGAAACCGATTGACGTAAAATTAATCAAAGTTTGTTATTTAACAAACTAAAAAATGTAATTTTAAAGTTAAATAAATGTCACAAAAGTGCGTGTTTATTTTTCTTTCTATTTGATAGGAGAGATTTTTACTTTAAATCGTTATTCAATACAAATTAAACAATAAAACGGCAATCTTCTCATACGTCACTGAAGAATATCGACGAGATATTTGGAATTCAATGGTACTTAATTATAGATAACTGAGAATTGTCAAGCATTTAAAGTCATTTATCGACATCGGTGTGTTCGAGATAATTTCATCAAAATTGCAGTGCGCATCGTGACTAGCAGGATTTAGTATTTATTCCAATTATTGATAATGCATTGTTTTTTGTTAATTGACTTGATTAATAGTAATTAGTGATACTTATAAGATAATCTTTTTGAATTTATCTTTTATAGTATTACTACCTACTCCGAAATTTTATTTTATATATTATTAAACTCGAAAATAAATATTGAAATTGTAAACAGCTGACAAAAATGGATAATGGAAGATATCCTTATTGTAGTATGAAAATCAAATAGTTCTAATATTAACCTGTTGATGCTCCAAGGAATGCAGGTTCGTTCCAAGGTAAAATTTCGGCAGATCCAAATACGATGAAGAATAAATTCGTAACGAAGAGAATTCCGGCTGCTATGAGGAAAACTATCCTCCACTGGGCAGGGTCAGTCTGTAAATAAAGGTGTAAATTCAGAATATTTTGTGTTTCTCCAAAATTTTTCAAGAACATAGTACTGGATTTTATCCCAGGCGACATCTTTAAATTCCAATCAAAAATATAGATACCACATTAGTGACATCTGTATTTGATTAGGGAAATGAAACAGCTTTGGACGTCGGTGGCGCCAGTGATAATTACAACAAACATGTGAAACAGGTTGTAAAATTTAAATATATATACAACTTTCAAAAAGGTGATAGACGTGGTATTCTATCATGGATGAAAATGGTGAACGTTACATTGTGTAAAGTGATCACTTAAGCCGGCCGTACGATAGGTCGTAAACCCTATGAACAGCCAAAAAAGGGTTCCATATCTACTTTCCCATAAAAAATATAATTTCGTCTCTGTGACATCTATAATATATTATCTTGAAATATGTAATTGTATAAGTCAAAGCTAAATAATTGCGCTAAGAAAAATAGGATTAATCAGAAGGCCAATAAGCTATTCTAATACTCAAGTAACTTATATAGTACCTAATCAAAAATAATTGTTGGAAACGTTCGACAGGAATAATTTTTGATTTCATAAATATGAGCCTTTTAAAATATAAATTAATTAAATTTGAGTATTACTTCATCAATACAAGCGTACTCATCTTTATTAAAAATACATTAACTTTATTTTTCACAACTTTAAAAATATAAAGCGACTCTCTAGAACTCTAGACGCTATTCTGCATGTCAATATATTTTTTTAACATGTACTATTACATTATTTTTTTAAACAACATTTCAAACATACCTATAATATTTTCAAATAACAAAAGAAAAGCTCAAACAGCGTCATAATTCAATATTCAGTTTAATATTTACAAGTAAACTGTATAATTATTAAGTGTAGGTCTTTTAACATAAGCTTGTAATTAAGTTAGTGTGGGTACAGTGCGTATTACGCACTGTATCCACACTAACTTAATTGCAAGCTTATATGAAAATACCTGTAGACCAGTGTTTCTTCCATGTGAAATTAACCTACTCAGTGTAACATTATTGTAACTCTCTTATATTTAATAAAACAGTACCATCCTACGAGGAGAGTGAATTTTGATGGCCTAAAATGAGTAAATGTTTGAATAAACGAATTATTTATCAGCAATAATAGTTTATTATACATACATCGTCAGATAGAATAAGTCCAGCGGTGATGGGAGTCATGATGCTGAAGAGATTGGCCCAGAAGCAGCTGATACTCATGAGGGTTCCGGCGAAGTTCGGCGCCAAGTCAATCAGGTTTATCTGAAAAAAGTCAATATAATTAGTTTAATTTTATCTTAAAATATGTTCATGTTGTATTTTATCGAATTTAATTTATTCAGTTTTTCGATTACAAGAATAAATTGAACTTACATTAAAACCAACGAAGGTGGCAGCCAACGAACCGATGGTGATGACGAGGATTGTCACGGCTAGAGGAGCGTTGTATGGAGGCACATAGGACAGCGCAACCAGTCCAAGTGCTGGCATCCAGGTTCCTGCAAAACAAGTTATTATTTAATAATTATATATGTGTATGGATATTATTGCAAAAAACACATTATATGATACGCCTATTGTTAGGCAAAACTTAAAACTTTTAATTAAAAAAGGTAGACGTCAGTTTGATTAGTCATTCATAGATGTCGCTATTATTTACAAGTTTACAAAATAGCTTTTTATCATTTTTCGTTTTTGAAATATCCTTCGTAGTTGCATTTATACAATGAAGATAATTATCTTGTTATCTTTGTGTTCTCTCAAGATAGCAATTGCATTGTAAGAAATTATAAGTGTGCTTTGAGATGTAAAATGTAATAATAACTTATGAAACATACCGATTGTGTTGGCGACCTTTCTGGCTGTCGTGATTGAGCAAGTCTTTTTATTGATGAAGAGATCAGAGAGATAGCTGAAGAAGAAGCTCATCACCCACATGGCCAAGTAAGGCAGAGAGGAAAGAACTCCGTTCTGCAAAAAAATATTTACTAATTATTTTTTTATTTTGTAAAACACCATTGCCATCTGCGATATTTTAAAGAAAGCAAGCAGTAGCGGCAAAAATGCTAGTTACAAATTTTAACGAAATGTTTTTAAAATATTCCGTAAGATGGCGCAAATTTTTTTTTTTAAATAAATTAATGTATACTATAAAACTTTAAAATGTATAACATGGGTTTAACTTGTAACAAACCTGTTGAATATCTGCACCCAGTACTTTGTGGACGTACGACGGTATTTCAGCAAGAAGCGTAACGTATCCCCAGAAGCAGCCGATGTGAGCGACAGCTATCGACCAAACGGGTAAGCTCGTGAGGATGGCCTTCCACGGTACTCTCAGATTCTACGAAAAATCATTAAAAATATATAATACACGATAATAATGTTTCACATTAAGTAATCTGCATAATTATATAAATGAACTGAAGCGAACAGATATTGCAGGAATAAGTATTTCCTATGGCGTGAGATTTTAATAATAAATAATATTAAATAACACCGAAAAATAGGAAAAAAGTGGATTTCATAAATTATAGAAAATATAAATGATAAAACCGGCTCACATAAAAATATTTTATTAAAACGCTTTGCGTTTTAATAAAATATTTTTATGTGGGCCGTAGAAAACACTGTAGCTTCCGCATCGTTTTAAAACTGCAAACTTACGTTTAAACTGGTCAAATTATTTAATGATGCTAGCACGAGTTAAAAACATACTAAATGAAAAAAATCAATTCTTCTTTATGATGATTAAAACAATTTTATCTCGCTTGCAACACCCGCATTAGAATGTGTCTGTTTCGTGTTTAGTAATTTATAAGAGGTAGGTATTACATTAATCGATTTATAGAACAAGTTTCTAAATTGTGTCATATAACGTTATAACAAATCAGGTTTGATTAAAATCTAGATTAAATTAAAAGGCGTTATCCAAATTACAATACAAAAAATGAAAATATTATTTTTTGCGTTGACATTTTTTACTATTAATATCAGACTATGTGCAATAAATAGCACAAATCAATGCGATTTTTGATTTGTGCTATTTATTGCGCATAGCGAATATCTCGAATCCTGAGCGAAAACTTTCGATTTTGGCAATCATAAAATATATTATATTTAAATAAATAATTGAGGAAGTATTAAACAAAAAATATCTAAAATAATAATACGAATTTGATAAACAGTGATTCGAATGTGAAACAATTTGATTTTACTTTATTTTTTCAAATATTTTTTAATAATAGTGTGTTTTTAATAATCTCAGAAATTCATAAATATGTATATGGGCGAAAACTTATATGGGATACTTGGATTGAATCAGATTGATCTGTTTGTTGGCATAGAAATATAATGGGGTTGATGAGAAATTTCAATACATTCACCACTCGTACAGACGATAGCATCGAATATGTTTATGGGCCGCATCGTGAGAGCGCCATGTTTTGAATCGATCTTGATGGAATGACATACAGATAAGCTCACGCTTTGTATGAAAAATTTGGAGGGTCGCAATATGGGGCGAGATTAAAAGTAAACATTTCACAGATTAAAATAGGGGATGTCGCCGCGCACTCTTCAAAAAACAACAATTTCATTTCGGCGCATTCAAGACAAGAATTAAACCGTATACAAACGTACATATCATATTGTCCTACGTACCTACTATCTACATAGTACATAAATAATTTTGAAATGTATATATCAAAATAAAATCACAGGTTTATATTTTTTTTTGTTCATAGAAATTATCATTTTTTAATTTATTATGAAATTTTGGCTCCCTTTTTGCATCACATCTTAGTGTATTTTTGCGTTTTAAGTTAAAAAAACGTGATAAAAGAAACTGTATAATAAGCAAAAGCAATATAAACAACATAATATAAACAGTTTAAAAAACAAAAGACAAATTAACTCAAATAGAAACCAGAAATATACAAAATAGTGTAATTGTATTGACAAATAAAAGATAAAAGAAATTAAGTCAGTCTTACAGTAGTCGCAAATGATGGACAACATCTTTTCTCAGTAACGCACAGTACTGACTTCTTTACCTTTAAATAGCAGTTGGTAAAGAAGTCTGCGGAAGTGAGAAGTGAGAGAAAGAAGTGAGCAAGAAGTTTGGATGAGTCGGTAAATAATGAAATATTTAAACCGAGCGTAAACATGTTAGATACACATCAAAAATTTCAAAATAATTTATTTATTTATACTTGCAGATAAAACTATAAAATCGTGTGAAAATATCCAAAGAAGTGGTTTCGAACTAAAAAGATAGGTAGGTACCTACTATTAAACATACATGTGAATATATGCATATCGCATAAAACAGTCTAATAATTTAATACGATAGTCAATATTATAACTGCTTTAAAAATGATGTTGCACGTAGTGCGAACCCTGCCATTATACCTAAAATAGCAACAAAATAGCGAGATGCATAGATTGTTTTAAAATACATACATATAATATTTAATGCGTAGAAATATTATCTATATTATTTTCTATTCAAGTCTTTTTAGTCTTTTAAATCTTACGAGCATTAATTTTTTTTTATAATATTTCTACACGTTAAATGATCTATATGTGCATTTTAAAATGATTTATGCACCTTGAAACTTACATGCTATTTTAATGTTGTCATTGCTCGTTATATGTCTAATTTTTCACCGAAAATTATACAGATAACTGCACACAACAGAGATTTAAAGAGGAATAAAACAAACATTTTGTATTTGGGTCCTCACCTGATTGATGTGGACCTGGCCAAGAGACTCCTGGATGTACAGCTTCTCCTCGACAGAGATGGTCTTGTGCTGGGCCGGACTGTCGGCGCCGAAGAGCTGCAGCACCCCCGCGAAGACCACGCTCACCAGCCCCATGGCGTAGAAGATGGCGGGCCACCCGTAGGCGCTGCTGGCCAGGAAGCCGCAGGAGGACATGGAGATCACCGTGCCGAATTGCGCGCCTGCGAAACGTTACTTTACATCACACGGAAAAGGCGGCAAGGTGAGGCACCGTGACCGTGGTCTAACAGTTAACATAACAGTTCACAACGGATATTGGTCTTGACCTTCTTCCCAGCATTACGCAATAAGTTGAGTTCGAATATTTACATGTCCGGTTGCGAACAGTTGATAATTGATATTGTCCGGATTACTTTTGATAAATGTCGCGTGGTTTTTTATGGAAATTCTTGTTATAAAAAAGAATTTTCCTCTATTTGTAATATGAATAATACAATCCGGGGCAAATTTACGGTAGATGTGGATTGCTTATAATATCAAAATGACAATATCAAAACACGGCATGAACTACGAACAGCCAATAAAGAGACGATGTTTTAGGTCAAACTATTTATACTAATTGAACAATTCATAATTACGCAAGAAAAATCTAGGCTAATTTATCAGACACATATTCCATATGCCCGTACCATCAGTATACTTTTATTCATTCTATCCATTGCACTTATTTTAGCTTTTAATTTTGCCGTATAGTTTAGACAGAAATTTGTCGATTGGCCGGCGACTCTTTCAAAGTGGATGATAATAATATGTGATAAATACTGATGAGATTATCAAATTTTCAACTTACCACCGTAAACATAAGTGCTGAACCTTGACCTCTCACTGACAGGAGCCCATTTTCCGATAAAGGTGTGCAGAGCTGGCAGGAAGAATCCTTGCGCTAGCCCTTGGATGACCCTGCACGCGCAGACTGCTTGCCATCCTCCCTTCAAAGCAACAAATCAACATTTTTATGAATATAATATTTAAAACACTACATGTGTATTGTGACACGAAGATCGGTATTATTATTTATCGAACATTGCCAAAATTATATAATAAAGAAACGTGTGAATAGTTTAAATGGTTATCCTCTATGAAATGTTTATAGGTGTATTTAGGACAGTTGAAATAAAATTTTACGACCATTTGCCAAAAAGATGTTCTTTTAAAATGGCAAAAGTGAGAGTTGTTTAGCACTTTCGAAATATCTACACATGCCTCGAAGTACATTTAGTATACTTACTCTCTCTTTGATTCTTTGAGGTGAACATGCAAGAGCTCGCTACGTCATGAACCAGTCAAAAATTTTAACTCTAAAGAAATTGTATCGAAATATATTGTAAACTGTTGAATATGCATTTATTTATGTTGTATGTAATGCAATGAAGTCAAGTTTACGGCAGCTGAAATTAGGTTTTGTGTCGTTTCCACGAAACTATTAAGCATTGTAAATGATAAATACGAGTATGTTTTCAAGCAAATGTTTCTCAATTTATTTTTTAAAAAGGCGGAACAAATTAAAACTAAACACATTAACTACATTGTTTATTGGTTATGTGCGTTCAATAACGGTAAGTTACTAAGAAGTTGACATTGATTTCGAGATTTATGATCTATCTGTTAATCTTAAGGGCATCACATATACTAACGATTTATAAAGATTGAAGAGTTTTAGGGATTATTGTTTTACTTCCGGTTCCTATTTCCTTAAATCGTGGTGTCGTAAAAAATAAGGTACCCATATAAGACATTTATCTGGCGGTAAAAAACCCATAAATTTTCAATGGGCGTAAACCTTTACTGAAGGACTAAAATAGACGCCCGCAGTAATATTTGTCGAGTATCCGGGTACTGCGGGTGGGTATTACTAGAAATAATATTTTTTATACTCTCTTTTTAATTACATAGTTATTTTATCAACGTCTTTATTCTTGTTTCTAAAATAATCTTTCATTTTTTTTATAACTCATTTTCTTACAATGTACATTTATGATTTAACCAAGAATTGAAAAAGATCAGGTTTCACCTAGTGGGAAGTTTCAAGATAAATTTAAAAAGGTGTAATTGTGATAATATGTAATGAATTAAATTCCTTAGAAATAGTTTAAGGCAACTCTTAAAATCACTAAAAATCGTAATTATAATGGTTGCCTTAAACTATTTCTAAGCTAAGCTTTTATTGTCCAAGCTATCAGTTTTATACGAAAAATCCTTTTTATTTTTATATGTTGGCTATCCCTTACACACTATCTACATCAAAATGTCAATAATATTAGATATATTTTTATTCCTAACATATTTGATAAGTTGTTAGTTTATGTATATATTGATTATTTTTATTTTTATTTTTTATTATAAATGATTATCATAAATGTAATAACCGTAAATACCTACAGCGTGACTATTTTATATCTCGAATGAAAAATCTTTTTCAATTATGATTTTTGAATGCGATTCTCAGTATCGCAGTTTTTGCCCAACAGATGATATCATTTTCTGCTCTTGTATAAGCACTTTTATAAATTCGAGCCGCAAGAGGTGATCATAATAAATGTTAAGGCCAGAATTACAAAACAACACGCCTGTTGAAAATGCCAATCAATTGTTTATTACCCTTTTAATCAACAGTCCAATAAATATCTGACAGTTAGAATATCGGAAGTGTTTATCGGAGTTTCTACTATTCGATTAGTTCGATTGAAATGCAGTAAATAATAAGAATAAGAAATGTTCACGGATTCAGATGGCCGAAATCACGACCAGGAAATGACAAGATCGTCATACGGAAAATGGTAATTAAATTTTCGATAGTTTAAAATCCGAAGGTTATGAAGATAAAAACAATCCACATGTAGGTACCTAAACGAACAACCATTACAACCATAGGAGAACAAAATATGTAGTGAAAAACACTATATATCTTACAATAGTCTCTCATTGTAACGTTTTGATGATTAATTTAGGTAAAAAATCATCCACCTCTCACACAGATAATGTCTTTGAGTATACTTATTTTACCTTTGTGGTAAGCCGCAAATTGATGTATTTTTAGCTAAAAAGACGTGTGTAGGTCCTTTGTTCCTACTTTCGCGCATACTTTTTTTCTCTCTCTTTTTTAATCCATTTCCTTTCTTTTGTCCAGACTTCATATGTTTAATTTTTATCTTGTATCTTTCTTTAATTCATCTTTTTTCTTTTGTCCAGACCTCGTATATGTATATGCAGATGTATATGTATACGCACCTCGTATATGTATATGCAGATCGTATATGTACATCAGATATCTTTAGCTATATATCTTTTGCACTTCTTTTTCTTCTTATCTGTTCCCCTTTTTACCAAGTACATCTGTCCTTTCCTATCCATTTCTGATTCCCCTTTTACCTTTAGGTAATTCTTTGACTTTCATAGTTTATTCGTAACTTAAAAATTTCACTTTTTTGTATAACTGAAATTATTGGTGCTATATGTTAATATATAACTTGTTAACTCTGTAGAAGCTTGTAAGATGGTCTCTGTACTATGTAATAATCATGTGTAATCTGATTTTTATATGCAGGTACTGTTAACTTCCCATGAATATATAAAATAAAATAAAATACTTTCTAGAAATAAATTAATATTCACAATTATTTGTCTTACTATGTATATCCTTAGATTTACGTGTTTTTACCATTTGATCGAAGTATACGGAAGATAATTTTTGTAATGAATATTTTCATTAAAAAAAATTATATCTTCGAATATAATTAAAATCTATGTAGGTAGACAGATTAATGTGTTTTAATTTTATGAATTATTTAAAAAAGGAAAAACTTTGAAAAGTTTAATTTCGCGAGATATCTTAGAAATCCTAAACCTAGACACTCTACTAATAGCTAGGTGCATCGACAGTCAGAAAGTACTTCCAAAATTGGCAGAAAAAATAGATGCTAATACTCACAACATGAGCAGACCATGGTATCAGCAGTGAGGACAGCCCGTTGATGACCGTTGCCATGACGAGCAATCTTTTTCCTCCATACGCGTGAGCCAGCTGACCAGCTGGAAGTTGCATCAGACAGTAACCCCAAAGGAAGGAACTGAGGATTATATCTTGGGTCTGCTTATCCCATTCGAAGATCTACGGAAGAAGAAATAATGTTACAAAAAACATAAACATATTGTCCAAATAGATTACATTTTTAACCATAAAAAGTTCTGTTACAACAGTCTCCTGTATATTATAGCAAAAAATTCGGGGAAGTCTTCTTCATTCAATTTTGAATAGAAAATATTCTTTACGCTGTAATAATCTTTGATGTCACTTATCGCCTTATCTGTTGACATTTCATCCAACGTGTAACAAAATTGAAAGAAAAAACTCCCCCGAAGTTTTTGCTTATAGCTACGAGACAACCTGCATAGGTTGCAGTTCTATTATAATTGCATGGGGAGGAGCAACTATCAGTGCACTCAATCCAATTATTGCAACTCAGAAAATTGCTATGAAAGTTATCCTCAAAACCTCAATAATAACAAGGACAAATACAATATTCAACAAATTCGATGTATTCGATATAAAACAATAAAAGGGAATATTACTTTTAAATACATATACAAACACAAAAATACACAGTTTAAACCAACTCAAACTATAATTACCATACAGTCAAATAAACTCAATCTACAAATCCCAAGGTCACATACCACGTATAGACAAAGGAGTTATAACTATTTTGGACCCAAATTACTTAATTGCATGCTTAATGAATGAAAGAAATCCGAGCTAACCACAATTTACAACCCAAATATAAAATACAAAATGAAACAGTGGATCCGAAACAAGGGGAGAGATAAAATAGGCACACTTACTCAAAAACAATAACACATACTATAACCTCATATATATGATATATTTTTTATTACGTTACTTTAATCACTTTGTTATATTACTTTAATATACAATACTTCATCAAATTCAAATAATTATTTTACTCTATATCTACATACTATGTTTTGTATCTACATACCATTGTAAACTATGCCTGTCTCAACACATATATTTCTAGTGAGACAGGCACAGTCCAACCAAAATTTTATATTTAAATTAAATACAAATAAACAAAAATAAATAAATTATACATTTAATAAAATTGCATGACAATTTTAGTGATTATGCAAAATTGTTTGCGAAGGAACCTTTGGCATTTTCAAGTTTTTTTACAAAAGTTCGTTAAGAATAGTAACATAAACATGTGATAATTTGCTTTTATATTTAACGTGAACATGTGATATAATATTTAATGCTGAGCAATAAGCAACGTCATTAATAAGTCATTCATTGTTAGAGAATTATTTATGAAGAATAACAGGTTGGCATTAACAATAACAGGTGAATGTTGCCAGAAATTTTAAATAATATAAAATTAACACGATTGAGAAAAAATGTTATTCGCAAGAATTTTTTTGAACGATAAATTAATAATTATTTTGAATAAATATTTAATTTTTAAAATACGATTACAAGGTGAAAAAGGTAATAAAATTATTATTTTTTCTTGTAAATCAATACTATATACGTATTAGTATTGTAGGTTGTATACGGCTATTTCAGAGACGGTAGTCCAAATGGAATCTACAGTTTGGGTACATCACTAGCAGTCAAATTAGATAATTCATAAATAGAGTTATGTAAACATTTATGGTTATCAAGAAATGAGCGCATTACCATAAATACTTAACTGTTTGTGCAACTAATACATAGGCTACCAGATTTTTGTTTATGGCTAATTAAAAAAATATAATATATTTTTATTAATTAAATTTATTAATTATTTTCATTTTTTTCTGTCATCCCTTTACGACTGCTATCAAAATTATGAATCGAAAATGTTCAACAACAATGTCCTTGTTATGGAGTTACTTCAAAGTTTGAATTTTTATCAATATTTCTTACTTATTTTCTCTTAAATATTGGGAGTAATTAAAATTAAATACAAAAAAAAAATCATTAGATTTAATACAAGTCAAATAAAACCAAATTTTTTTACGATGCTTTATTAATTTTTCAAGGCTTACATATTGAATTTTTAATATTCATATCGATAGTTAATTTAATGGTATTCCAATGTTTTACCAAAAACAAGTCATAAATATTGAAAAAAATTCTTTGATGTCATTTATCTCTATAACTACTGACATTATGACATTATTTTGGACTCGTTTAGGCAGGAATCTGCCTGTAAGGTATTATGGACTAATTATGTTATGTTAAACACCATATAAAATTTTAACGAAAATTCTACATTACTAATGATTTTGAAACATATAAGTGTATTAAATATTAAATATCGATACGTGATTACACTTTTTATTGAACCGTGTAATTATCGTTCAGTTTCGTAAAACAAATGCAGGGAGTCCGCCTTGAAATGCGGTATTATTGAATGCGGGATCTTGTCGTACATATAAAAATGTGAAAAATTTCCGCATTTGCACATTCCTCTCAAATCGATATATAAATATGTTTAATGTATATGCTCTGAGTCATTTCGACTTTTTCTGCATCAGATTTAAAATAGCGAGGTACATTGATTGCGGTTGTGTGACCTTGATCGTCCGGAGTGAGGACCAGCTGTGGTCATGTTTTTGGTGAAACATCGATAAAGCATAGTTAGCTAAAAATAGACGCACGTACAAAAGAAGCAGAGGCCCAAATAGCAGTGAAAAAGTACTTCGTACGAACGACACTTCCCATTAACGAGATGAAGCTAGTTTTGGAAGGTGTAAAAGAGGTGTCGAAAAGTGTATGAAGAATTAGAATGGTGCGCAAGTGGAAGAGTTTGAAAATCTGAGGAAAAATAATGATTTCAGCAACGTATTACAAGATGTAATTAAGAACTATTAATTGTATACAATGTTAAAAAATATCATGAAAATATATAAATATATAAATCGACCACAATTAAAAGACCGTTCCCTAGCTTTGTCTGATAAGAAGAAAGCGGGGGGAAAGTTGTCAATATGATATTTCAAATAAATATATATTTTTTAGTTTAAAAAAATGTTACTTAGGTACTTACTAGAAAAAATTCTTTTGTGTTCATTTTTTGCATCGTAACGACACACATATTTTTTGCGCACATTCTTTTGAATGCGGTCTAGCTATAGTATTCGTATTTAAAGAAATTTAATGTTATAACATTTATATGCATAGCTTTACTTATTGAGTTCAATGCTTTAATATAAGTTTTAAAAGGATTTTAAAAATATACGTTTTTTGGTTAAATTATCGTTGAACAAATGAAGCAATGGTGTAAACTTTGTTTCAATGGTCGAATACTACAGGTATATAAATATTGGAATAAAATATAAATGTTCAAGTTTTTTGTTTGTAACATTGTGGAAATTGTCAATAACAACACGTTTACAACAGTTGTAAACGTGTTGTTATTGACAATGGGAGAAATCCCGAAAACGTTCTAACAATTCAAAATAAATATAGTGGAATAAAACAGTGTTGTTTACCCTCATTTTTTTTTAAATATTAAGAATAAAATTAATAATGTCAGTGGGATTGAAGTGGATCTTCGGACCTCTGCGAGAACTGTTATACTTGTATAAGATACAAGCTGTTTAAAGTTACATGTATCTCAAATTACACACAATTAGTTTTCTTTCACGACACCGACACAATCCGAATTACATAAAAGTAATTGTTGTTATCACGATCATTAATTACGAATCACCGTAGGGAAGGCAGTCTTTTTGACCTCACGGAGGTCTTTGAAGGTTAGGTAAATATCTTGCAAAATTACCAATTTTCAAGGTCTTTAGTGAATCATCTTCACTACACGACATGACCTTAAATACGACGGACGGAATCATTTCAATAATTAATGAAATACTAATGATTATCTACGCGAAAATTTAATAATTATACAAAGGCCTAAATGTTCGGGAGTCTCACGTAGAATCCGGAAAAAAAAGATTTCCGGTACAATCTAACCTGTTATGTTAATAAGATGTCTTCGTAGATGATATTTGCAAAATCAAAAAGCACGTGGGTTTTTCTTTGCGAAAACAACTATTAATCTGCTGGCGTACGATCAAGTAAGGCGTAGTTTGTGTGCGGGAATAGGATTTTATTGGAATTTTATTAGAAAAAGATCTAATCAGGATAATCGGGAGTAAAAAATACACGTGGTCAGAACAGTTATTTGAAAATATATAGGAATTAAAAAATGATAGATTTACAAACTTAAGGTATGGTGTGGAGGAGAGATTAATATTTAATCATATTTCAGTCCATATCGTAAATTTAGGCTTCCATTATCATTACTTTTGAAGCTATGAATATAGTAGTTATAATCAAGATATATTATAGATGTCTCAGAGGCGAAGCTACTTTTTTATAGGGAAAAGTTGGTATGGAAGTCTTTTTGGTGTCCAAAGGGCTTACGCCCTATCGTATGGCTGGCTCAAGTTATCACTTTACACAATGTAACGTGCACGAATTTAGCACATTCTTTATTAGTTATCCTCGGTGACTGCATAAAAAACATTTTTGCTTGTATACCCTAGTACCTATGATTTTTTTTTTCTTGACACAAAACCCCAATATATATAATGAATGTTTAACTATTAACTAGCTAGCTCGCGTTAATCTTTATAATACAATAAAATAATATCATCTCATGTGGTTCTGTGTTTACTATGAATGATTTCCAAATGTGAGTATTCTGGACACGTGTCCAAGCTGTCTTACCTCAACGTCTGCATTGGTGTTGTACAGGTCTGTCATGGCGACGATTCCAACACTCAGAGCGACACCGACCGCTTCACTGATGGCCATGCCGATGAACAGAAGCTGGGCTTGTATGTGCCGCGTACCAAACCTCAGATCTGAAAAATAAATTAAATTGATATTCAGCCTGAATGGAAGGTCCCTCGATACCTAACGATACTGACCCGATACGAACAAATTTATACATTGCACCATGCCACATTTTTTGCCATATGCTAGAACTTAAGCATTTTCTCTCTTATCTCAACTTTTTTCTATGCTCCCTGTCCGAGTAGAACCACCATTCCTAGCAAGATACCATAAAAAGATATCTGGTAAACTCTCTTAAGTTATTCTACGTACAAAACTTCCGCATTATTAGCCTAAATCGCAGTGGCGTGCAGCACGTGTAAGCAAAAATGCCGAGCATGACTAAAGATTCTGGGGAAAAATATTAATTAAATAATCTTTATCTTACGGAAAAGACGATTTAAAATTCTATTTTTTATTTTTGACTGTTTCTGTATATAACGTCATACCATTCTCGTTTTTTACTTGTTTGCGCACATCAAATTGTTTCGAGAATCAGAAAGGAATCATGCGGAACTAAATACTTTCCTTTTGAATACGTATTTTATGTATTCGCCCTATCTTTACGTCTGCGAGTTTTATGTTACTTAAGAGTTGACAAGTAAATTTTTCGAACTATTGCGTGTTTGTTCGAAAGGTCCAAGTGAGGACTGCGCGCACGTCTCTTACAGAAATGACATTGTTACTAATTCCATGTGTGTTGATTTTATAAATATTATTTGTATATTCCAACGGTTAATTAGATTCTTTGCTTGCCAAATATCAATATCGTCAATCATTTGCGATAATATGTTAATAGAGTGCCATTGTTAAAGCCGATTATTTCTTTCCATTTTTCGCGTATTGAAAAGAAACGTTTAATTGTAATTTGTCCAATTCCAGATTTAATTATATGTAAATCGTCTTCTACATTTAAAATATATGATATTTCTTCTGCAGTATATGCATATTATAAAATATGTTTATAGTATATTTTTTTATTTAAACAGTAACAGCATAACCTAAGTTTATGCCTATCGCACGCCACTGCTAAATCGAGAGTATACACATACCACTCTTAAAAGAATATTTCTTCATTATCGCTGCCAACAGTGCCAACCTTACATGAACGATTGATTAAGAAATGTACTTAATGCTAACAACATAATGTGCAGCGGAAAAAATGTTAAGTGCATTCAAACTATCCCAGAAATGATAGATTAGGCAATTTCAAAGGAAGGTCAGAAATCGGAAGTACGTGTGATAATAATGTTTGCATAAATGCTCGTTTAAATGCAATTTGTCGTTGTGCGCTTTAGGTTTAATTATTTATTTTGGTCATTTGAACATGGCTGATTACCGAAATGTCTGTCCATTGTTAATGTAATGTCAAAGCAATCTTTTGTTAAAAGTTAGTAAAATCTAAGGTCATTTTTTGGTTAAGTGCTATTTTCTCAAGGTCTGTTTGAAAGTTTGATCCGAGTCGGAAAACAATGAATGCCTTGTAGAAAATTACAATGGGAAACAGGATAAAAAGAGGCAGGTGTCAAAAAACGCTGATAAAAAAAACAATCACCGGCTACCAAACGTAATTTTTATAAACGTATATTTTCAAGTAACAAAATGCTCCCGGATTCAACATTTTAAACATCCTAAATAAAACTGAGAATACATTTGCTACCAGTCTATCTGAATTAAAAAATATTTTAGTATACATACAAAATGGTCGAGATACTTCTGGCTTGATTTCTTCACAGTTTCGAATTTCCTCGTACTCCCTTCGCCGATTTGTTTTCCAAATACTTGACATGAGACGCTTGAAAAATTTAACGTTGAAGATATCCATGTTTGAAATATGATTTGATTTTTAAAGTAATGCAACACTGCTATGAACGAATAAGATTTGTTGATCGTAAAGAATTTAGTAAAATAAAAACACTTGTTAAAGATATTAATTAATTCGGGTTAAATTAAACACAACAGTTCTAAACAAAAACGAAGAAAAATTACTGAACACTCGTTTAATAAGACAATTATTTAAAGACTGGCGACTTGCGACTATGGTGCGACATTATTTATATAGACTTTCTATCTTTATACCAATAAATAAATGGGAAATCCGAAGACTTATCAAACGAGAGTAGAGTCTGCGTTGGTTATTTACAATGTTACGTATGGACATATTTAGATAATACCTTTCGTAACAACTAACGAATGAGGAAAAAAAAAAATATTAAATATTAAATATTTTGAAAACATAATTCAATTATCGATAAAATTTTGCCGCAAAAATAAATATATTTTTTTATTTATTTCAAAAAATCCTTGTTAACAATATATAGGTAATTAATAATAATTAAACAATAAAAATATAAGATAAGATATTTTTTTTTTGTTAGATTTGTGGATTATGCCACTCTACTAGGCTACGCCTGTCCCAGAGTGGGAATATTATTATCAATTTTAAAAAATATAATATAGGTACTTCTATTTTACTAGATATAAAGATTATGTTTTCGTTTACTCAATAAAAATGAAGTTGTGTAGCATTTTTTGTTTAATTAACTATATTTTTTTTGTAATATATAACCCAGGTTATACTCACTCATATATAATAATCACTTATATTTTTAAACCAATATAAAGAAATTTTTTTTGAAATGCAACTTTTTTGACGAGAGCAGTCAGGGGAAAAGAAAATCAATCTTTATTAAACGAGGAACGTAAAATGATTTATTGAGAGACATTTAAATTATTTGATTCTTATCTTGTAATATTCATTGTTTATTAGCTTAATCACGGGTCCAAACGCACAACCAAATATAATCACGCTTCCAAATGTAAAGAATTATTAGGTGCAACAAACAGAGTATTTGATTGTAGGTTTGCTATACTAATTTATCGAGCCAATTGCACAATTTTTCGGGAACATAACATAGAAATTCATTAATATTAATCATTAAATTTTTGAAATTTTTGCAGATTGTGTAATAGATCACATTGTATAGTTTTTTACTCACGTACTTTAAAAAAAAAAAAAATGTTTATTAAATTATAACTGATAAGTGAAATATGAAGTGTAATAAAAAAAATTGTTGTACCACAAAGTGACTGCCAAATCTTTTTATGATATTAATTTACCCTGTTTCAAATGCATCTATGAAATAAACACGTGCCGAATGTAGTATACATACCTTATTATTATTCTTAAAAACCGAGTCGTCAAAGACTTTCTGATTTTTTGAATTACGTTCTCCGTCGTATTATTTACTTTAAATCTAATTTATTTTTATAAAGTGTGAGAACGAAATAAATAATAGGAAAATAACAATAATATTGCTTCGGTATTACCAGAGATACCAACAACACATAAATAAACTCGAGTTGGAGCAATCAAATTGTACATTTTAGCTGCATAATTTCCTTATTGTGATAAATCCTAACAATAATATTTATTCATGTTTAAATTCCAACACCAAAATAATTATTCTACTGAAATCAAATATCGAGCCATTTTTCAGATAACTTTTAGGATTAAATCATGAGTAGCGGTAAAATAATGTAAACAAAAATAATCATCAAGTTTTTATGTCAACTATTCCCAGCATATATTGACATCGTCTAACGACGTGATATGTAGATTGTTTATTTATAAAACATTATTATTATGACATTTATTTTAACAAAGCATCACCGATAATGTCTCATCAATACCAATAAGTGACTGGTGGTGGTATTGAAAATAAGTCGTTCATATAAAATTGTAATTTTCATCGTTTTTTTTTAAAGTGTCGTAAAAAGACTTTTAAAATGATTAAGGGGATCATAAGAGTTTTTGAAACAATTCACAATAAATTTTTAAAAATGAGAAGAGACATTAATATTGCATATTTATTTCTAAAAATGTTAGTAATAAAAATTAGATAAAAATTATTTTAGAAGAAAATGAAATAACAACAGTATTATTAATTGAAATGACGGGTATATTTCAATTAATAATACTGCTCATCTCGGCACAGGTTCTTTCTAGTGAGATGAGTGGCTCCTTTTCCTATGACATGCATCAAAATGACGATAAATAAATAAATAAAATAAAATAAAATAAATTTTGGTGCAAACCGTATTTAATAATAAACTAACATTATATTACACACACAACTGAGTTTTATTTTTGTCACTAAATAGTCAAGTAAATAACCCCATTTACACTTGACGAGAAGGACGGTACATATCTAGGCTAATATTAAGTTAACTTTAATAAAATGAAATGAAAACACGAGTCACAATATCTAGTTGTTAATTTGGATAGTAACAAAAATTATGGATTATGGAAAAGGAATACATTAAATATCTTAACAAGACGCGTCTACTATGTCTTATCGATAATATGTACAGAAAAATTTGAAGATACAGAAATGTGTTTACATATGTCGAACTTTTGTTTCGAGACGAAATTTATTTAAATTGCTTTAAATTATGCTTTTTAAGAGGTATTAAATTGTGAAATTAAATAAAACTTTTGGTGCTTTTGCAAATTAATTTCGAAAATCGTGGCATCGTAATCATATTTAAACAATTGGTATAAAATTATCTTTACAATGAGGACAATACCAAGGCCATTACCATGATTTTAATGTGTTTTTTTATTATTTTAAAGTTCTGTACTTCTAAAAAAAAAATTATGTGTGTTTGGGATTGTGAGATAAGCCGATGTAGAAATGAAAGAGACAGAAAAATACCCTGGCGAATAAAAGTAGTGACAAAATATACCAAAGTAACTATAAAGCAAATATTCGATATTCTCTTTTATTTAAGTTAATTACAGCGTTATACGCTTAGTCAATAAAAAGTTAATATAATGGTTTTATTATGGTGCTAAAAGTTATTAAAATACTAATGTACATAAACATACACAGTTATGAAAGTAAACGACTGAAGAAGTATGACATATAGAAATAGTTTGTATTTTTTTTTATATCAATTAGTTTTTATTTACGTTAGAAATTTATTATTTATGTACACCAGGTGTCCCATATTTAGTAGCAAACATATCTGGGGAGTCTTCTTCTTTCAATTTTGAATAGAAAATATTCTTTGTACTTAGGGTAAAATTTCAACAGTTACGCAGATAAGCGGCATTGAAGTTTGCATTTTTTTTCAATATTTCAAGACTTATTTTTTGTAAAACTTTGGACTATTAATTAATAAAGTAACTTATATGGAATCATATAAGTATAATCGTAAAAATCAAAAATTGATTCGCTTACTACAAATTAAATAAAATGACAAAAACCTTAAAAAAGTGTTTTTAAATATCTGAAAGTTTTTAATTAGTTTAGCTGAATTGTATTAAAGCTAATGATTTTTTAATATTAAATACAAATTAATTTCATGATAGACTAACGTTTTACAAGAAATAAATCAGGAATATTGAAAAAAATGGAAGGAATATTTTCTATTTAAAATTGAATGAAGAAGATTCCCCCGTAGATTTTGTTACTAGTTACGAGATAGCCTCTACACATTATTCCTAATGTAAATGTAATATGGAATAATATATTATTCCATATTTCTTTTGTATACAAAAGACGAAGAAAAATTTTGATAAAATTGCCACGAACGTATTATTACTAGTATTATTTTTTAACAAACCCGAGGATATAAATGAATATTCAGAGTTTGAAACCATCAGTATTGGAGGTGGAATAATAAATCTCAAACTGGTAATAATCAATTACCTATATATCCAGTAAAAGGGAAGAATTGATCTGAAGAGGTCTGTGTTTTTAATTTTATATATGAATAAAATTAAAAAAATGTATTAGAATTAAATTGTTTATGTGTATTTTAAAAGCTTAAATTGTAAAGTTTCTGGTTTCGATGGAGTTGTACAACCTGTCAAATGCAGTCAAACCTTTTCACTTCACCGCACGCGGCCTTTATTTATAATAAAAACCACGTGCTCACGAAAAAAAATGTAGAGGTTTTAAAGCATAATAAAATATTTTTAATAGTTAAGTGTTGTTGAATTATTTAATTATTAATGGAAATTATTTAAAAATATGTCAAAATTAGAATTCTTAAAATAATTAGTAGCTTTGAGTAGCTTGTTGGTCTTGTGGTTAAGACTCTCGCCTCGTGATCCAAAGGTCGCAGATTCGAATCTCACTCCAGACAAGCAAGTTAGTCCTATTTTCATAGCACAAGCGTTTAGCTTAATTTGAAAATAGTAAGAATATTGATGTGACACGAATTTCGTGTTCGCATCTCTATTTTTTTTTTTTTAAAAAAAAATCATACTTATGCGAAAAGCGAACAAATCTCTGAATAAATCATCGTCATATGTATAGAATAAATATGTAAAATTTTGATATTATTTTGTTGAATTTCAATATTTTATGACATTTCAACATTACAAAATAAGGATATATAAGTAATTATGTTCTTTTGAAACCTTCCAAATTTCTTTTTAATTAATGATCTTTGTAATTTGTATTATTAATTAAAGATAAATATATTTTTAATAACTAATCCTAAGCATACATTAACATAAAAATGGTTTATGTTTTTAATGTAACGATTTGAATATTAATGTATAAAATTACCATATATTTAATTATGTCTTTGAAGGCTTAATTCTAAAAAATTGTAACATAACGTGTTGCTATTGATGTGTTGAAATATTAGATATATTGATAATCAGATAGGTTGATTTGAAGCTCAGCTGCATCTGTCACAGATAATTTAACTATTTGAACATACAAAGAAAAAATATCTAACCAAATGCAATAAATTAAGTATTCGGGTCAACCATATTCTTATTATTATTATCGAGGTTCCTACTTTGGCTTATGCAAAGGAATTTAAAAAAAGGAACCGCATTGTCTCAATAATATGAAATACATGTCGCGAAATTAAAGTGATAATGTTATAGTGGAGATCCTACCTGGTATCGCCGTTCCAACAACGTTGTATTCACAATCCATTTTTCGCGATGGGTCCATTTTGATCTCGAGCTGTGATTTCTTGAAATTATAACTCATGTTGGAATATCGTAAGTAATGCGGCACTGGCACTCAAATACAAATAAATTATTTTAAAAGCTGTTTCAGACTCAGATATTCATATCCAAGCTTATAAATATTAAAATTTTATCGTGTAATATCTAGTTAATTTAGAAATTCTTGCGCTACCCCGTTATTTTCAATGATTATTTTAACACTACAAAACAAATTCTCGTATTTCAACAAGTAAATAAATTGCACAAAAGTCTTCGAAATAATATAGAAACTCAACTTTCTAATTCAGATGCGGAATACGCGAAAGGATGAAACGATTTTTTGTTTAATTCATCTCCCGAGCGAAATCGTTTGAAAGAAGTCCATAGACACCAAAACAACTGACACTGCGAAGGGTTTGCGCGGGAACTCGGTCGGCGCTTGACAGCTATCCGCAAACGCGCAATGCCGGAGGTTTTAGCAATACTGAGTGCGACTTTGCGGGGCGGGTGTTAATATAAGCGGATACTGGTTTACGTTTACGTGGGACAACAATGGATGATGGAAGAACCGGCAGAGGCTGTGACGGTCGGAAAATTGATAAGGTGTTAGTTTTCTTGTGTGATTCACCTGCGGGCATTTTTAGCTATTTTTAGACCGGTTCTTCGGAAGCCGCCATTAGATGCAACAGCGCGATTGTCCGCGAGACTTTTCCCGCTGCTTTAAGGTATTCCGTGTCATTTTATGCAGCTTTTGTGACTTAGAAATTAGAACCACGAGCTTGTAAAATTGAAATCACTCAAATAGCAAATATTTGGTAAACACACGCGGTGCATTATTTATAAATATTATATAAATGATCTAAGATAACCGAAAAACAAAAACTGCAATTATTGTTAAGTTTAAAAGCACATGGATATGTTAAACTTGCCATACGCTAATAGCTTAGGCAAATAGTTTTAAAAAAGGCGCCATGAATATCGATCTATTCGAGGAATTATATCAATTAAATAAGGAAACAACAATTAAAATTAATAATTTAGACTGACAAGGTAAAGTTGTAGGAACAATTTTGAGCTAGATAATATTAGGTCCTTACATATGAAATTGGCGTTTAGTATGGGAGAAACATAAAGCCGATTTTTTTTTATTATAATATATTTATTTAATCAAAGTATGTACCATTGCTATCTATGCACTTTTCCCATCTCATAGGTAGTTCATCGATCCCTTTACTAAAAAAAACATTCGGACGGGAATCAATAAAATCTTTGAAGGCGGTTTGGACTGCACCATCGGAGTTGAATTTTTTCCTTTGCAAGAAGTTATCCAAATTTCGAAAAAAATGGTAATCTGTTGGGGCAAGGGCCGGAGAGTACGGTGGATGTCTTAGACATTCCAATTGAAGCTCCTCTAATTTGGTAGCCGTCTGTTGTGCAGTGTGTGGTCTAGCGTTATCATGAAGCAGCAGTGGCCTAGAGCGATTAACCAGCCTCGGTTGTTTAGCAGCTAGCTTTTCCATCATGGTTTGCAGTTGCTGACAATAGACATCTGCCGTAATCGTCTGGCCAGATTTAAGAAAGCTGTAGTGAACGACACCAGCACTAGTCCACCAAACATTCACAAGTAACTTTTTTGGAGTCAATTTTCGCTTGGGGCATGGTTTGGCTGGTTCGGCAGGGTTTAGCCATTGCGATGAGCGCTTCCGATTATCGTACAGGATCCATTTTTCATCACAGGTAATGATTCGATTTAAAATCCCTTTATTATTGTGCCGGTTGAGTAATGCAACGCAGCAGTCAACGCGCGTTTGTTGATTTGCTTCACTCAATTCGTGAGGTACCCACCTTCAAGCTTTTTCACCTTACCAATTTGCTTCAAGTGGATTAAAACAGTTTTATCACTAACACCGCAGCCTGCAGCTAACTCGGATGTGGTTTGCGATGGATACGCTTCCACAATAGCCTTCAATTCTTCATTATCAACTTTGGTCTCCGGCCGTCCACGGGGCTTGTTCTGCAGGTCGAAATTTCCAGAACGAAAACGTTGGAACCAAAAATGCAGTGTGTTTTCTTTTGCGGCACCGTCGCCATACACATCATTAATCCTTACAGCCGTTTCTGCAGCACTGGTGCCACGGTGGAACTCGTACTCGTAAATAATGCGATATTTCAAGTTTTTCATTTTGTAAACTGAGTGACGCAAAGAAAAAAACAATCGAGGAAAAAACAAATGAATTATAATTTTCAAAACACAAATACATGAGTAAATAGCTGTATAAATTTGGATTTGGAATTCCTAACCAAAGAGAAGATATTTGAGATCAAATTTGCCAGTACGGCAAAACACCAATTTCATATGTTAGGACCTAATATGATATTCACAGAAAACAGGTACTTACATATGATATGAGCATTGTTGTTGTGACAATGTCTTGATATTTCACCATCATTTTATATTATGATAATAATAATTAAGAATGTTGTGTCGCTTTGGTATTTCACTATTATTATAAGTAATAATAATGATTAGTAATGATAATGACTTTTTCAGAAGCAATTTGTACGTTAATTAAATCTATTGATCCAATGTATCGAAAGAAAATTCTCCATGTAATAATGTCCATTTCTAACGCTATCAATACGTTAGATGGCGTTGTTATTACAACCTCAACCTGCGGCCAAAATATATATAATTATTTAAATAACAACAGGTACTCATTATCGAAGTTCAATTTTCGAGAACACAGGTAATTCAATCAGCAGGTTATTCAAAAATATTGTCTATTAAAACTATAAAATAATGAAAATTTCACAAATTTTGAAATAAAAATTTAAATTAAAAAAACATCATATAAAAAGTAAATTACTTTAATTATCATAATTTATATTTTCTATTGAAATACGCAATTTAAAATTGATAGATCTTTAGAATATATATTATAAACAATTTAACATAGTAATTTTTTTAAAAAGTGATTATGCTTAGTTAGGTACGCGAGCTTCTTTGGCTTTCATAAAACAAACCACGTGGTATATTGTATACCTTGAGTTGGAATATAGCTGGGCAGAATGCGCATGCGCATTTCAACCTGCACCTACTACGTTCAAAATCTGGGTCTCTTACGAGTGAACTTGTAAGTAAAATATGAAATATACAAGCTTTTTTCTTTGACTTAGATATAATATACAAATGTAATTATTTTATTGTTGTAAAAACTTCTATCGCATGATGCGCGCATTTCGGCGTGCCAAAATTTGTGTGGTTCGAAAATTCAGAAAAATTAGTTACTTCAGCTCATTTTGTCAGTACCTAACTAATTTATTATTTGTTTTTTAACCTAACCCAAGGTGAATATTATAAGGTTTAAACAGGAGTGCAAAAATTTTATTGTGAAAACTTTTAAATGACTAGATGGAATGCAATGTGTTTGAGTGAAATCGTGAAATCTAAAAAAAAACACACAAAATTATATGTAGAACTAAATAATTAATATAAATAAATAAATAAATAAATAACCAACGTAAAAATTTGATGTTTAAAATAAGTCAGTTTAATACATCACCGGCCGATAAGAGACTCTGTTAGTCTCGAATTTTTGGTAGTATAAAAATATTAATAAACTCGTGTAGTACTGGATGTATGTATCAAACTGTGAGCTCGTCAAGTTAACTTAATTTTTTTTTACCTAATTCAATGATCATTATGAATAATCTCTACACCGTTAACGCCAAATCCACCAATAATATCCTTCCATATAGTCCACTTCTTCGATTTTTGTAATTTCTCGACACTATCTGTTTAACGCATCATATTGTGAAGTTTCTATGGCGTTTCGCAACCCCATTACGCGACTAGTCTTCTCGCATTTTTAAATAATATGTTTATCCCATTATCTAAGGAATAAAAATGCTATCGTGACGATAAATACACATTAACAAATGAGACAAGTGTTTTTACCTTCGAAAAATATAGCACTTAACGTGGTTCACGATACTATGTAAGCAGTTAACTTAAAAAAGGTCAATTCTTCGTTTAAGATACTTATATATTGGATTTATATTTATTACGACGACGGTTGATACATGTGTAAAAGGTTTCTATAAATAGTTTAAAAAAAGTATATTTTTAAATATGCATTCAGATAACGCAAGCCGAATTCAACCTACATGTATATTGAATTTGAATTATCTAAACGGAGTATCCGAGGTAATCTAGCGGTAATATTTAAAACATTTACTGAAATTAAAAAAAATTGGCGAGTCTTACAGTAGTCGCAAATAAGGTGTATTATTCTTTCTCAGCAACGAACGAAATTTTTGGGTATATTACTGGTCGGGTGTATTCATTGAAGTGATTTTTTTGGATCTACTCCTTCAGTTTTAACATTTTTCTTCCGTTAACGCTGCTAATATTCTCGCATGTAATCTGTTCTTTATAAATCATCTCTGCAAATTAAGAAATTAACAAAATTTTATACATTAAAGACATTATTAATATTGTCTGTTTTTTAATAAATTTGTTTATATTTCATGCATCAATTTGAAATGGATTGATTGACACGACTTTAAAAGGAATACGCCTCAAATTTTAGACGTATACGATATCACAATATCAGTTACAAAAAATATTTATTTTTACGTAAAATATCTAACTAAATTTAAGAAATTGATCAACATAACACGAATCTGCTTTTGATTTACTTACCTCTGTAAATCAAAAGCAGATACGTGTTGTGTTGATCAATTTCTTATATTTTACGAAAAAATAAATATTATTGGACACCGAAAAAGCATTCCATAAAAAAACGTAAAACACCAAAAAATTGCCTTCGAAACATGTTGAATTTTTTCAATAAAAAAAAAAGGTGTAAACAAAGTTTAATTCTATAAATTATATATATAGATATTTGATGATTTATATAAGTTGCTTTACACTGTATAAGATTCCATTTAAAATATTAAAGCTAGTGATATTCATAATGCAGTAGCGAAGGTATTTTGTACAAAATTTTTATTCGTACATATAATCGTTAAATCGAGGAATTTCGCTTTTGAGGAATGTATCATAATTTACTTTCTTCTTTATTGCCGCTGTGGCAGTCTTAACGATACGATTATTTGCAAAATCACGCACGCGTCTACTACAACAAAACAATGGGAAAATGGCCCTGAATCGAAAAGTTTATTTGAATTACAATTTTATCGTTACTGGATAAGATTGGGACCTTTTCTAGCGAGTCGATGTCTGTCGGTCTCCATTGTGAAGAACCGCTGACCGAGAACAGGCGGTGGAAGATACCAGCCAAGGTTGTGAGAGCCTTTCAGAGTCGATTGCTCTTATTACATCATTCCAAGTTTTTTATCGAACGTTTTTTTAATATTTGGGCAGTTCGCCCACAATATTAACGCCCCACGGCGATAGAGTACTTATTAAAGATAATTAATCTATTAACTACCTGTAGGTATGCATTTATTATGATTCAGGCACAGTTTAAAAATTAAATTTACGATACAATATTACAGCCGTTTGAACCTGCCAAACATGTTTTTAATAAAGCAGATTCACAATACTCACATGAAGACTTTTTAATGACACTTGATAGACTTCGTAGACCTTAGAACCCATGCACTCTATACTTGTACGGTAATCGTATATCTCGTGTTATATGTTGATTTATTACATAACTTTTAACTTTATATTTATTTTATTATGATAAAAGTGTATTCTGTAACATGTCCCAATTGTCATGAAATATTTTATCGTTATACTTTAACGTCACACTAAGATTATCTATTCATCAGGGTCATTGACGAAATATGAATAATATATTAAAAAATGTATAATATTCTTATAATATGTGGAAAAAAAAATGTTCAAAAATAAGTCTAGATTGACAATAATTGTTATTATTTTTACGTAGGTATATTTAAGCATGCATGCTAGAAGTAGTCCGTTAAAAGGAAGGATCCCATGCTCAGCAGGAAACCCGCTTGCACAGCGCGGGTGTAAACTGTGCGCCTCGAGTTGCAGCTTAGTCTTAATATTCTCTGCGTATAATCGTTTGTGTGAAAGCACTCTCCAATTCATGATTGATCGTCTTCGGTCCTAGTACACACCAAGACAAAATTTGAATATAAATTTAATACATCAAAAATATAAAAATTAAAAATCCTTTATAACTCACATTTAACGGCAAAAATGGTATAGAATTTTGAAAATGCCTTCATATTTAATATGAGGTCATATTATATAATACAATACTTTTCGTACACTCTCGCAAGCAAACAACAATATTATTATTTAGAAATAATGACGAATTTTTCAGTTGATCTTTAAATCTTACACAGTTTACATTTTAACATTCTATAACGTAATAAATACGATGTTAATAATACTTTATTATCTATGCCTTAGATTGAAGCCTAAATGAAGAATAATAATTGCGATTGGTCGGGAGTTCAAGACTCATTAAAGGAGAACACCAAGTTGTGCCAGACGTCAACTTCTGGAAACTCAGGATAGGGAAGCAAACGCAACGCGCGGGAGGAGGAATATTAGGTATTTTCAAAATATCTATAGTTAGTTTTTACACGTTATTTACTTCGCTGATTTTAACACTAATATTTGTTCAAACATTTGTTTATTTATATTTTTTTGTATAATATTTGTTTGTATTTTGTTTTTTGTATTTACATTTCAAATATGCATACCTACTTGTTTCAAATAATTCACATCTCTATTCATCGGGATACAATGCTTACTAAAAATTATAATCATTTTCTTTTTATTAATATTAATAATGTTACCAGAAAGTTATTTTGCTGTTATTGAAGAAGTTAAAAATGCATTTTTTTTATTGTTTATGTTATGTTTATGTTATGGAGCACGATACTTGGTTTATACAAATTTATAGATAAACAAGTAATTGGTTTTTTAAAATATGCGATAGTGGTGTATTCATAAATATTATTTTTAAAGCGACATGTTGCTTTGATATATGTAAGTATATCATGATTTTTTAAATTCGTAGTAACTGGGTAATTATATTATGGGTTTTATTAATTTTATCTCATAACAAAGTTTCCGTTACGTAGCTTCCGTAAATAAATACATTTTTATTTCACGAAATAATCTGCGGATTAGTTTGTGTTACTTAAATGTGTCAATGTTATTGATATGATAACGAAATTTACAAAGTCTTGTACTCTGATTTTTTACATCTTCTAAAACGCTCGCCACGAGATTAGAAACTGCGACCTCTACCACCCAAGGTAATGATTGCATCCAACGATAAATTATTGTTAGAAATTATGTAACGGCAACAAAAATGAATCTATTATTTGCGTTGTTTCTCATAGTAATTTATTTAATATGTCAGTAATTGCATGTACAATGCACAGATTTGCAATGAACACAAGCATCCCTCTGATCAACCTTGCTGCAAAATGTCCCGGATCATGTCAAAGCGTAAAAGGCTTGACATAAATGTTTGTATTTTTTTTGGGAAAAAATTATAATTAAAACATGTTGTCAATATTTATCTTTCAGCAACTCAGTTATCCCTATATCTACTGATTTAATTGTTACATAATTGTTGTAATATCTTAAAAACTGGTTCAATCTGAAAAATAATTATATAAAAATATAAGTAGGTAATACCTTCCTAAATTAGGTAATTAACCTTCATGTTTTCAATTATGAATATTAGAACCCGATTAAAAACACTCGATTTTTATAAAGCACAACATGATTTCTCAGGGAAGTGTCATCTTGGATCGTATTTATGAATTCAATTTAAAACCTAGAATATAACCTGTCTCAAAGATTAATTATTCTATTAAATATCTTCAACGAATATCGATAAATTAATATTATTCACAACATTTAGAAATAGAGACATTATTGAGTATATATTACATGGCATTTTTTATATATTTGATATCGCATTAAAATTAAAATAAGTTTGAAGAATTTAAAGAAGTAATATATTTTTGTAAGGATATCAGTAACTTTACAATGTACCTACCTGCGTTGTGAATGAAATTTAAAAGGTGCAACGACCACATTGTATTTCGAGTGTAGAACCAGTTTGCATGGTGCATAACAGACTTTAGGGATATCCCCGCGGAATGAAACCGTAAGCGTGCGTCGATAATACGTCATTATTTGAAGGCGTCCCTGTAAAAAGGGCCTATGTGCAAAAACAACATTTATGTGAGAGAGATGAAACCAGAAAAAAACAAAAATTTCAGTTTTTTAATTTTATAATATTCACTAGCCAATTATGGACGTTAATTTTACGTTTTCTTTCTTTATTAATGTTTTTGAACAATTCCAGTAACATCGTCGAACTGTCGGCATACGTAATATTTGTTAATACTACATAATAATAGATAAATGTATGATACCATATAATACTTTACCCTTTTTCCACGTTAGAAAACTTTTTGAGGTCGAATTTTGTAAGTTATTGAAATCATATCGTCTTTTTACTCCCTTTATGTCTGCTTGCTTGCCGTCAACAAAAAATTTTGAATCGATTTTTGACCCTTTTCCCGTAATCCAATCGAGCTGAAACTTGGCAAGCAGACTCGTGGCGACGATCAAGAAGATCTATCAAATTTTCGTTAAAAAAATTTAATAATTATAGTATAATTTCGGATTTTTAGAAATTTTATTGTTTTTTTTTTCAAATTGGAATCATTAAAAAAGTTTGATTAGCAACGGCGCTTCGGCCCGATAACGTCGCGGAATATTTTCTAAATTTGAATTACTCCGTCGGTATAATAGGTACATATCACTACGAATTTCGAAAATTTACAAAACAATTGGTTCACAGATGACAGCAAAATTGTTTTTTTTTGGGAAAAATCAAATAATAATTTATTTCTGCTTAGTTTTGAAGAATTCTACATTACTCAAATCTGATTCTGACTAAATCATTTGACGCTGGAAATTCATAAGGTACGATATTGATTATAATTGAATCTATCAAAATCTTGACATCTCAAAACATCTGACATTTTAGAAATATATTTAATTTCTGTACGTTTAGTGTCATGTTATATGTTTTAATTCGTCTATAATTATTGTTATATTTTACAAAGAAGGGAGTATAGTAAAAACTTGGTTTTTATGGGTTACTTTTTTTACTTCCTTTCTTTTAACTCGTAGCGTCTGCTTGCTTGTTTTCTTGACGAAAAAACTTTGGATCGATTTTTAACCGCTTTCCCGTGATCCAATCGTGCTGTAACTTTGCAAGCAGACTCGTGGCGACGATCAAGAAGATCTATCAAATTTTAGTTAAAAAATAATAATAATTATAGTATAACTTTGGTTTTTTCAAATTTTTAATGTTTTTTTAATACAAGTTGTATGGAGATTTCGACGCATATGGTAGACACGGAACCCGAAAATGAGAAAGGGAGTATTGTAAAAACTTGGTTTTTATGGGTTAGTTTTTTTTAAGAAAGGAGGTAAGATTATTTAAGAAATTATTTTACAATAAATTTCGATATTATTTAATGTGTAGAAATATTAAATTTACATTTTTTAACTCTCGACTAAAGCGAGATACTTCGAAATTTAAATTTTCATATAAGTCATTTATTTATTTATTTTATCCACGGGCAATAAAATTTTTACTTTTTACTAAAAAGAAACAAAAACTGAATTATTAGGTTAAAACATACGTATTGTTTGAAAAGTGTCAAAGTTGACATCATCTACGGCAACAGATCAGATAGCTAATAGCAGAAACTAATAGCCAAGCAGAGGCCATTATCAGCCGCACAGCGGTCAGTACAGTCGACAGCCGATTGTTGCAGGTAACAATGGCCAATTTATTTATGAAAGTAAGCTGCACGAATAATTATTTTTTTGTATTTTATCTAAAGCAATATAGCTTTTGATACCTGAAAATGTGTGAAAATATTATTTCATTACATAACTAGTTATTTAACGAATTAGTTTAATGATATATCGATCCACTCTTGATTAATTATTCTGAAAACTGGTTTAATGTTAATTGGTTAAATTCCGATAATTAAGTACACAGTAGCTAAAGTAAGATTAATTATTACAATTTTACACGCCTAATACAACCCACAATAAGTCTAATTTGTGGACGTCTCCGTGTTTTCTGATTTTCATTGATATAATATATACAATAAATTGCATATTTAATAATGGATTGTTCATGTCATGCAATACAAGTATAAAGTAATTTCGTATTCCTTTGGTTGAATATAAAATGATCAATTTAATGTTTTAATCGAAAATGATTAGAAATAATCTAATAAATCATCTCAATATCTGTTAAGAATCTCGTATTCCTTTGGTTGAATATAAAATGATCAATTTAATGTGTTAATCGAAAATGTTTAAAAATAATCTAATAAATCATCGCAATATCTATTAAGAATTTCGTATTCCTTTGGTTGAATATAAAATGATCAATTTAATGTGTTAATCGAAAATGATTAGAAATAATCTAATAAATCATCTCAATATCTGTTAAGAATCTCGTATTCCTTTGGTTGAATATAAAATGATCAATTTAATGTGTTAATCGAAAATGTTTAAAAATAATCAAATAAATCATCGCAATATCTATTAAGAATTTCGTATTCCTTTGGTTGAATATAAAATGATCAATTTAATGTATTAATCGAAAATGATTAGAAATAATCTAATAAATCATCGCAATATCTGTTAAGAATCAAAAATGCAAATCAACTGTGTGTGAAAGGGTGAGAAAGAATTGAGAGAAGGATGACTGCAGGGAATAAGGTGAACGGTGCCTTGAATGCAATAATTTCTAATAGAAATATGTCTATCAAAGCAAGACTAACAGCACACAATGGAATTCTGGTACCAACACTGATGCACGAAAGTGAAGCCTGGAGCTGGTAGGAGAGGAACGAAAGAGACTGTGCGGTAGAGATGAGATCAATTAGACGTATATGTATCAAGTAGATAGAGTAAACAATGATATTAGAAAATAACGTAAAGCTGAACTTAACGTAGTTAATAGAATCAAAAAAGGTCAATGATAGTTTGGATATGGAATGTTAAGAAAAATATTTGATGCAAGAAAGGCACAAGAAAGAGAGGACGACCGTGGAAGATTTACCAGACACTGTAGGGTGGTTCTGTTATGAGCCTCAACAATCGTCGACAGTATTGTCAGGACAGAGTTAGACGTTCTATACTCTCTGCATACCCCAGTGGAACAGCGTGATTGTAAGTAAGTAAGCAACTGTGATTAAAGATTCTTAAACTAAGATCCGAAACCAGAACTTGAAATTACAACGCTGGATTTACTTTTCTGTTGGTTAGCTAGTAAATAAATAATTCTAAAATTATGTTGGGTGATTTTTAATGGGTGCACGACTGACTATTTGTATAATATAATAAATATGAGAATGAAGCTAAATGTACCGTAAATAATCAAAAATACTAAACTTTGTAACCAAAACTCTAAGGTCTATTCTTGTGTATTAGACACGTATATTAACCTAAATTAAACTAGACACGTATATGAATCTAAACTAAACTTCGTAACCAAAACTCTAAGGTCATTCTTGTGTATTAGACACGTATATTAATAGTATATTAATATTGTAACTATGAAGCAGGGCTGCACCTAGCAAATGCGGGGCTCAGTCACATGCAGTGCAATGTCTGTTTTATGAATTATTTCATAAAATCGAAAATAACAGCCACAGCTCTAGTGTACACGAGCGATAGAAAAGCAAAGGCAGCAATATCAAAAAAAATAAATGCAGTCATCAAGAAATACTAATTTAGAATATACTGAATTCGAAATTTTATAGGAAATATAGCTCATAAATTTATAGGAAACATGATTTTGGAAGGGATAGATACATAAAATCTGGAATTTAGTACATTCTACATTAGTAATCCTCGGTGATTGCATTCAAAACACTTTTTTTTTATATTGTTGTCTTTGATTTTATATCCCGTATATGTTCCTATTCTATTATATTCTAGGGTAGTATAAATAAGAAATTATAATATTTTTAACACAAAATGCACAAAAAACTGTAGTGAACATCTGGAGTAGCGCTGCGTTCATCCCTCTCATTGCAGCGTTGCATGGAGGCCCTAAGTCTCAAATATTTTCTTTTATTTTATACTGCACATCATCGTCATCCAAGTCAGTCCCTCACGACTGAGGATCGTGATCTCCATGACCTTCTGCCCATTTGACTATTCTCCTCCCGGCATCCTGCAGACCTATACAAGTACTTGTAGCTTTTTACACTTGGACGTTCCAACGTATAGGGGTTCTTCCTCTTTGACCCTTTACATGGCCGCCCAAAATAAGTTGCAAAACAAGTTTAAAAAAATCCTATCAAAAATAGATATCTCATTAGTCACATAGTGTGGTTAATTAAGGGGAACAAAAAAGCTTTGGATGCCGATCGCGCTAACGAAAATTACAACACACGTATGAAACGGCTTGTAAAACTTAAATATATATACAACTTCCAAAAATTTGATAGATACCTATGGTATTCTATCATGGGTAGAAATGGTGAACGCTAAATTGTGTAAAGTGATTACTTAAGCCTGTCGCACGATAAGTCATAAGCCCTATGAACACCCAAAGACTTCCATACCTACTTTCCCATAAAAAATATAATTTCATCTCTATGGAACATCTATAATATATCTTTCTTCAACTTTTCTTCTAGCAGGGTGTTCAAAAAATTTAAGGATTCGTCTCAGACAAGCGGTTATACTACACTTGGCACTAACAAATTGAAGAGAATTAATAATATTCCATTATCGGAATAAATAAATAACAATAGAAATTTGATTATAAAAACCCTTACAAATGCCTATCGTTTGCTACAAGGTGCGTTTACTTTACGTTTACGTTTACACATGCGTTTACTACAAGGTGACTGTCTATCCTAGTCTACTAATACATTATTTAATTATAATTAAAGACAAATTTTTCTTCTGTTTGTTCTTCTTCCACCATCGGGGCATCGGGACCCCAAGGCCGATGGGGCGCAGTCGCACTAAAGCCGGCCCTGCTGCGAAGGGTTCCGGGTTCTCTAGTTAAATCCTTGTCTAGATCACTTAGTGGTGCTAGCGTACTTTTAATTTTTTGTTGTGTTTTTGCGAACCGTCCCGGATTCTCCTATATGGTACCTACTTATTTTTTGCGCCTCGCCATAAATATTAATAAAATAAATATTCCACCGATCGTTAACTGTTTTTATACAGTTGGAAACATCACCACGGTATTTGATCGATTGAACCTTTTTTATATCAATATATGGTCTAACAGCTTGTAATGCGGGGCGTTTAGTTGGTCTTGCTCAGAGATTAATGGTCAAATTTGTATCAACGTATATTTCAAACCACTTTTGAAGAAGATCTCGTTATGAAAGTGTATGACGTCATTGATCACGAGGTTCTATAAAATGAAAAAGTTATTCAATCTTTCGTAATAAATAATTATAATCTGTTCATGGAAACCTGACTGCTTTAATAAGAAGGTATAATAGTCATATACCTCATCACGAGAAAAATAATTAACCCAAATTAGTGATTGTGGCACAAGTGAATAGTAATTCTAGATGATAATTGGGTATTTTAACTACATATTACCTGTATTTATTTAAATTACATAGTAGCTTTGAAACAATCATTCATAATTATTTTTATAAAAATGTCAAAATGCTTGATTCGTGTTGTATTATAAGTTTTGTATAATAAATTTATTGGATATTTTTTTAAATTTTAAAGCAACATCAATAAGTCCCTTAATGACCCAAATAGATAGTCCCACAAACTAAAATATAAAGGTAGAATCATGAAAAAGGTAATATTAATAATAATTATTATTAATCAAGTTATTGACGTACATATATGTGAAAGACAGAAAAAAAATACTAAAAAAGGGAAAATTAAGTATTTAATAGAGAAGATAAAATATAGATAATAATTGCGATGCAAGGCATTTCAATGACAATTATTTAGAAACACATGTGACGGTGTTTGGATTTCACAGTAACTGGTTTTCTCACATTAGTGCAAATCTATGTACCTATAATAACTTGTGCAACTTTTATAATTATTAATTCTATTTAATTAACCAGAAACGCTACTCGTATTTGGTTGCAAAACAAGGCGCGGACATGATAGAGAATGTGATCCAAAATTTTTGAAATTTAAATATATATTTATGTTCGATGGCTACACAAAACAAGTCCTCAAGTGCCAAACGTTATCGATATTTTTGAAAATCCAAATAAAATAATACTTATAATAATACAATAATATCTACTAATAATAAAATATAAATTAGAAATGTGCTATCGCTTAACATAACTTTTGGTCAAAATAGTAATATTTAATTGGCAACTGAGCTCTACAACATCCCTCGTCCAACCTTGAAAACTGTTGGAAATATATATATATATATTTTAAAAATATATTTATTAATTTTTTTTGATATTTATTACATTAAGCATATGCCAAACTGCACAGCAGTTTTACGGGTTTAAAAAAGATGAAAGTATGGCTGAATAAAATTGATGCAGACAAAATAAAAAGTAGGAATGTACTAAGAACGTATACTAAGAACGATAAGGAATGTTAAAAAAGAAAATAAATAGTCCGCCTCAGTACAGGAACCCCCAGTGAGAAGGACTAAGAACAAAAAATCCAACAACATCCACTTATTGTACTTACTGTAATATTATATACGTATATTTGTATCTAAATTGAACCTAATACAAAAACTTCAGTTTTGTTGAGATTTTGCTCACATGTTTCAAAATAAAGAAGATAAGAATTCAGAATGGCGTCATTAGTTCTGGTATAGCATTTCGCTGCATGTTCCGCTACATGCTGGGTGCGTAAGTTCAATTACAATATTACAAATTTACCCCGAATGGGCCGAAAAAAGTATAACTTCATAAAAATTTTCAGGAAAAGAAAATAACACCAAAAGCGGTAAAATTGTTTCAGCCTACTAAATATTTTATAAAAGGTAACATTGCAGTTATTTGGGACAGTAAAGCCGTGTAAATTTGTACCCACATACATAGAATGAAACATCGGCATCAAGAGTAGTGACGAAATCCATTCCTGCTTTCTTTATTAATTCTAGCACTACACTATCGTCTGTAACAGCTGCGCGGCCACATGGTGGACGCTACGCAATCATGCCCGTTGTTTGTCATATAGAAAGTTTTTGAATTGTAATATAGAAGAAACATTTGTAATATAGAAATAGGAACATAAGAGCAAAGCTTCTTCTGCTTTTGTTTTCTGGGGTATTGTGCCGGTATTTATGTTATGGGGTACGCCGAAACTTTGTTTCGGACACCATTGAAGGGTCCAACATCAGCCCCGATGATGGACCCTGCAATGGGATCCGAAAGGTCATAAAATCGTGGCGTAATACCCCAGAAAAAGACAAACCAGAAGATTCTGAACAGCCGTGAAAATCTAAGAATATTGCAAAGCCAATATCCAAAAAATTGAGTGCAGTTAGCGTGGTTTACTAATTTAGAATGTACTTAATTCGTGATTTGATAGGAAATATAGCTTATAAATTTGTAGGAACATTATTTTGGAAGGGATAGATACATAAAATCTAGAATTTAGTACATTCTAATTTAGTAATCCTCTGTGACTGCATTCAAAACATTTTTTGCCTTTGCTTTTAGAGCCATCAAGTTATCTAAATGTTTTATTTATATTTTTTATACAGAATACGTCTTGCATCAATGTCGTTTATTTTAAAACTAAGCTTGTGCTATGAAAAAAGGACTATCTTGCTAGTCTCTTGGTTCGAGGGTCGACCTCCGACCATTAATTAGATCACTAGGCGAGTGTTTTAACCAATAGAGCGACAATCAGTAAATGCATTCTTTGGGCGTTCGTGGTAAAATCAAACATAATAATTTCGTAGTCTGTCCGTCTGTCTGACTGTCCGTAACGTCGTGTAACGTTCATAATTTCGTTCGAATTCACGGCCACAAAAACCACAATAATCGGCCGGAGATGGGGCTTGAACCCCTGGTCAGCAAACTCGAGGGCGGCAAAAATAGATGTTGATTTTACCACGAACAGCATGCGCATGCGCGTGACCTGTAAAAATTGACGTAAATGTAGGAAGTAGCAAAGACGCGAACCATTTGTCCCATAACTTATTCTTTAGGAACCGGCAAGGAAAAGTACCGTCATTTTTGAATAGTCACAACTAGTAAACTCATAAATAGCATATGCATTGCAGAAATTTACTTAATTGCAAAGCATCGTCAAACTACGTATTTTTTGCACATAATGTAAAAAAGTCAGTATTGCTTGTTACGTTTAGAAGATATATTAAATAATAAATTTTCTTTTCGAAGACCATAGAATGTTTTATTTTATATATATTAAAAAAACAATGCTTTTATTATAAATTACGATATAGAAGCACAAACTAATATTTTTTTCTGTAAATTGCAATCATTAAAGATTGAGGGTGACATCGTTCATACAGCGGGTATATCTCTTTCCATTTAAGAAAGACAATCGATTTAGTGCGTACGAGCCACATTGTTTCGTTGTGTTGATGTTTAAACCTGTAAACACCAACACAACGTAATGTCCGTAGTGCGCTCGGCTTACACCTACTAATTCGATTGTCTTTCTTAAATGGAAAGAGGTCTCACAGCGAAAGACTGTACATCGGATAGCACTCATAGAATATCATTTTCTTCTTGGGATTCTATCTTATCAACTAGTCTTGTTTGTTCTATTATGATGTTAGTAATGGGCGTGTGAAAATTTCAGTAGAGATCGATAGTAACACGAGTAGACAAATTAACAGATGAATTTATCTGTCTCAACTGATCGGTCAGATCGGGGCGGTTGTTGACCTTGTTTAGCGGCGTTCGCAATTCCCGTGTTATCGATATCTGTCTGATGTTGGCAAATCAGATAGTTGACGTAATAATGTTACATTTAATTTGTACTGGTAAATATGGTACCTAAGTAGTTTCAGCAGGGCTTAAAACATGCCAGTGTCAATTTACGTATAGATAAGTCTATCATTATCATAAGAACCCTAAAAGTTTCATATTGTACTAGGTGCCCGTTGCACGGCTACGCGTGCAATTTAGCCTGGCGGCAGATTCACTAATAATTAAGTAACGAAGAAGAAGAAGACGGACTCACTGTTGGTTGAGTAACGAAATAGAAGGTTGACGGTAAACACTGCGCGCTGAGCTCCCCTTTCTGGTGACGCCCCGACCGCGAAGATCGGACTGCGCGTTCGGGAGTAAAGGCCGAAAACTTGAAAACAAAATGTATCCGAAATGGCCGCGCAAAGGGCAAATGGTTGCGCGGTCGAAACGGTCGAAACCGGAGTGCCACCGCTGCGCTGCCGTAGCGACCGCTGCACGGCCGTGACGACCTCTTTGCGGCCGATGCGACCGCCGCGCGGCCGATGCGACCGCCGCGCGGCCGAGGCGACCGCTACGCGGTCAAAACGAAGCGTCCACTGTGTCGCCGAAGAGTATTTTCACAGATTTGTCAGTTTTAAAATCATTGTGTGCCCAAAGAAGAAGGTAACCTTACCTAAGAATGTAGAAGCAATTTAACTTAATAAAATGTTTTTTTCCAATTTTGCAGTACTAATGAGACAGCTATTAAATTTTTTTATAACCTTTATTTTAAAAAATACAATTGACAGAATTTTACATCATCTACATTTCTGCATTTTTATTTTATTTTTATCTTTATTTTTAGAAAAGTTGTAAACGAATGAAATATTTATCCAATTTGACCATGGCCTATATTAGACTTCTGTTGATTTTTTTTAAAAGTAATCGTCTTATGTAAATTTTGTCCTTATGTTTTTTAGCCATAACTTCTAAACGCATGATCCAATTTTAGTCGTCGATATCTCAATCGATAACGAAATAGTGCTTCTATCGAACTTACTAAAAATATTTTTTTTACAATTGTAGACTTTAGAATTACGTCCGCTTTCATCCGCGTTTTGCTGTTTTGTCTGTGGCTTCTCGGAGAATATTTAAATTACATTTCCAAAAAATACAGTCTGTATAATTTAACGTTTTCTATATTTCTGCATTTTTATTTATTTTTTATCATTATTTCAAGAAAAGTATTAAAACACTTATGAAGATGGAATTTTTTTTTTTTTTTTTTATAACTTTTCTCAAAATGGTGATAAAAAATTAATAAAAATACTTAAAGATAGATAACGTTAAATTCTACAGATTGCGGTTTTAATAATAAGAATTAAAAAATTTCCCGCGAAGCTACAGTCAAAACCACAAAACTCGGATGAAAGCGGACGTAATGCTAAAGTCTGTCATTATAAAAAAAATATTTTTGTTAAGATCGATAGAAGTACTATTTTTCTATCAATCAAGATATCGTTGACTAAAATAGCATGACGCGCTTAAAAGTTACACCCAATAAACTCAACATCAAAAATTTACCGATATCTCGAGGTTCTAAAAATTCTCAATAGATGTCTACCTGGGACCGGAAAAAATGAAAATAATTATTTTCTTTAATAACTTTTCTAAAAAAATTGATAGGAAAAAACTAAAAATGGAGAAAGATACATCACGTTAACTTGTACAGATTTCACTAAATAGAAAAATATTTTACATCCCCATTGCGAAGCCACGGCCAAAACCGCGAAACTTTGAACGTAATTTTGAAGCCTGCGATGGTAAAAAAAAATATTTTAATACACTCGATAGAATAACTATTTCCCTATCGATCGAAATATCGATAACTAAAATAAAATGACGCGTTTAGAAGTTATAGCTAACAAAGTAAACATCAAAAATTTACCGATATCTAGAGTTTTTAAAAAAATCCAACAGATGTCTAAGTTGATCTATAAAAATGGAAATCGTTTCTAACTTTTCTAAAAATAAAGATAGAAAAGAACAAAAAATGTAGAAAGGTAGGTACTGTTAAATTCTACAGATCGTGAATGTCAGAAAAAAAAAAAAGTCTCCCCATGAAACCACGGTCGAAACGTACCGCGGAAGCTTGGAGTGTTTTAACAGATTTGTCAGTTTTTAAATTATTGTGCGCGCAAAAGAAAACTATTTATTATCGGTTAGGTTAGGTCATAAATGGAAAAATATAAATGAATATGTGAAATATTATGTATCAAAATTAGAATTTTTTCAAAATTGCTTTTTTCAATGAAAAAACAAATCAAAAAATCAAAGAATTAACATATCAATAAACTTTTTATAAAAAAATATATTTTATTTTATTTAAAAAAAAATGGCTTTTCCAAAAAAAGTTAAAAATAAATTGAAAAAACACATTAATCAAAATAACAAAATAGTTTTCATAATTCATATCTGTTAAAAAATTACGAAGAGAAAAAAAATGTAATACTGAGACGAAAATAGCTAAAAATATTAAATTTTTAAATATAATGTAATAAAAAAACTTTCAAATACACGAATTTTAATACAAATCGAGCTCGTTTACTTAAACGTGACGTCACTCTCGGCATCCAATGGAAGATGTTCTATAAATATTTATTGAATTTAATATTGATTAAAATTTATTGAATTTATCGAATGAAAAATTTTTTTTTGCCTATAACTTGTATTGTAAAAAAAATTGTAAATGTACTGAAAAATATTATTTTATTAAAAATTGAAAACAGTGTAAGAAAAAATGGAATAAGGGAAGAATAATATTAATAATAAGAAGAAGAGCTACACTTTCATCAAATTTTGTCATCTAATCACAAAGGACATTTGGAAATAATACCCTTGAAAATAATAGTTAAATTAGAAGAAATGTTTTAAAATAAGATATACTATTTTGAATATTTTATGCGATGTTAAATTATTTTCTGCTTTGATTTATGTATTCACATTTTCTATTTTTATATGATTCTGTAACAAACAAACAAAAAAAAATAATTAAAAAATAAAAACCAAAAAAAGTAATAAATGTTGCGACGAATTATCCAGAATGAATGTTAAAAGCATCGACATCGCGCGGCATTTTATCCTCAATGTGAGTGCAAAAGACATTGCTGATGAGTGAAATTATTTGAACAGAAATATATACGAAATATTTCTGAATAAAACGTTTAGAGGAGCTGTTTTATATACGATTAATATTTGAGGATGTTTCCATAAAATAACCGAATTGAAGATATAATGTTTGGAACATTTTAAGCGATTTAAATTTATTTTCTGCTTAAATTAATGTTTTCACATTTTCAAAGTAAAAATATGGTAATGATGATGATAGTTATATTTACGGAAACAAATGAGGAATACTCCCGAATGAAAATTCAATGGATCGAAATCACGCGCTATTATTTTCGTGAAGATGATTTAAATAAAAACAGAGAAGACTTTGAAGGGTGGGAAAATTTTTGTTGGAAAGGGTTTTATCAGTATTCAAAAGACTCAAGTTATAATTTAATAAATAACCATAAAAGCTATGTCTCCAATTAATTGTCATTATATTTCATACTCGCAGAGAAAAGCGTAAATATGTCCGTAAAAAAGTTACATAAACGACGAATTAAAAATCACGCGCCATTTGTGCGTCCAAGTTTCAAATTCCAAAGTATCGTAAAACTCACAAAGATATGATATAAAAACAACATTTCACTCAAACGTGAAGAAAAAAACAAATGTTAAAATATCACGCGGTTAAGACTTGTCTTTTGTAATTTAAAAAAAAATCGGCTTATCATTTATACTTCCAGAAAAAATTGTAAATATATGCGGAAATAGTAAAAAACTCTAAAAAAAGGCTTCATATATATACAGATCGAGTTCGTTAATTTAAAGGTGACGTCACTCTTTGTTCCAATGCATGATTTTCTATCAAATATTGATTAAATTTACGTAAAAATATTAAAAAATTGAGCGCGGCACCCGGGCACGATGGGAGGTCTCCCAGTACTGAAGAGAATTAAATAAATCGTATCAATAAATGCATTCCAGCGGTAATACGATGCGTTTCTGGAAAACAAATGAAAAACTAGAATAAATAAATCAAATTTATCGTCTCGATTAGCTTATTACTTTTCTAAAAATAAAGATAAAAAAAATCTAAAAATAAGGTCATCTGTGAAAAGCTAGGCCCTACAAAACGTATTTTTTATATTTGAAATTGGCTTTACTGCTGCGAAGCTACAGCTGAAATGGTGAAATCCGGATGTAAGCTTCCGTCACGATAAAACTTTTCATTTTAAAACAATATTTTTTACTACACTCGTTAGCTGCACTTTTCTTCTATCGAATGAGATATTGCCGGTGAATATAGGCCTCTCCGTCGCCGAGCAGCATATAAAAATATAAAAAACGGCGAAAATACGCACTAAAAAGATTTCCGCTGCTTGGACACGCGTTTGGAAGTAATTATTTTCAATAGAAAAGATGCACACCATCGAGCGCCACGGGGTGATGCCACTTGCGTGTCCGTGCGATTTTTTTTGACCGAGTTATTAAAGAAACGGAAATTTCGACTTTGGTTGCCTACCGAGAAAAGTAGAGGGGGTAAAAAAATTTAAAAATATGCGCAAAAGATGGCACCTCAAACTGTTGTTTGAACTGGTACTCGCTTTTATAATTTCGTTAAAACTACGTCTACAGTCGCAGAAATGGCGCCCTCGCGAAAACGGACTTAAAACGGGGGTTTATTTTTGTATTTCGGCGAGAAAGAAAGCTACGCAAAATTTATGTATTTAAGAAAAAAAGATGACCGGATTCGGCACAAAACGTTGTACTTTTATTTTAAATCCGATCGCAAAACACCGAGATGTGCAGTAAAAACGAAATTTCTCGCCATCGAGCATAGAAACTAAAAAAGAAAAAGAAGATTATAAATTTTTAGAAAAAAACACGCGGTAAATAGTTGTCCTTTGTATTCTTTTTGAAAATTGTGATTGTCTTGCACATTCGCGGAGAAAACGGTAAAAACGTGCGAAAAAAAGCCGAAAAAACCCCAAAAAACGGCTTTGTCAAAAAAGGCCGAAAATGTGTAAAAGTTTATAAAAAAGTGAATAAGGATAAGAAGGAAAAAATGATGAATTAGAAACCACGCGTTATCGGCGTGTCCATCATAATCAAGTTTCAAATTCCAAAATTTCGAAAAACTCGCAAAGATATGAGGCAAAAACGACATTTCACTCTAATGGGCATAGAAACGACATTAGAAGAAGAAGAATTTTTTTTTATAAAATCTTACGTGACAAAGAGTTGTCCTTTGTATTTTAAAAAAAATTGTGATTATCGCGTAAAGTCGCGGAGAAAACGGTAAATGTGTGCGAAAAAAAAGTCAAAAAACGCAAAAAAACGTCAAATGTCAAAAATTGGTGGATATATCGCGGAAAGTACCTTACAACTTTAATATAATAGGTAGATTGTCGATTTGAAATATTGTAGAATGCAGATGTATGCCTGTATGCCCGCTTGATAAACGATGTTCTATGTTAAACTTTACACTGCGTGATAATAATAAGTCAGCGCCCACCAGTTACATTCTAGTGTCAAACCTGAAATAATTTTTGTAGATATATACTAAAGTAGGTAAGAAGATTTGGATACTATGTTGGCAGATAACAGGTAATACAGGTACAAAAAAATGACTAAGTAAAACGTAAAAATAACAAACATGATTTTTTAATATGTTAAACGAATCAGAAATATACAATCATATTTAAGGATTGCCAGACGCTTTCTGCAGGTCATTTCTTCCGCCAGACGCTTTCTGCAGGTCATTTCTTCCGCCAGACGCTTTCTGCAGGTCATTTCTTCCGCCAGACGCTTTCTGCAGGTCATTTCTTCCGCCAGACGCTTTGATGCTCTATAAATAATCACGGCCTTTACGTTACGGTAACAAATCTGAATTTTATATATTTTATTCGCGCCACTATTTAATAATATTACCCGATGCCTTATATTTTAACGTTTTACTAATATATTTTTTTGTACCTGTTTTACCTGTTATCTGCCAAAATTATCCGAACTCAAATGTCATAATATCCAAACCTTCTTAGCTACTAGAGTGTACATGTGCGGAAATATATTTTAGGTTTGATAACATAAGTCTGGCGGTCGCTGGCTCCTACTCTATGAGGTTTTTATAATACTAATAATAATACCTGTTCCTTGGATATTAGAATTTATAAACCGATGAAATGTGCGTGACACAGATTAACTATTGATTTTTTAAATACGGCCACACTCTCTCTTTCTCTGTCTACTAGTGCGACCGAACACTCTTGTTTTAATTATTAATCCTTTTCCCGAGGGAAAGAGATTTCTCTCCCTGGTGAAAGCCCATCATTATGCAACTCAACGTCTCTTTTGGTGAGAAACCCTAGAAGAAGTATAGTCGAATGAAACGATTTCATTTCACCCCGTATCGTGTTGAGTATTCACGCGTTTCTGGACGAAATAGAGTTTCTGTATGGCTACGTATAGTTTTTAGGCAAAACGCACGTGGATAAGTATTGTCACCTTTGTTCCTTTGCTGTCCTCTCAGTTTCCCAAAACCCCTCGACTCGGGCGCATGTTTTTGATACTCGATTCTGGATCGTTATGTTTTTGTGGTGATAAGTGAACGTTTATCTGTATTGAAAAATAAATTGTCGTGTCAGTGGAGCCATTGAGAGTCTTCAACAAAAATTAACAACACCAGCAGCGAGCCAGGTACTTCTCAGGAGTCGGGTGAGTCGATTCTCGTAGTTATCCCTGAAAGAGTTGGTAATAATATTATCCATAGTGTTCCCCAATAACCTATTCTTATCATATGAAAATAACAACACACTTGTTTTTTTAGTTCTATTTGTTTAATTTTTTGAGACGCGCTTCGCTTTGTGAGGGCATTATTAATTTGACTATTCAATAAATTGTGTATATTTAAATGAGGGCGATCGCTATAATCAATATACATTGGACAATCAGGTGTGTGATGGAGTTCTACAAACTTACCTCCGAAAAATTAACCTATTGTTTTTTTCCCGTTTCTCATACAATGTGCAAAATCGAGATTTTATGACACACAGCGTCTTTAGAGATTAAATAGATTATTCTGTAAGACGATATCTCCCGGGTTGGTTAAGTGTCACTGCGCACGAGCAACCTTTGGACCAGTGGATGCAGTGACCTTGACAACACTGGACGCCGCGATGACATGTTTTGGATAGATAAAATTGGTCGCGGTGCAAGATGGACACTACAGCGGCTAATATTCTAATCGTAAAATTAACAGGGCGGGGTTGTGCCATAAATACTTTCTTATTAAACCTCATAAATCTGTAATAAAAGTGATATCAAGAAAATATTGTCAAGAAGTTATTCTAGATCGGCAATTATTTTTAACCGCAATTACAATTCACTGTACCATATTTTCTATCAACTGTGTTTTATCTGTACTGTTCCAAATATTTTATAACGTGGGACGGTATTCCTATGTCCGCGTCAGTTCGTGTTTTTCATTTTTTTATTTTTTTTATTAAATTTATATATATTTTCTATTGTTATAGATCGTGCCAAGCCTTGTACAGCTTCAATTCAATTTCAATTCAATTCAATTTATTTCACGATAATATAATATGTACATGACAAACAAAATGTTTAAGGCATACATATTAGGAAGTATATATCAAAAATGAAAATATTTAATAAATTAAAAATAACATAAAATCTGGTCAAAGGTGTAGGAGAATCCCGCTTCGGAAAACCCCCTCAGACACATGGAATATATCAATACCCAAAGCAATTTTGTTCAGCATAGCTGTGGCTCTTCCAACAGGCATAACCATCGGCAGGTTGGTCCTGTATATTGGAATGTGAAACAATCTATGCTGACGATGTCTAGTGTAATTATCAGGAACATACAAACCAATGCTCTGCATAATTTCAGGATTATCGATCATACCGCGCAACAATCGATGAAAATGTGTAATCAAATACACATTCCTTCTAGTCTCTAAACTATTGTAGCCAAGCATACCCTGGAGAAACTCGGTTGGGTAAAGCCAAGGATAATGCCCGTACTCTCTCATGTAGAGATATCTCAGAAACTTCTTTTGGACTCTCTCCACCATAAGAGAGTACTTGCCCTCGTGTGGCCCCCAGATCATCGAGCCACTCTCGAGTCTACTCCGCACCAAGGAGTTGTAAAGAGTTCTGAGTACGCGGGTATTCTCGAAAACCCTGGCAGTACGCAGAACAAATCCTAACATTCTCAAAGCATCACCACTGATCGTCTCTAGGTGATCGTGAAATGTTAGGTTGCTTACAAATCTAACACCTAGATCTTTAACATTTGATGTTCTTGTCAGATTTTGATCGTTCATTTTGTAGCGAAAAAATAGAGTATTTTGGGCCCTAGTGAAGGATGTAACCGAACACTTGGAAACATTAAACAAAAGTTTATTTCGTCTTCCCCATTCACATATATTTGATATATCTGCTTGGAGAAGACGAAAATCGTCCAAAGTTGATACCTTTAAGAAAAGCTTTAAGTCATCCGCAAATAACAGAAAGCGCGAGTTTAAGATTACATTTTTTATATTATTAATAAAAATCGAAAACAACAATGGACCCAGGTTAGATCCTTGTGGGACACCCGAGAAGGTAAAGAAGCACTCTGACGCGAATAGGCCGTAGGAGACGTATTGGTTCCTATTTTGGAGGTAGCTCGACATTAATTTTAGCATACCATCCGAGAAACCAATCTCATACAACCTTTTCAATAAGACATCATGGTTGACTGTTTGTTTGTCCGCACGTTTCGTTTCCGTGTTCTTGCATAAGTACATTGCATATTTAGTTATACGTATAATTTAAATAGGATAAAATATATATAAAAGATAATAATAATAATATATGAACATAATAACAAAACTTAAAAATAAACTTGGTAATGCAACTTGGTAACCGATCGAATTAATAAAAAAACGTGAAAATATGAATCACTGAAATCTAGATAAATTAAAAATTCATGGAAAAATGAAAATCATGGAATGATTTTATGATACAATATTTCAATACACATTTTTTATCAAAAGCAACAAAAATTTTTGCCTCAATAATCTTGGATATGGAACATCATTCCCTAACGAAAAAGAAATATTATATGGCATCATATTTGTGTAATAATATGTAAATAATTCATTTTATATTTCTTCTGTAACATCTGTCACACATTTTTCGTATTTAATATTTATATCGTAATTTGTAAACGCACATGGCGGACCAAGTCTTACACACTGAACCGGGTTACGACTTTGTGAAATCAAGCTTTACCTTGAGAAATTCATAGCGTCTTCTGCGGAAAGCATAGATAAATAAGTACAAGAAGCACATGCGATAATAGGAAAATAACAATATTAAATGTCATTTTTTCCCATTACAAGTGATGGTTTCCCAGAACGTCACTAATATACTAGTGGTAGATAAATATATCATCGATGCAACGCTCCAGGGTGTTTAAATACCATTGACAGTTGTTAAATTGTTGTTGCAGTTAATCAGCTGTCGCAAATCGACATATCTGTACCTACGTACGAGGATTTCTCACATTGGATGTCTGGGATTCCCAACTCCGTCGGCATAATTATCAATATAATTTATTGGCGATTGTAATGTCGAGCCCACGTAAATTGGCTTTCTACGGTCTCAACAAAAAATAGTTAAACAACTTCACAAAAATTTACATGCTATTTATGATTCAAAATAATTATGAAAATTCCATAAAAATAAATAAACGTTTAATAATTAAATTTATAATAAAGTTGTTTATGTAATCGCTTAAGGGGTTATACGACCTTAACATTTTCAAAAAATGTTTTTATTTTTAAATTTATTCTATAGCTTGAAGATTTCAGTATAATTTGAATCTTAATGATTTCAAAAATTGCCTGAGTTCTAGAAATTTGAAGCTAGCGTGGTAGCATTTTTTCCAAATTCCTTTTCTCAACTGGTTGATAAAATATCTCAAAAACTGTCAAACAGATTTTATTCAAGATTTGCACAAGTCTTAGGAATGATTTTATCAATGATGCGGAATAGGATTTTTTGATAAGATATACCGTACGGTCATATTTATATTTTAACTACGATTCTTTTAGGAAAAAAATGATTTTTTTCGAACTTTGCTTAGAAAGATAGATAGTTATTACATTATTTGACTAAAAAGTAATTATAGAAAATAATACTTTATCTCATATAATAATCTATGGAAAATATTAACCAATGTACGCCGTAAAAATATTATAAAACGAATTCTGTTTCGACATATTAAAAATAACATAACACATCAGGAGTATTAATCTTTAAAAAATAAAATATGTATAAAATTAATAAATTAGGAAGATATAAAGAGAAAAAGATATATTGAAAAAATATCAGGTTATATAAAATACTAAAAAGTAATTATAGAAAATAATAATTAATCTCATATAATAATCGATGGAAAATATTAAAATATTATAAAACGAATTCTGTTTCGACATATTAAAAATAACATAACACATCAGGAGTATTAATCTTCAAAAAAATAAAATAGTTATAAAATTAAAAAATTAGAAAGATATAAAGAGAAATATATCTTCGAAAAATATCAGGTTATATAAAATACTAGCTGTTCGTACCGGGCATTGCACGGGTTAAGGATTAAGTTGAAAATAAATTTGTGGGGTGAAACAAAGGGTTGATTCGAACTGTATAGATTTGCATCGAAAATATATCAGGGGGAGGAGAGAAGGTAAAAGGGGAGGGAGGAAATATCACTTTTGTTACCCGCCGGGTCCTAAAGAATAAGTTTACAAATTTTGAGTCCGATCGGTCGAGCGGTATAGATTTGCATCGAAAATATATCAGGAGGAGGGGAAGGGGTAAGGGAGGAGAGAGGAAATGTAGCCTATGTTACCCGCCGAGTCCTAAAGAATAAGTTTCCAAATTTTGAGTCCGATCGGTCAAACGGTACAGATCTGCATTAAAAATATATCAGGGTAGGGGAAGGGTTAAAAGAATGGGGGGAAATGTCGCACATAATACCAGCCGAGACCTTAAGAGTAAGTTTACAAATTTTGACTAATTATTACTATTTCATCGGTTTCGGCTATAAATAAGTAAATAAATACTTATTTTTAGGATCTGGCATGTAAAAGTACCGCCATTTTTGACGCGTTACAGCTAGTTTCACAATTAAAATAAAATTGACTTCACTAAAAATATTTGTTGACGAAATTTATCTTTTTATCTGCGGGTAATACAAATAAAACATTGAGATTTTATACATCAGCTGAATATTATTTTATTTCTAACATTTTTACGTAGTTTTTTAAAAATTATTTATCTAAATTAAAATTTAGTAAAACTAAGATGATTTAAAAAAATATTTATACCGACTTTATGACAATAATTAAAAAAAGATCCTATTATTTTGGTGATTAGACGCATCTCAAACGTTTTATTTAGTTTTTTGATAAGAAAGACACGTGTGCGCCACTTACACGTGTGCGATAAATTATTTTACTAAACATCTGGTGAAATACGTGATTTTTATCAACCGTGAAGTTCATTGAGTGGAATTTTATCGCAAACCAGCGCTGGTCATTTGAGAAAGTTTTTTAATCGACCATGAAAGGACCATGACGTCAATAAATTATTGGTCCATCTCAATATGTAAAAGACTAATAATTTACAAGCGCATAATTTGATGTTATTATTTTGTTTAATTGTGTTTTGATTCCTAGCGTTCTTATTTATTTAAACGATAAAATAATTTAAACGATATACCATAATTGCATTCATCTTGTGTTATGTAATTATAAGTGGTTTAAAATTATCGTGATGGAGTTAATCCTTCATGTGAGGTAATATATAATTGTGTTATATAATACTTATCACAACTATAATTACCGATCGAAGTACCTATTCTGATGCTTCGCTTGATGTCATATTCTCTTGTCTGAATATTGAATCTTGTATTCTGGATACATAGAGCGACTAGAAAATTATTTTTTCCAAATCTCCTTTCTCTATTAATTAATACATATATTACAGCGATGGCATACTTTTAGTGAAAAATTATTTTTACTAGCGTTTCAGTGAAATCGTAACCAGGCATATTCTAATCTTGTACGAGTACATACAAGCATATTTTCACCAGTAGATATACTGGTAAAATTATATCCATTTCCGATGTGTTATTGAAGCTAAATTTGACAGTTGTACAGTTCCAGATGTTTAGTTTGTATTATACAGTTCGTATTCTCAAATATTATGATCAGTATGTTTATTTTCATATCTATTTGCATGTAAATATATAGATACGTATTTGTAATTTGCAAAAATATGTAAAATAGAATATATGGAACTGTAAATTCATTGTTTGACACATTTTCACAGCCCGAATTAGCAAAATATATTTATACCGGTCAAAATAAATTTTCTTATTTTATTTTAATTTAAAATAAACTGAACTTTGTAATCCACATATGTTGAGTTGAATTTAACACGATTAGAATTTCGAGAGGAGCTGAAAAATTATAAAAATATATTAGTTGCGGGTCACGGGGCAGTGGGGATAATTTTTTCGTGTGCTCTTCAAGAGGAAGATGCTGATGTTGTTTTATTAACTTGAATTTTGATAAAATACTCGTAAACAACATCACATTCTTACAAAAGTCTCCGCCTCTCAGCATCTTCCCCTTGAAGACAACACAAACTGTTTGCTTCTCTCGAAACTATAGTCATATTAAAAACTCAATGTGTTTGCATTACAAAGATTAATTTAGTTTAAATTAAATAAAATTGTGTGATAACATTAAATTCTAATTACAATGATTTGTACGTTATATATATATAATGTAGCAGTGTTTTGGTGTAATTTCAACGACAACAACTAAATATTGTATACTCGTATAATTACAAAGACAAAATAAATTTGACTTATTAATTAATAATTACATATTGTTTACTCATATAATCAAAAAGGCAATAAAATAAATTTGACTGCTTCCACCCATCGCTACGTTTTCAGTTGCAAGAAAGTGTTTACATATGGATGCTACATTTCATTCTAAGGAAGTTCATATTAAGTACCAAAAAATATATCTTAAATACCATGATATTCATACTCCTACTACCTAGATGTATATTTTTTAAAACTTATGACATTTAAAATTTAAAAATTACATATAATCAATCAACTCATCATTGTGATTTTCTTTTCAATTCAAGTAGGAAATCCAAAATGTACATTTGAAAAAAAGTTATAACATGTTGCCCGAGTTGATGTATCCTTAATCTTGGTAAATCTAAATTAATCTGACTGTATAGGATCCTACATCCTTTTAGCGATCAATGCCGAATTTCGCATAACTACTTTTTAGGAATAATATATTAAACTCTATCCGTTCCAAATTTTGCGTAGCTACTCTTGAGAACCCAGAGCAAAATATTAGCACCCTCTCCCTGAATACTTCGACCTCCCTTCCACAACATAAATGTGCGTTAGTAATTTAAATGCCACGAAAATTTTGTTCAATTACACTTAAGAATCCTGTGGATAATAAAGTTACTCTCACCGATATCACACCCTTTATTTTACCTTGATCAAATTGTACATACATTATTAAGAGCCATTGCAAAACAAAGAAACACCTTTCCCCCTTCCCGAAGTCCCTATTTTAAAAATTAACTATGTTTGTATTATTTCTCTTCTTCTATAGAAGCTCAACACCACTTCAACACTCTTTTTGTGAACCCAGTGATAGTGTTAAGAGGGAAAGTGTTAATATTTAGTGTGCTTGATAAATCGTAGGGCTATAGAGGTAACGTCCGTTTCACATTTATATCTTTAATTAAAATCCAAATAAAAAACGTTTCTAGCATATTTATCGTGAAAACAATAGTTCTGGCATGATTGAGGATAATTATTATCATTGCTGTAGAAAATTACTTCTTACTGTTCTTTTGATCGTATTGTTTCTGGTTAGTAATTAATTGTGATTTATTAATGAATAAATTAATCGTTTAAAATTACTGAGCGGAAAATTACTTGCAAAATAGGTGACATCGATTTACTTGATGAACTATTTAGATGGCGAATAGATTAAGGATCGTTTATCGCGAGAAGCATTTTTTTCAATTTTATTTAAGGGGAATTAGTTTTTATTAAAAGTGGTTTAATATTATTGTGTTGGAATTTCCTCTAGTATAATACAATACCTACATATTTAGTAAACTTTAGTACATATTAGAGTGAACTTTAGTAGATATGTGTAAGTTTATAAAATTTAAGGTTTCAAATTAAATTAACGACAATTTAACTAATTAATTTTAAATTTAATTTAACAACAAATTAACGAAATCACTAAAATATGTCAGCAATTTTTAAACATTTACATCTCAGAAAGTATACAACGCAGGTAGGCAATTAATTTAGTTATTAATTTATTGAAAATTATTTTAATTAATATTCGAATAATTGATTTAGCTTAGGTAATAATCAAGCATTATTCTTATGTGCGATTATGTGTTTTTTCTTGCACAATAGTAATATAATAATTAGAATTCTTTCATAACCCGAGATAATTTTCACATCAAATCATGAAAAGTATATTTGCGATTTGAACAATTTGTATGTTCCTTGTACTCTACATATTATCTCGGAAATTAGCAAAAATTTTTGTCATATTCAGAATTCTGACGTCGATGCTCAAGGCCTCCGTGGCGCAATCGGCTAGCGCGTTCGGCTGTTAACCGAAAGGTTGGTGGTTCGAGTCCACCCGGGGGCGAATATTTTTCATCCCTTTTTGAATCATTTTTAATTTACTAACCATGCCTTAATTTCGTGACAAGTAATAAAAAAATATTTTGATAATAAAATAATAAGTAGATATCAATGTAATGTAAGCATTTTCTGTAAATTTAAACATTAAAATTTATTGATTTTAATGATAGTAATTCGGAAAGGATAACGTAAGTGACACGGATTGGAGTGCATTGCAAAGAATGCATATTGCGTATTTTTTTTTAAATCCTGCTTATTCTAAAAAGTAAAAAAATAATTTTCGGACGAAAGTTTTTGCTTCACTCTTCAAATAAAAGGCTTAGATATTGATATATATTATAGAATTTTGCTGTTGATGGAGGGAAATAAAATACCCACGCTTTTAGAGTGAGGCAAAAATTTTTTGGCCGAAAATTAATTTTTAACTTATTAGTAGGTACCTACATTTAAATATAAGCGTGATTTAAAAAAAAAATTAATGTAATATAATTTTCTTCTTTTTGGTCTTAATATTACAAAATCACTTTGATAGAAAACTAGCACCATCTTTTGGTGAGCTCATTAACTAATTTCCCATATAAAACTTGAATAATTAATTATCATGGATTAATTGATTAATTAGTGAATTTATTGTTATCGAGAATACGTCTGTGTGCAAAATTTTAGGTCGATTGGACATTGCAAGATTCCGTGCAGGCAAACAGATGAAGCTAATATAAACGTGGTTATAAAAAAAGTGACATCCTACGGATTCACTTTGGCGAAAAGGTCAGGGCCTAAAGATAAGATCAAAGATGCGTGACCGCGACAAAACGCTCCGCTAGTACTACATCGGCTATTGTAGCCGCGAATATTACGTCCACGAGTGGTTTGCCCTAAGATGCGGGCACTGCGATTGTTTTAGATGATTGTACGATGCTATCCGAGTTACCTTTTTCTTCAAAGTACCTACACATTTTCAAATAATTGCGTCTTCAGCATTTTTGATGCTCTGAATTCTCAATGTACAGGGTTATTTGTGAAACATTAATAAACTCACAGGACTATATTCTTGCCTTGATTATGAATCGAAAATGTTCAAGCTCTTATGACCTAATATCAATAGTTATGGAGTTTTTTTTTTCAATATTTCTGTCTTATCTTTTGTAAAACGCTGGTCTATCATTACAGTAACCTATATCGATTACGAAAAATTCATTCGTTTCAATACAAGTTAAATAAAATGATAAAAACCGTGAAAATTTTCCAATTGGAATTCGAAGGTTTTTATTATTTTATTTGACTTGTATTAAAGGAAATGAATATTTCATATTTGATATAAGTTATTGTAATGATTGATAGTCCAGCGTTTTACAAAATATAAGTCAGAAATATTGAAAAAAATGCAATCTTTGATGTCGCATATCTCCATAACTATTGATATTAGGTCATAATAGCTTGAATATTTTCGACTCATAATCAAGACAGGAATATTTTCCTGCGAGGTTATTAATGTTTTCCAAATAATCCTGTATGTTTTAACACAGCGGCCGTTTTAATATTTATATTCCCATTCAACAGATTGAAAAATGAACTATTTTTCAGAAAAAGAAAACAAATATTTGCCAATTGCATTGGACTTGTATTTAATTCGTAATTAATTTCAAAGAGGCAATGAAATTTCTGCGGTATACCGCGTACGAATATATAAACACAATTGTAGTAACTATTTCACATTTAAGATAAGCAAAAATGTCACATGTTTAAATACATATTATGATAAAATAACCGTTCAGATGCCTCAGTGACAATAATTTTTCAGAATACGGTAATCATTTTTAGAGAAAGGCCATAGATTAAAAAAGAAAACGTCATTGAGATTTTACATGTAAATAATAGAAGCCTTACGTTAGATAATCAAGAAAAGTTGTAAATCAGCAATTAATCTTATATAATAATTAATAACCAATTGAATTGAATGAACTACCCGTAATTTAGTATATTTTGTTTTTGAATACCTACCTGTCTTTGAAAATTGATTCCCTTATAATATGTTTAATTAATGGAATAATTATGGTGCGTCCGTCCTAACGAAAATCTAATTGGTTTGCGGCATCATAATAATCATGCTGCGACCCCTATAATATAACTTTGCAAATTTCTCAATTTTTATATAAAAATTATTACATATATATATATATATATATATGAAATAAATATTAATATTATTTTACAAATTATTAAAAAGGTGTTTGTTTCACACGTATCTATTAATTTCTTCCACAATCCAAAATAAGTAGGTGTCTTCTATTTTTCAGTTTTTCTTTAAAACTATCTTATTACCCAAAGCACAGAAGGATAGAGCGGTACCAGAACCAGTCGATGATAAAAATAATCAATGTGGTTTATACAAAGTGTATAATTTTTTTTTTTATTAAACATTCATATATATTCTTCAGTGATAGCAAAATAACTTTGGCGTAACATTATTATTGACTATCAGTTAAGCAATCGGCTATCGCCGATTGCTTGCTGCTAGGCCCTGCGAGAGGTTGTCTAGGCCGCTGCGCGGCCATTGCTATTTGCTCGCTACTTGACAACGTGGTAGAATTATCAAATTAACACTCTTTGCCATCATATTAAAAAACGGGGTCCAATTTTCTTAAATTACTGAACAATTTTTTTTCGTATTTATCAAAATAAAACAATCACATTTTAAAAAGGATATTCTTGCACTAAATTTAAAGAAAGATCTATCAAATACAGTTTCATCGTAAAACAATAATTGAAAGTCGCACAAAGTCGATATACTGATTTTCCTTTTTTGATTGTCGCTGTGGATGTATTAACACACGCAATAACCATTTATACTTGATTTGGGGACAACTTTAATATAATGACATATTTTTTCTTAATGCCGTTGTTCTTTATGTCCTCAAATTATAAATGTTCTGAATAATATAAAATAAAGATTTTTGATTTTTATCATTTCCGAAACACGAAATTCTAACCTGAAAGACATGAATATGACAGTTAAATATCATACATAATTATGTACTGCACGTGATTCGGTAATCTAAAATCTGCGACTTGATTCATTTTATTCATTATAATATAACATTTTTCAAACTAAAAGTATCTTTTTAAAGCGATAAATAGTATAAAGAGAAAACGTAAATATTTCGTCAACATAGCTGTCATAGCTCCAATATGGCGACAATTGCGCCGAAGTGACAGCTGGGTTGCCAGTACATACCCAAAAAAAGATATGGCGAAATCTACAAACAATTTTGAAACACAAATATGTATATTAAAAATTAATAAACGTGTATAAATTTTAAATACATTATTTTTATTAGTGACCATTTTTATTTTACATGTATAATATTTGTACACATTAAATATTATCTGCATGTATTTTAAAACAATTCATACTTCTCGCTACTTTATACGATTTCGCCATTTGTTTTTTTTTGTGCTGGCAATGGAAACACACGCTATACTACCGGCATTTTCGGGGCAATTATTATATAGATAATACAGAGAAAACACATTGTTTTGTTTTGATTTGTGCCCTAAAAAGGGACCTTGGCCCAGTAATACGTCAGTAATTTAATAAATAGTGGTTTTATGCAAAATGTTATTACACAGAAAATTTGTCAGTAATATTGAAAAAAAACTTGAAGTCGCTTATCTCTTTAACAGTTAACATTGATTCCAAAGAGTAAAGAATATTTAATGATAAACACCCAAAAAGACTTCCATGCCTACTTTTCCATATAAAAAAAATCTTCATCTCTTTGAGACATCTATAATATATCTTGAAAAAAAAAAGATTCGTCTCTATGAGACATCAATATAAAATTGAATGAAGAAGACTCCTTCGAAGTTTTTGCTACCAGCTACGATAGATTGATATAAAAAAAAAACGTTGCTGTTACTAACTAAAAGTACTGATATATGAAGACAATGCGTATGTACACTAATTATTAATTCTTGATAGACGCTGTGACGTCACGCCTCTACAAATCGCATCATCATCTTGCAATCGTTTCATTGAAATTCAATACATATTCTATACATTTAACTTACTGGTATTCCATCAGATGCCTTTGGCGAGGAATTGAGCTCACCGTTTTAGGTTAATGTCATCAAACCTTGAATTTTTTAATATTATTTTTACTTGCAGTGTTAACCTTTTAAAATCGTAGACTTACACTACATCGAAGGTATTGCTTTTAAGTATTATACATAACTCAATGTAAAATATTTTTTTTAACGCGATAGCCGTCGATTTCTTGCTAGCCTTGCGCAGTTAATATAATCATTTAAAATGTTTAAATATATTACTTTAACGTCACACTAGGACTGATGTTACCATAACTAACTAATTTTAATAATATTAAGTATTTACCCTTACTTGAGAATAAACCTTCTACCATAGAGAGACGTAAAGCAATAAGTCGAAACAACTTTTCAGTATAGGTTGTAGGTGATTTATGAATCTATAGCAGACACCAGCTTCCTTATTGCATATCCGCATCCGTAGTAAAGAGATATCTACATTTTTTCTTATGCCATGCATACATTAGTAGTAGGAATTATATATAATCAAAGTATATCATTGATATTGTTATATCAAACAATATTGTGCAAAGGGTAATTTTTATGTAAATAAAATTTCCCTGATGATAAGTAAATTTATTTTGATAAAAATTTAACTTTGCATACTTAAATTACCCCCGACAGATTAAAATTAATTTTAAATATATATTTTATTCACGTTTTATCAATTTATGCATTTACCTTAATATATAGACATATGTTGTGCTAAACTTTATTGTAGGCCTTTTTGAGTTCTACAAATTTTCTGTAGACAGCATATAACCACCATGAAAGTCGATTCTAAATATTAATGAAAGAATTTTTGAAATCGGATGAATGGCTTCGGAGATTACCTCCTACATCCACACTAACAAACTTACAAACTTTACCGCTTTATATATTAGTATAGATTAACATGATTAGAAAAAATATATGCGTAATGCGCTAGTTTAAGTAGTGTAATAGGTATATTTAGATTCCGCGTTGTTTGAATAAGACTAAACGTATATCCGTGAAAAATTACCGGACATGATAATTGCAGGATTTTGAAGCTGAAAATTCAAAACCCATTGGTTTTTTTTAATTGACTTTATTCGCTTAAACCTAAAACTAAATATAATAAAATAATAATATAATAATTTCAAGACCGTGTAATTTGGTGGGCGACCCTTGCGTGTTGCGCGCTGATTGTGTGTCACATTCTAATTATCTTAAGTAGTAATTCCTGCTTAATTCCAGCAAGTAATGGACGTTATGGTAGACAGACACACAATGAAATTATTATTTTAAAATTATTTATCCTGAAATATTTGAACTTATATATATGAATCAATAATATACTAATAAGAATTATGAATTCCGCATGTTAAATAGAAAGATGCAATTAAATAATTAATGTTAGAAAAAAAAAACATGTGATCTATTCTAAAATTATATATCACTATGAAAATTAATATCTAAATAATATATTAGGTCCTTACATATGAAATTGGCGTTTAGTATGGGAGGAACATAAAGCCGATTTTTTTTATTATAATATATTTATTTAATCAAAGTATGTACCATTGCTATCTATGCACTTTTGCCATCTCATAGGTAGTTCATCGATCAATAAAATCCTTTACTAAAAAAACCATTCGGACGGGAATCAATAAAATCTTTGAAGGCGGTTTGGACTGCCCCATCGGAGTTGAATTTTTTTCTTTGCAAAAAGTTATCCAAATTTCGAAAAAAAATGGTAATCTGTTGGGGCAAGGTCCGGAGAGTACGGTGGATGTCTTAGACATTCCAATTGAAGCTCCTCTAATTTGGTAGCCGTCTGTTGTGCAGTGTGTGGTCTAGCGTTATCATGAAGCAGCAGTGGCCTAGAGCGATTAACCAGCCTCGGTTGTTTAGCAGCTAGCTTTTCCATCATGGTTTGCAGTTGCTGACAATAGACATCTGCCGTAATCGTCTGGCCAGATTTAAGAAAGCTGTAGTGAACGACACCAGCACTAGTCCACCAAACACTCACAAGTAACTTTTTTGGAGTCAATTTTCGCTTGGGGCATGGTTTGGCTGGTTCGGCAGGGTTCAGCCATTGCGATGAGCGCTTCCAATTATCGTACAGGATCCACTTTTCATCACAGGTAATGATTCGATTTAAAATCCTTTCATTATTGTGCCGGTTGAGTAATGCAACGCAGCAGTCAACGCGCGTTTGTTGATTTGCTTCACTGTGCTTCACACTGCTTTCACTCAATTCGTGAGGTACCCACCTTTCAAGCTTTTTCACCTTAAAAATTTGCTTCAAGCGGATTAAAACAGTTTTATCACTAACACCGCAGCCTGCAGCTAACTCGGATGTGGTTTGCGATGGATCCGCTTCCACAATAGTCTTCAATTCTTCATTATCAACTTTGGTCTCCGGCCGTCCACGGGGCTTGTTCTGCAGGTCGAAATTTCCAGAACGAAAACGTTGGAACCAAAAACGCACTGTGTTTTCTTTTGCAGCACCGTCGCCATACACATCATTAATCCTTCCAGCCGTTTCTGCAGCATTGGTGCCACGGTGGAACTCGTATTCGTAAATAACGCGATATTTCAAGTTTTTCATTTTGTAAACTGAGTGACGCAAAGAAAAAAACAATTGAAGAAAAAACAAATGAATTATAATTTTCAAAACACATATAAATGAGTAAATAGCTGAATAAATTTGGATTTGGAATTCCTAACCAAAGAGAAGATATTTGAGTTCAAATTTGCCAGTACGGCAAAACGTCAATTTCATATGTAAGGACCTAATATATAAAAATATTAACCATCAAGAATGTCAATTATGTAATCATTGATAATTAAATTTTTTATTCGCACCCATCGGTCAACATGTTTCGGTATTTTCATTGTTGCTGGTGGTTTAATGACTTCGGTATAATAATAACTAATTCCGGCCATCTTCAGATAAACGTTTAATAAAACTCGTAATGATCATTAATTTCTAATTGCTGATATTTGTAGGTAGTGTTGAGAAAATGTCCTATATCCCTTACGTATTTTTTATACAGTAGAGACTCGATTAATCGGACTAATTGTTGCCGGTAGGCATTCGGATAATCGAAAATCCGGATAACTGAGTGTGCGAAGAAAATATTTTTTTTTACATATGTACCTTCTTATTCTAGAAAGATATAGAAAGAAAGATAACTTACCTCGCCCGCGTACACATAATTATAGGTGTTTATTAAAAACATTACCTACACCATACATATCAGCTAACTTGTGACCGGTTTTTCCTTTTTTTTAATGAATCAATAGTATTTATTATATCTTTAAATGACAACACCACTCTCTTATGCTTTGGCATTTTTAAACAGAGACGTGACAAGATGCAACGCAGCAGAGTGTGATTGTATCTAACTGTCAAAAACAATAATGAAAAGCGTGTACAGTGATCGCGCGGGGGGCAAACACCCAGTTGCGACATGTCGGTGCACGCACGGATTAAACGCCCACAAAGTCATTTGATCTCGGTAGAAAGTCTGGATAATAGTGATTTCATATAACTGAGGTCCGGATAATCTAGTCTCTACTGTACTTCTATCATTTTTGTGAATCGAGATGATTTGGGGGGGGGGGGGGGGGATGGGGGGTAATTGTTTCACACGACTTTATTTTTCTGTACATAGACAGGGTTATTTGGAAAATATTAATAACCTCGCAGCAGTATATTTCTGCCTTGATTATGAGTTAAAGCTATTATGACCTTATATCAATAGTTATGGAGATATGCGACATCAAAATTTTGCATTTTTTTTTTCAATATTTTATGACAATTTTTTTGTAAAACGCTGGAGTATCATTACAGTAATTTATATCGAATATGAAAATTTTATTTCCTTTAACACAAGTCAAATAAAATAATAAAAATCTTCGAATTCCAATTGGAAAATTTTCAGGGTTTTTATCATTTTATTTAACTTGTATTGAAACGAATGAATTTTTCGTAATAGATATAAGTTACTGTAATGATAAACCAATGTTTTACAAAAAATAAGTGAGAAATACTGAAAAAAAATGCAAATGTCGCATATATCCATATCTATTGTTATTAGGTCATGATAGTTTGAACATTTCCGATTCATAATCAAGACAGAAATATAGTCCTGCGAGGTTATTAATGTTTTCCAAATAATCTTGTATAGGGTGTAACAGAGGTAGTCCACAATTCTTAACGGGTAGTTAGTTTCCTGCCTCGATTACGAATCGTAACGTGTATGAGGAACCATATGAAATATTGCATTTTTGCAATATTTCTGCGAGACATCCTCTTTGATGATATTTTTGGTACAATTGAATGCACTGATTTAAATTTGTATGCATAATTTATTATGTGTACATCTTAAACATCAAATCGTGTTTTACTTAAAACATCGCTACATGGTACATGGTGTAAACATCTATTTTATTTCAATTAATATTCATCATCATTTGTCAGTGCAGTGATAAAAATGTACGTGTCCATGCCACACCACACACCTGGTCTCGCTTTTCCCCGGGGTGATATACCTACTTATGGAGATTTCCGACTTCAACATTGGCTGGACGTTACAGAAAAAAACCTTTGCACGTATTTTAACATAATGTGACATTTGATATCTTAGTATGGCACTAATTGCAATATGCAACACGACTTATAATAAGTCATTATTCTTATCCTTCAGTCAATTGAGTATTTTATTTCGTTCTAATCCAGAAGTACTTAAGCTAATCGGTATAATTGGACACGTTTCCTTATACTTATCCCTAAGATTCTTTATAATTTTTCAATAATTATGCAGGGAGTAGTTTGAGTTTGCTTTGTTAACAGAAAAGATAACCATTTTAATTCAGTAATTTGTCCGTAACTAAAAAAAAAACATGTGTCAATTCAAGAAATAACTGATAGGATGGCTAATAGGTTTAGATAGATAGGATTATTAAAGGCGTACACCATTCTACACGTTATCTCACATAAACAAACATAATGAAAGCATTATAATATTTTGAGTTTGTCCAAATTTCTCAAGAACATAGTACTGGATTTTATCCCAGGGGGTAATGAAGATACATTATAGATTTCTCATAAAGACGAAATTATATTTTTTAATGGAAAAGCAGGTGTAGAAATCTTTTTGGGTGTTCATAGGGCCTACGACCTATGGTACGGCTGGCGTAAGTGATCACGTTCACCACCCACGGTAGAATAACAAATCTATCAAATTTTTGGAAGCATATATATTTAAGTTTTGCAATCCGTTTCAAATAATAATCACTAGCGCCACCGACGTCCAAAGTTTTTTCATTCCCCTAATCAAATACACATATCACTAATGGGGTATCTATATTATATTATATCTATATATCAACGTTACATTGTGAAAGGTGATCACTGAAGCCAGCCCTACGATAGGTATTATAGGTACGATAGGTAAGCCCTATGAACACTGAAAATCTTCCATATCTACTTTCCCATAAAAAATATAATTTAGTGTCTATGAGACATCTATAATATAATAACGAAAACATTATAATTTGACACTTTTCAAAAAAATAAACAAATGCCACCAATTGATGAAATATTTCCCAGACAATTTAAAAAAAAATACTCAATAAATTACAGTGTTAAAGTAAAACCCAGCATTTTAAAAATCGTTTAAAAAGATAATCTCACGCGCCTTCCCTACTTGCTTAAATGGAAGTTGTATGTCCTCAATATTACTCACGAAGAGTGTCGCATAATCAGCATAACGCAGATTTTTGAAAATCTTTCTATTTCTATGTTCGAGCAGCTACTTGAAGGGCATCATTGAATATTTCTTTTGAATGTAAGAAAAAAATATTCCTATAAAACAAAACTGTCGATGCAATACTTTTGCGTGAAAATTGAGCGGCCCAAATTCAAAAATAAATCTTTGTATCTGACAAGGTATCCAAAATGATTATTACTTTAAGAAACTCACTGCAGTTGCGACAAAGTGGCTTCTTGGCAAATGGAAAATGGTAAATTTGATTTTTGAAACATAACAATGATCTTTTATTCAGACTGGATGCATTAATTTGCACTCGCCTGTAATCAAAGTCGTGGCTCTTGGATTAGTTATTCAACATTTTAATCTGCAGGGTCTGCCCCACTATATGTAAGTTGTACATAAACATTAATGCATAAGTGGACCCGCAGACAATATCGGTGTGTGTTTGAATACGCTACTGCATTTCGTCTGTTTGCTCCATTCCTTGATTATGACTTGATATCGTTATTATGGTACTATGACACAAAGAATTTAATCTGAGTTACCTACTCGTACAAATACCTACCTTACTTGAAACAATCTTTTTGTTTACAGACCGCTTTGAAAAGTAAACATTTAGGATTATGAGTGCTTCTTTATACTTCACGTATTTATTTACAAAAATATATTTTTTTAGAACTATCATTTTTGTAAAATAAATAATTAGAAATGTTAAATGTCTTAACGTTATCCTAACTTTTTTTGATATTTGAGGTGTTTTTAATCCTTCCTGATTTTTTTTGTATGAAAATAAAACTATTCCAATTATTTATGAAACTATTTATGAATAATATTTGCTTAATTACTCTGTTTTACTTATTATTTTTAGTTCTTTTTTCACTTGATTATTACAGATATTTATTTCTCCATAATTAATTATAGCTTTTAATCGATATCTTTTAGCGATTTTCTTCCCTTGATCTTGTAATATATTCGGCCTACGTTACATCATACAAAGGAGAATCGCGCCCATGACTATGTCTAGAATGTTGTTTTGGAATCGAGGCTCAGTGATTCACATTAAGTTCACATAAAGTTTCACATTCGGATGAATTTTGAGGATCATATCCAATTTTATTAAACGAATTAAATCTAAACTTATATTTTTTTCAAAATAAATTTTAGTTGATTAGCTATTAGAGACTTACCAAATAACAATAAAATTATTGTTTTATTAAATTGAAAATTAATATTCTGGTAATTGCCCGCGAAAAATTCTTCACCCGTACAATTGAATAACTCGTATATCGTACATTATTTAAAATAATAATCAGTGGTGCTATCGTTATGATATTGTCAAAACTTAATAACAAAATGACCCCTCTTGTTCGTGTTAGCCTACTGTCTCAGATAACCCGATGATACGTTATCTATAACACAATTATTACATTATAATCAGGTAATCTTATTAGGGAGCACAATAAATATTAAAAAAATAGTATAAATGATTCTAACCTTCGGGTACCGGAAGATCGAAAAAAGGGTCGGGGGCAAAAGCGGGATATAAAGTGACCCCAGTCAATATATAAATACAGACTAATTAGCGTTTTAATGAAGGTTATGGTTTGAAAATGTTTTGTAATATTTTTACTTAGATTTCTTATAAAGTGCAAACAAAAAAAAGAAAACGTAGTATTTAGACGTCTCATCACTCACAGGCGTCGGACTGATGGAAGATGTGCAAGCAGAATAAAGTAAGCGTATCGTATAGAATATTGCCAATGTTCTATGGAAAAACTTATTTTTTCTATTTTTGAACATAATCATTTTATTTGGGTGTTTGTTCTATTCTTTGGGATATTTATGAGGATTACAAAAAATAGCATCTAATATCATTAATAATTATTTAATTGTTTTAAAAACAACTTTTTTGGGGTTACATTGTGCCCCGTTCCGGAACTAGAGTGTTAAGAAGATAAATTTAAAAGTAACATACCTACCTACTTATCTTAAAAATCAGCATTCGGTGTATACCATTATAGTCGACCTAGTTGCTTGAAAAATAATAAAATTACAATCCCATCGCATTATAATATTTAATACAGGTTTGTAGGTTAGGTTGGTTTTCAGAGTTATTCTACCATATACACACGACCCATTTGGCCGACGTCTTCCATTGCAGGGTACAAGATCAGGGCTGGGGTCGAAGGTCGGCGACATTAGGACCGGTGCCGGCCGTGAATGCTTAATCGGTAGCACTTTCGAAAACCGCCGGGTCACACTTTGCACCGAGTCACCTCCCACGTTCTCTCGTCGAGATGGGGGAATTTCGTTCGAGATTACCTCTGCGAATTATTCGAGTCAGTCATGCGTGCCGTCGCTATTTTTTTATGTTAATTATTTTACAAGCTCAACTTGACGCAAATTAATTTTATGTTATTCAGACACGCTTTTATACAAATGATTGCGTTGTCGTACAATGACACAATATTTATTTAATAATATTTTTCAGGGCCCTTAGGACAACGAGGTTTCATTATATAATTTATTTATTACCTATTATTTTCATTATTACCTCGCATTTGCAACAGTACCTCTCACTAGGATAGTCCTGTGTCGATACACGATACACAAGAACTCTGTTCTACACCCATTCTTAATTCCTACTACAATTCTCCCAACAACACATTTCCGTCAAATTCAGATATTGAGATTCAAAGTTTGGAAAAGTAATTTTGGATATCTTCTATAGATCAAAAATAATCGCAATATAATCATAATAAGTTTTTGAAAAAGTGTTAGAACAGAATTGGAGATGTACAACGATATAATAAATTTATATATCAATATATGTACTTAAAATAGACTAGAAAAAAAATGTAATAATGCTGTATTAATTAAATAAAAATAAAAATGTTAAAATATTAGATTGATAACGTCCCATAAGGTGAAACACATCTCAAGAAAATTAAAAATAAACAGAACCGAAAACAAATATTTTATTTCCATAAATGTTCATCTGTAGATGGAATTTTTAGAAAGAATTTGAATGAAATTTTCATAATCTAAGTGTCTTAACAACTAGACCAGAAAGCACATCGGCGAATATTTTGTGGTCGCTGTGTTTTTAAACAATCGGCTCCGCTCACGGCGACCGAGTGACCAATTGGCACTGAGAGGCATCAACCACTGACACATTGCGCATATTACCATACTCACACTAACCCAATTGAATCTTTACGCAAAATGTAGCATAAGAGGCGGTGGATGTTTATTGTGTAAACAATGATAAATACACTTTTACGGTAATTTTTCTGAGAAAACGTGCATTAATGATTTCGTTCGCGTCATACCGATGCGCGCTTGCGCACGTCCTGAGAGATTACCTCGTGTTTTATTTCGTCATAATTGTCGATACACAGGTATTTATTATTTCTATGAAAGTTATGAAACTGCCGCGGGCTCGGGGATATCCATTGTGTTTATTTATACAATTGAGAATCATTTTATCCTGTAAGAAGACCATTTCTTCAAGGTTTTTAATATTTATAAAACTTAAAGGTGAAAATGACATATGTTTCTATTCCGTATTTCCACGATAATTATAGTATTAACCTCAAAATTTGACAGATCTTGTCTGTTTACGATGTGACGAGTTCACACACTTACCGGTTTAATCATACGTTATTCAGCGACAGTGTACACATAATGCAACAATGAATACTGCAACTAAAACTCAAGTTAGTGCATACATATACCAGTTAATGTATACATTATCGAAATATAACGCGTTTTCTGAAACATATATAAACTCAATTTTTATGACTGTCAACATTTTGTAAGTAAAACACCAAATAGTTTTAATATTACAATATATCAAAATTTAAAGAAAAACATAATAAAAAAATTTCTAGCCTTCTTTTAGAGCCACGATTCAAAAAAGGAAATATTGCATTGAAATTTTACATATCTATACCTATAAAACTCAATGTCTATCTGTCTGTATGTTCTCTATACAAATCCACACCGTTTATTCGATTCGATTCAAATTTTGCATACTTATGCTTTGGGACCCGGCGGGTAACATATTTCTCCCCTATTATTTTACCCCTTCCCCTCTCCTGATATATTTTAGATGCAAATCTGTACCGTTCGATCGATCTGACTCAAAATTTGCAAACTTATTCTTTAGGACCCGGCAGGTAACATAGGTGACATTTCCTTCCTCACCCTACCCTCTCCCTGATATATTTTCGAAGCAAATCTATATCGTTCGAATCGAACCTTGTTTTCCTTCCACAAATTTATTTTCAATTTAATCCTTAACCCTGTATAATAATAGCGCCTTAGATTACATAATTTTATAATATTAGGACTTTTTAAAGTCTTCAACACTTAATCCAATACATAGTTAATAAATAATTAAATTTAAGGAATAATCTGTTACTTATTAATATCTTCTCTATTTCAATATGCATCCTGTTAAATATTTTCCCATACTCCCTCGACTGAGACCACGTCCCCACCCAACAATCGATTTATTTGCATATTTTATTTTATGGATCAGTTAATGTGTTTCTGTCTTAATGAAGGTACAGTCGTATCGTAAGGGGTCGACTTTAAATTATTTAAATTGGTTTACGTCAATTTTTTTGCCATAATGTCATGCTATAAAAAATATTAAATAAATATAATAGAATCATATTTTTGGAAACTGTTTTGCATACTATCCAAATAGAATTCTTAGGTGAAACCTAGTTCACTTAACCCATTAGGTAGATTAAATACATAAAGTGGATGGATTCTTGGACTAAATTATTTCTATATAGATCTTGTGATATTATGGATATCCTATTTTACATAAATATCAGATTATTAACCATAATTGCCTTACACGCATCTTCTTCTTCTTCATCAGCCTTTATTTCTACACTGCTGGATATAGGCCTCTTCCATACCCTTCCATCCTTCCTTGTTTGCTAATTGTAGCCATTTCTTTCTCCCCACAGCGGCTATATCGTCGGCCCATCTCGAGGTCTTCCGATACCTCTTTTATTCTCACAAGGTCTCCATTTCAGAACTCTGGGAGGCCATCTTATAGCATCCTGTCTTGCAACATGTCCTGCCCATTGCCATTTTAGCTTCGCTGCACGATCCATGATATCCATTACTCTAGTTCTGCGCCAAATTACGTGATTTCTAATTCCGTCTCTTAAGCCTACTCCAAGCATGAATCTCTCCATGGATCGTTGCGTGCATTTGAGCTTTTCTACACTTTTCTTTGTAAGGACCATAGTCTCCACGTCATATGTCATTGGGATCTCTTTGTTCTCGAAGATATGTTTGAGTTTGCCAAAAATAACCCAGCTCATTCCTATTCGTCTTGGCAATTCTGCTGTTTGGTTCTCTTTGTCCATTTTTATCTTGCGTCCTAGGTATATATATTCATCTACTATTTCAATATTATTATTATTAATAGTGATTATTTTGTTCTCTGGACTCAAAATTTATGTTTTCTTTACATTCATCTTAAAACGAATCTTTGCTCGAAGCCTCGTGTAGTTCTTTTATCATTTTACTTAGTTCTTTGATATTTTTACTTCCAACCACTATGTCGTCAGCAAATCTTAGGTGACCTAAATATGTGCCATCTATCTTCACACCTTTTTTATCCCAATTTAGAGACTTAAATACATCTTCTAATGTGAAGAGTTAAGGCGAGATTGTGTCACCTTGTCGGACATCTTATTCTATTTTTATTTTTTCAGTTCTAGTGTCGTCGTCAATTATAACACTCATAGTATTATAATTGGTTAACAATTATTACATGCATAGCTGATGCAAAAATATATTATGTTCGGTTTATAATTTCAATATTATAATTGTGTAATTGTGTATAAAGTTTTGCTGACATTATTTTTTTCATATGATATTTTTCCTTATTGTGGAAGCCCCCTTCCTCCAGTATCTATCTTTGATGCAAATTGCAGAAACATCTGGCCCCTCACAATCGACATGCCACAGCTCGCTAAAGCCGATATATTTTTTACGTTAATACTTATTTTCGCCTCGCACCTTATCTATCTCTTTTTATTTATTTACTATTGCTAACTTTTTATGTATGTAATTATTATTATTATTTTATTATATTTAATTTAAAATATAATGGAAACCTAAGAGGTTTATGGGTAAAATTTTTACATGATTCAATATAAGAAATAATAATAATATAATTTAGATACAAAGTCCTTTTTTTTATAATTGACCGAGTTTTAATATTTTTGTCACATCTGTTTTGAATTTGTCAGTGGTCAGTTGTTTGGTCTGTTGTGGCAGGTCATTGTATAGATTTAGTCCGTTGCAAATTAGTCGGGATTGTCCTGTATTTGTTTTGGCGTGTGTTATGTGATAGTTTTGAGCCATTCTAGTGTTGTGTTGGTGTTTTTCGTGTATTTTGTGTAATTTTATGTCTTCAACTTGTATTCCGCCAATTGCTAGTCTGTGAGTGATTTTAAGTGTTTCGATTTTTGCAATGCTTTCGATGTGTACTTTAATACTTACTTAATTATTAATACTTTAATATTACTTACTTTAATACTTACTTTTTCGCTTCGCACCATATCTCTCTTACTTTGTAAGCTCTGTTTATTTGAATAATTCTTGCTGTGTACCTTATTTTCTATATATTTTACCAATTATCTACCTGCGTTTGATAATTTTTGTTCATATATCCATATTCTATTATATTTTTAAATACAGCTTGTATCAAAATTTACTAAGTACGCATGCACAACAATAATATAATACAACGATAAATGTATCAAACGAAAACGATTTTTTTATACGCAGTACGAATTACGTACCTGCCTAGAACCACAACAAAGAAAATAATATAATAATATAGTATTCGTATCGCATAAATCATGTATATTTTTAAGAGGCTAGAATTTATGTATTTCATGTACGCAATAGTGACAAGAATATTAAAGTGATATTATTATGCATTGTTTAGTCGACAATGTAAAAAAGTCTACAGAATACTTGTGAAAAACCACGGGATATAATAATTGCAGGATTTTGAAGCAGAAAATTCATGAAAAGAATATCATTTTTTTAAATTGACCCAATTTGCTTTTAAACCTTAAACCAAATATTAATAATATAATAATATAAAAATGTCATGACCGTCTACTTTGGTGGGCGACTCTTGCGTGTGGCCTGAGCCGTGGCGTGGTGCGCGCTGATTGTATGTCACACTCTAATTATCTCAAGTTGTAATTCCAGCTCAATTCTAGAAAAGTACGGACATTACGGGCAGACAGACAGCATAGACCAGCTGTAACCCGTCAACAATTGTGGTATTTTTATTGTGTTCCCAACATGTTGGTTCTTTCTAAAAATAAGGACTTATTTATTTATAAAAGAAAAATATGTATAAAATAAGTTACGGACAGACAGACAACCTAATTATTATTATTGGGATAGATTACAACTTTACGTGTATATGTGTAAAAAATAGATATTTTATAGTCAATTTTGAGGAAGAATCGTTTGCGTACATTAACAATATGTTGTAAGGAACTTGTCTGTAGCGCAGGCTATTATCAGTTCTACTCTTTTCAGTGCGTTACACATAATTTTTCACTAGAAATTTACTAACCATAACTAAATTTAAGGAATATCTAATCCTTTAAACTATCTAATCCCATCTATCTAATCCTGCCAAACACCTGGTGCAATGGTAACCTACATTTTGGCCTCATTGGGCTTCTGGGTAAATATATATACCGGGTTCGTTAACTCTCTCCCCCCCCTCAAGAACCTACCTCATTTCACTTAATTTTTTTAAAAATAATCAATAATTATTATTACAATTGTTACATATTAATTATTTAGTGCCGATTCGGTGAAGATAAATGAACAATCATAAGATATAAGTTTATTTTAAGAATTGGATATAATAAATATAATATATAAACAAAAATTCATAGAGTTATAAACCTAGAACCAATTCTTTGATTATTAATTAATTAATCTCACAACATCCTTCATCTTATGCCTTATCGGTTCAACGTATGTTAGCTATCATGTTGGCTAACATCGCGTTATTTACTGTGGGCTGAAATAATTCTAGAGCAGATTGGCCAAACCACAGTCTTGGGTTTTTCAACCATGATATTTTATTTCTTCATGTTATAATCGAAATCACGTAGACACGTCGTTGATGAATGGTGTGAAAAGAAATGAGTAAGACCGATATGGGAGCTTTCGCTCATAAAGCGGTCCTGGGCTCATAAAGCTCATAAAGCGGCCGTAGGTGTTCATTCACTGTAGTGTGGAAAAAAAGAGTCCTAGAGTGGATCCCTGTGGAACACCAGATTGATTGATTCACGTGATTGGATATGTAGGAGACGAACCATCGAAAGATATTGCTTTTGATACCTTATTCTTCTTCTTCTGCTCGTGTTTGGACTATGTCCTGTTCTTTCTTCACTCCTGTTCCTGAGATATGGATGACCAGCTGCCCCACCGGGGTTCTGGGGGTCTTTATGAAGGTCTACTGCCTGCATGTACCTTTGCTATTCTTACCATTCTTGTCGAATCCGCTGTCCAATAGTTTTATCTTTTTCCTTCCTTTGGTCAGTTTTGGGGGCCCGAGGCTTGGTTTTTCGGTCTGTGAGCTTTGGTTCTTGTTTTACCTTAGATAAGCAGCTGACCTTATCTATGAACTCCCTTCCATTTTCATCCGGGCTTTGGACCGGCAAATCTTTTTTAAGTTGAATACCATGATCTACTTTTTCACTCGGTCTTATACAATTTCAACTTGAATTTTGTCATCTTCATGAAATTATTCAATTCAATAAATAATATTCGTAAAGAGTAATATGTTGGAGACCATTAATTACAGTATTTTGGAAGAGAGGGAATATAACATTGTTATAATTTTTCAAAATCTATTTGTTATATAACACATAATGTATATATTCATAATGATAGCTTGTTGGTTTAAAAATAGATGGCGTGTATTGTGACATGATTAAAAAGTAATTGTGTTATTGTTGTTTTAGATAAAATTCTGGCAAAATTACGTCCGGATCAAATTCCAAGAAATACATACATACGTTTCGTCTCAAAAAAATTGAATTAGGATTATAAAAAAGGTGTTGTTGTTGAACTGCCTCAGAGATACGATTTATACCATCCCTGCATTGAATGTATTTTTCTTGCATATTTTTATATCGTTCATGTCTACGATTCATACATTCTATTTATAATGCAATTTGCATGCAAACGCAATTTGTAACGCTATTTACAGCGCTATTTATAACGGAATTTGCATGTAAAATTTTACTGAGGAAGAAAAATAATAAAGATGTGTGCACGGTACATTCACATAAAGTCACAATAATATATGTCACACAAATATTTTTACTATTTTCAAATTAAACATAGCATTTTTATAGCGCTTGCGCCTTGAAAACAGTCTAATTTGATTGTCTGCTGAGACAAAACAACTGAACTCCGATCATTTCATCACCGAGTTTTAATGCTACATCACTCAAGCAATTTTTATATTTACTAACAAATTATTGAATGGAATTTTCCTCCAGCAGTTTTAAGTCAGTGTCTGCGGTAAAACCATTATTATAATGTGAATCAAGAGAACAAATTTAAATACTTTGCACTGAATCACTTATATAGTGGTAAAAAATCGTCGCGTTTATATCTATGCCTATAAAACGCGACGTCTGCTTGTTTGTTTTCTATACAAATCTACACCGACCGATCTGATCCAAATTTTGCATACTTATTTTATAGGATACGGTGGGTAATATGTGCGATGTTTCCCCCCTTCACCCTTATCAAACCTCCTCGCTGATAAATTCTCTATACAAAGCAATACATTTTGCAAAGTTATTATTTAGAATCCGGCAGAAAGCAAAAATGCCACCACCCCTCCCTCTTTACTCCACCTGCTCCACTCGATTTATTCATTATGCAAATCTACACCGTTTGACAGTTTCATGTGATTAAATACTAAATTGAATCAATTTTATTAAGTACGTACTTTTACAACATGTAAACTTCTCGAAAATCTTAAAAATTATAATGTCTTAGTGAAAAAGTCACGCTTTATTATAAAATGACACTTTTACTTGAAGAGTTTGAAGGTTTGGAACGAAATTTATAAAAATTAAAAAAAAGTCTATTGTAAAAAATATGTTTTGGTTACTTATGGATTTAAATGTGCAAGAACAAATACTTTAAACGAATTATAAATGTGTCTTAAATATAATATATCCGGGGCTACATTCATTCGGCTCACTTTCACTGAACCCCGCCCCCTACGCCTAAAGAAGGGATTTATTTCAAATCTGTACAATTTTATACTCTATTACCTAGTTACCGACTCTCATAACTGTCTCTGATTCCTGTGTTGCATGTCTACATATTGTCTTATCATGTCTATGCTTATTCCTATTATATTTTATGCTATATGTCACGTATACTTTATTGAATTTATTTCTTGTATTTCTATGTTAATTGTTATATGTGTTTTCCAGTGTTTCGGGTGTCGCTTTTTGTTGTACTATGTATTCGGTTTCATATTTCTTTTGAACACTTTTGTTGGTCACTCTATGGACATAATGAACTTCCTGCATTCATGTTTTGTATGTCAACTGTATCATTTCTTGTATATATGTAACTTGTAATTCCCACTCAATGGATAATAAGTATGTTGCAAATGTTATTTGTTCCGGAGCCTCGGAGACGGGGAAGAAGTTTGGTGTGGAAGCCTCCCCGTTCCGCTCGCATTCCCATGGGTGTCAGCGGAACAGTGAAAATGGCCACTTTAGCATTAAAAAAATGCCGGACATGGGTGACGAAAGTGTAGGGCCGATATGGAAGCTATTGCTCATACTTGGCCCTGATAATGTGGTGGGACCTACTTCTCTGCCCTCTTCTCTCTAGGTACTGATGTTTTTTATGTGTTTACACTTAAATGGTTATGTAAACCTTTAATTAGCTTGATTTTTAGAATACTTTGATAGATTAGTGTCATTAAATAAATTATTTTGATTCGATATTGCCAATATAGAGATATGACAAAGATAATCGATAAATAATCTGTTTATAAACATCATAATTACTAACTGATAATTTTCAAGATTGATCTTCAAATGTTTATTTATAAAGAAATGTTATCGCCATAAACAATATAACACGTGCACAAGATATTATCAGTTGAACAATGACAATCTACACAATATTTGTTTTATTTATTCCACTTAACGGTGGACATCAAAACATGTAACCACACCTAATCTAAGCTAACCTAATATTACCTTGAGAAATCTAATATTTGTATTTTGTTATGTCTGTAATCTTAAATGTTATGTGATTCGTGTACATTTTTATTGAACAACAGAATGATATTTCTAGCAATATTTTTATGTGTGTTTTGAGAACAAAATTACGAGAATGTTCTTAGATTTTCACGGCCACTCAGAATCTTCAGGTTTGTGTTTTCTGGGGTATTATGCCGTGTTATTACGATAAGGTTAAATAAGACATCTTCCACATCCCATCCCCATCCTCACACAAAATCGCTTTACTGTCAAGTAGCGAACGGAAAAACTACATTTCAAAATGAAGACTACAACACACACACGTTCACCAGTTTGAAAACTACAAAGTGTACACTACAATTGTAGTAAAAACTACATGCAGTGAAGTAAATGAAGTGAAGTAATGAAGTAATTGTAACATTAATGAAGTGAAGTAATGAAATGAAGAAATGAAGTAATTGTACTACAAAATTGTAGTACCTGGTGAAGTAAATATTTTTTTCTCAAATAAAAATTTGGCGAGCTAACTAAAGTCAACGAGAAAAATATTTAAGACAAATGACGACATTTTCTCCGAAGTAACATTTGGCGACCTAAAAAAAAAAAATCATGATTCCAAAAAATTTTCTAACCATGGAGGGGGGGGGGGGGTTGTTACAGTTTCCAAAGATTTCTTCGTTTAGCTACATCAACTTCCCAAAAATTTCACATAAAAAATGGACAATTTGTAGTATGTGATCGTACTTTCAATAATCAATAACTTTGAAGTGAGTGTACTTTGTAGTGTTCGCTTTGAAATGAAGTGTACTATTTGAAGTATGTACTTTCAATAACTTGTAAGTGTGTGTAGTTTGTAGTGTGCAAAACACTTCAAAACTTGTGAAGTGTGCACTTCAATGTAATGTAGTTACTACATTGTAGTAGTGAGTACAGAGCAGACCCATCACTGGTCAAGCACATTGTTGTTTCGGCTTGTTGGGGATCTACCGGGACGCAGCTATTTACTGACATGCGGTCATCTTTGAAACGTTTCACCCCATCTTTATCTGATTGATTTGACCATGAAATTCTGAAATAATTTATGCAAATGCATGACTGTCTGACCAACACATCAGCCCTGATGATGGGCCCTTCAATCTCACTTTCTCTTCAATTTATTTTATTCGTTGTAGGCATCTAGATTTTATTAGTACATAAATATCCGTATACGCAATAAATCTCGTTTAATGAGGTGGTCTACATTTTCAAATAAAATAATCTTGCGTGTCGATGGAATTCCTTCTTATTAAGGAGTGATCCAGCATCGCGAGTTATTTATGTCAGAAGACAAAAAATAGATGATTAGAAATATTGTAGTTAGAACTTCACTCGAGTGAGGGAGTTATATGGGATTCAAGAGAAACAATTCTATACTAGGTTAAGTAAATTTATTCCACTAATTATAAAATTTATTAATTTCATACTATAAATCACGTCAACCGAAGAGAAGTTTTGTATGAAGCATACAAAAATAATTCTTAATATATATTTCCCTTTCATTTGCACTACTATTGGTTCCTTATAAAAGAATAAGACAGATGACAACGTAATGCGATGAGTCACACCAAAGTTCTCGGCGGTTTACCTATAAGTATAAAGCGGCAGTGTAAACACTCACTGCCTTCGACGCTGCCATAGATATGTTACCAGAACGGGGAGCACTGGCAATGGCTGAGTGTTCGGATCGCATTTCAGCTGGGCCGTTGCGTTCCGCGTAATATCTTCTCTTGATTCGCACAGATTCCTTTCATCTTGGAGAATAGTCATAAATCGCAAGGAGCCATGTCAGAAGAGTAATGAGCCTGACAAACCAAGGGAATGCAATGTTTGGCCAAGAAAGCCTGAATTATGGGCGGAAGGAATAGGCAGGTGTATTATCGTGTCGCTTCCTTGTGTCACGAACTTTGCGGACATTCTATTTAAGCCTTTATCCTCAGTCAAAATTGAATTTACCAATCCAATGCTTACCCTCCACCTCCTTAGAAAATTCTCGGACTATGTTTGATATGACAATATGGTGGACCCTCCACATATGCAAGGCCGTTTTATGAGAAATAGCTCCCATATCAGCCTTACACTTTGGCCACTCAATTCGGCATTTTTTAAATGCTAGATTAGACCTCTTCCACATACCATCCACATCCTCTCACAAAATTGCTTCTCTGTCAAGCACATTGTTGTTTCGGCTTGTTGAGGACCTACCGGAACGCAGCACGCCATTTACTGATATGCGGCCATCTATGAAACGGTTTTACCCCTTCTTTATCCATAAAATTCTGAAACAATTGATGCATATGCATGACTGTCTTCTCCACTGGGTATTTTGTGATGTATTTCGCTTCTGTAATTGGGCCTATTGGCCTGTTGAAGCGAGAAAAAAAAGAATAAAAAAACAGAGTACCCTATGTGAAAATTCGCAGAACCTGCGACACACAAGACATCGTACGATGGAACAAGCAGTGAAGACGTTTCTGTAGAGACTATGTCGAGACAGACAAGACTTCCCAGAACCGTGATGCGCGGTATTCCAGAGGAGCGGCGACCGCCAGGGAGACCACCGAAGAGATGGAGAGACCAGGACTGACCTATCAATACAGATCAAGGATCTTATAAAAGAACAAGAAGAAGAAGAAAACTTCATTTGCTTGGGGGGAAAAATGGGGATTCGATATTAGTTCAATTCAATGTATGTGTGTATATATAATGTACGTGAATAATATTAAAAAGCTTTGTTATAGACTTGTTATGTCGATACATGTCTATATAGAAAGCTACTAACGAGTAATAAATAGTCAAAAGTATCTTGCGCAAAACGCACGTGCTACGGTCACATGATATGGAGTAATAATCCTTGATCGAAGCGAATTTTATGTCCAAACAATAATGGAGAATAAAATTATTATTAGTATAGTATTAGATGCAAATATTTGCAGCTTTAAGGAAAAATTACTGTTCACACTTTTATGTAAGTATTTTACAAGTGTAAATCAAGGCTCAGGTTATACAATATCTAGCAGCTCAGTTAATATTAGTCAATAGCTACGTAGATATCTCAAGTTTTCCTCTTAAAATTTGTATTATATTTTCTTTACATAATGTATATTTTATATGTATATAGCAGGTGCTTGCAATGAAGCGTAAGTTTTATGTAAACATATATTTTGAAAAAAAAATGGAAATTAAATATTTAATTGAGAGAATATTTTGACAAACCTCCAGGAAGTCCACCTACAAGATGAAGAGACAGTTATATGGGATTCATCTGTCAGTCTAACTCCCAAAAGAATAATGTAGCAGCCACAGCAGGTCACAGGCCTAAACAAAGATGAAGAAGAAGAGTAATTTGACATATTAAAATATGAATAATATTTCTATCATAATTAAACATAAACATATTAAAATATGAATAATATTTCTATCATAATTAAACATTAAACATAAAAATTCGAGGACGGACAAAGAGTGAGCATGAGATGATGTATGAAAGCGGACGATGCAAAAGTGGTGTGCCATGACAGAACAATGTGGCGTTCTACTATCTCTGCCTACACCTGCGAAAAATGGTGTGATGGTCATTACTCAGTTAACCTATTTACTCAAAAATGTATTTGTGGTGTCACGTGTGGACTACTATAATAGCATTTATGCTGGACTTCAAAAATTTCAGCCGAATAGGCTACAGTCTATTCTAAATGCGGCAGCGAGAATAATATATGGAGCGTCAAAATTCTCACACATAGCATCCCTTTTGCGTGAACTACATTGGCTTCGTTTTCCTCAAAGAGTTTAAGTTGTGATGGTTAATGTACAAGGCGACACATAATATGGCGCCTTTGTATATTCAAGAGCTCTGCATCCCAGACGACTTAAATAGTAGACGCCAAACTCTGTGGTCAGCCATTATTTCAGGTGCAGGAAGGGTTGTAGAACTGACCATCCACTACCAGAAGACTAAGTTTAGTGAACGGGCACTTGCGGTGGCAGGCCCAAAGGCGTGGAACTCTCTTCCCTTCGCTATACGGAACAGTGCACAAACAGAGTTTAAAAACAGATTTAAAACGCATATTTTTGTAGGACTAAACAACCTTGAGGTGATTTTTTTACGAAAATGGCGCTATAGAAATTATCCATTTTTTAAATTATTATTATATATTCAAAATCTAATTTAATTTATGTACATATTATAGCTTATAAATCTGCTCGTGGTATTCGAGGAAATATTGGATGCAGGCAAATTTCAAAGGTTTTATTGTTTTACGTATTCATTCACTCTCAAATTAACATCCGTCTATATATAGCAACTTCTGTACATTGATTGTATTTATTTATTTATTTTTTAATCAAAGCCCTAGTGGGCTTTTACAGTACAAGAAAATAAAAAGGATTTTTATATACCTAACATCAAACAACATTATAAAGTAAAAAATTTAAAAAATAATAATGTAAATAAAACATATTAAGGATAAATGAACAATATGGAATGTAACAATATAACTGTAACAATATAAAACAATATAAATTGTTGTTTGATTGATTGTATGGTTGTTGCAATGTATTTGTTTACCACGTCATTCGATAGCATTACATAATTTTGATATTCTTTGTGACCTTTACTATAAGATGTTGTATAAGAGACTAGTATTAAAATGGAAGCCACTCATACGTAGGTGTAAATAGTACCAGTGGCGTGCAGCGCGTACAGGTAAAAAAGCTGTGCATTACTAATGATTCTAAGAAACAAATAATAATTAAATAATCCTCGCCTTATGTAAAATTCCAGCTCTCATCTGTGGCTACGGCTAGAGTTTTTATTTTGACTGTTTCTGTATACACTTTTTCTGTTCTGTATGGTATATTCGACTGTTTCTGTATAAACTTCACATCAATGCTGCTCCTTTTTTAGTGGTTTGCGCGCATCAAATTTGTTTCTTATATCTGTAAAAAGTAGTACCTATTGAATTGAATATTCTCCTACTGAAGTTATTTATTTCAAACTGAAGTATTATATTCGCTCAATCTTTAATGGATGTGAGTTTCATGTATTTGACAAGTAAATTTTTCGTACTACAGCATACCTTTTCTAAAAGCTTTATTTTTGGTAAAAACTGAGCGAACGTTACATACAGATACTGTCACTAATTCCATATTTGCTGACGTACTAAATATTTTGTGTACACTCCAAAGGTCAATTTGCTTCATTGTTTGTCAAATCTGTCTGCTAATAGATACTCATTGTTTAAATCTATGTATTTTATTATTTCAATAGAGTTCGTTAATTCCAATTAATATTACCTACATATTAATTCAATCATTTTTTATTTTTATAAATTAGTTTGTGGTGCTTTGTAAAAAATATAGATATATTTCGTCACTGTATATATAATTAATCCTATGTGTCGTTTTAGTACATTCTGAGATCAACGAATGAAACTGTTTTAAAAAATATTTGCACAGACTAGATTTATAAAAAAATATTTTAAATAATCACTAGGCAGACTTTCCAGATGAATGGTAATGTTTTTTTTAGTATATCTTTATCATTTATATAAAAAAATTGACAAATTGTTTCGTTCATCTCAGAATATACTAAACGGCACATTGGCTTTACTATACAAACAGCGACGATATGCAGTATAAATTACGACGATATTATCACCGATTATTTTTGTAAAAGAAATATTTTTGATTGATCACAATTTTCTTTTTTGTAGTAAAATTGAATTGAAATAAATCCAATTCTCGATTTAATTGTATATCAATGTACGAAAACGTCTTCGAAAATATTTGAAATTTTTGCAATATATTTATAAAATTTTTGTATACTTAAACAAGTTTTTTTACATCAGTTTGATAGTCGGTAATAGCACTATCTAAGTTGATACCTACTGCACGCCACTGCATAATACATAACATTTAATAACAAACAATTGAGGTTAGTTGGTTTGATGTTTATCGACCTTCGTAATTTTATCTAAAATACACATAAAAATCGTCATCACATGTCTGGCGTGCAAGTAGGTTTCATGCGTACATTGTGTTATAAATGTCGTAAAATTAAAAACGACTTACAGTCTTCAGGTTATTAACCGTCAAAAAGAGACAACAAAACATATTGTCAGTCGTGTACTCGAGTCACTAATCGGAGGAGCGATTCACAGTAGCATCCTTCCAAGTTGAATGAATACCGTGAGCATTCAGCATATTAGGAAAATTGACCCAATAAAAAAATATGCAAGTTTTTTTTTTACTAGAAGTCGTACTAGAATACATCTTTTCTTCTCCTTCTCGTGTCCTATCCATTCAATGGATGTTGGCTATCATGCCGGCTACCATCACTATAAATCGCATTTTTATCGATTGTTGCGCGATATGATCGATAATCCTGAAATTATACTTGTACAGAGCATTAGTTTGTATGTTCCTGATAATTACCTTAGACAGCGTCAGCTTAGATTGTTTCACATTCCAATGTACATAACAGACCTGCCGATGGTTATGCCTATTGGAAGAGCTACCGCTATCCTGAACAGTATCGTTTTGGACATTGATCTGTTCCATATTTCTGAGAGAAGCTTGCAAAGCAGGATTCTCCTACACTTTTGATATGAATAATATATGTCAATTAAAATGTTTTATATAATATGTACTAAACCATTTTTTATTACATTTACGATTTTCATTAATGTTTATTATGTAAATGTAATATAAAAAAATAAATTGAATTGAATTGAGTAAATACAGTAGAGATTGTTAAACCGTTATTTTGACCGGTTGTTTCGTTATTTCAGATTTGTATCTGATTATATCGGTGACTAGTAAGTGTTGTCAATAGGTAAAATAGTTACTATAATAAAACGTGGTTTTTGAGTGACAGATGTGAATTATATTTTCTGTTTAAGTTTTACATAGATACAAGATGTTGCCAGTAGAAAGTGATTATTTAGATATTCAACAACACCCCCACTATAACTAAATAATCGCAAAACAAACATACAATAAGCATGAACAATCCCCAACAAATCCATAGAATCGTAATTTTTCTTTGAACATGCTTTAGCAAGCAAATCAGCAGGCATCTCAGATGTAGGTAAATATTGCACATCTACTAATTTATTTGCGACACATAAGATGTCATAGATATGCAATTTTCAAGTCGAATCGATATTAATGGCCTTAACAAACTGATTCTTCTCATAAAACTTGAATCATCAAATAATTGTTTTAATTTATTCTATAGCTCTTTGGTGTTTTTCACTTCTTTAATGTGAACATACAGCGACAGTCGATGGTCAAGATTAATTTTGTTTTGGCCTTCACATCATCTGCGGCTTCTTTCTTTTCTTTGGAAACTTCCTATATAAAGGCCAACATACTCTTTCCTTCCTTTCTGGGTATCAATCCGTGGGATTGGTTGGCAGCAAAGCACATCTCCTTCTCCATTTTGCTCGGTCTCCGGCTATCCTCTTCAGCTCTGTGTAGGAGGCACAATTCATATCTTGGCACACTTGCTCAAGATATTCAGGGTGAGGGCGCCCTCTTGCAATCTTTCCCTCTGCCATTCCCTCCAGCATAGTTTTGAGCAGATTTTCATGGCGTAAAATATGCCCCATCCATTTTGCACACCTTTTCGAGATACCCTCTAAGACTAGAAAATTCTGCGGTGCGAAATTCCATTCACAATAGTTCGTAGTCATTTTTTTACTAGCACAGCCCGTTATCTCAATCTGCGAAAACTTCTGCAGCACAATTTTGCAAGAATATCGCGAAAAAACCGTTAATACTGATCACAGCACGTTATCTCCTGCCTTAAAATGCCTTTTAGTACAGATTTGCAAGAATATCGGGAGAAAAACAATCAATCCTGGTCCCATAACCTATAATAAAACGTGGTTTTTGAGTGACAGATGTGAACATTATTTTCTGTTTAGGTTTTACATAGATACAAGATGTTGTCAGTATAAAGTGATTATTTAGATATTAAACAACAGTTACCAATCATTAATACAATCACAAACAAGTAAATAACGGTTATTGTGGGGTCGGTTAGTATACAATCACTACTCTATAGTGAACTGGCCAAAACACTGGCTTGGGATTTTTGGCTACGATGTTCGCCTTCTTCCAGAAACACAGCTTCCGGCAGTGTTTCCTTGCATTATGAGAGACAGGATCTCGTACTTCTTCTCCGAATGTATCTTGACATGTCCGAGATATTCACGGAACTTCACGGAATTTTTTTAAATAGAGATGCGAACACGGAATATGTGTTGCATCAATATTATTACTATTTTTAAATTAAGATAAACACCTGTGTTTTGAAAATAGGACTAACTTGCTGGTGTCCTGGAATGGGGCTTGAACCACCAACCACCAGGTCACTAAGCGAGCGTCATGACCAACAGATTTAGTTTTAATACCTATTTTTCTTTATTTATTTGAACTATAACATCTTTATTCGTAACTCTATTCATCCAGATTATTTTGAGTATTCTTCGGTATATACATATCTCTAAAGCTTTAAATGATCTTATTAATCATTCGGTAAACGTCCCGCTTCCATTCCATAAAAAATATCGAGAACACGTATCATCTGACCATTCGCATTCGTAATCCAAGCAAAAGATCATGGCTGCCGAACATCTTAATCAACCGGATAAAGATTGCACGAACCTGATCAATGCGGCATTAGATTTCAACAAAAGGATCCCATCTTTAATTTACATTGCATCTCAAGTATACAATACTTTGTACCTTCTATAATTTGGTTCTAGAAATAAAAAGACTCATTGTTAATTGCGTTATGTTTGCTAATGAGCGACATGAGCGTGTATTATGATTTAGTTGTATTTAACCCAAAATTATCACATGTATTCTCTACTTGGTTCCTAATTCTCAAAATATTCTGTGAAATGAAAATTTGCCTATTGATCCAGGGGGCAAAGATGGGCCACGCAAAAATAACGTTGGGCAGAGATCCAAGTAGAAATTTAAGTAAAGAATTAAAGTATCTACAGCAAGATTTAAGTGTAAGTTTTAAACAATGTTAAATATCGTGCCCTCCTCGACACAGGATTGTCCTTGCGAGGGGGCACAATTATAATTAATAAATAAATACAAATACAATTATGCAAAATTGACCAACTTTATTAATAATACTCAAATTATTGTTTTATCACTCCTAAAATAATAACAAGACAATTCCTTCAAAAATTATCTGAACTTACAATTTACGAAACATATCACAAAATAAGTCCTTCCATCCAAAAACATCGCTCTTAATTAGCCAACAAATAAATAAGTTTTTTAACTTTACCCATTATGCTCACGGCATGTGTATTCAATACAATTTCAATAAGACTTCTAATTTGTTTACTTTTCCCAGAACGCTCACGATGTATGTATGTATAATTGTGTGAGGAATATTCTACGATGCATTTGTTCGATGGAATCTTGTGTACCAATATAATGGAAAAACATTGATGCTACAAAAAATATGCACAGGTACGAATGCAAATAAATGTCGAGCATATAATACCCCAAGAATTTGTACGACTATGTATTTTATATGAACATGCATTTTTAACTAGCCGTACATCCGTGAAAAATCACGGGAAATAATAATAACGACTTACCTTGCGTGACCACGCGCTGATTTGGTGTCACACTCTATTTATATAAAGTGTTAAATCCAGCAATTTACGGACAGACAGACAGACAACGAAATTATTAAAAAACCAAATTAATTAATCAATTAGAAAGACATACAGAAAAATTTAATCCACGAAAAAATATTTTGGTTACTACCGGGATTCGAACCTGGGTCACCTCCTTTCCGGTGCCGGTTCTCTGACCACTAAGCTATAGGAGCCTTGTAGATTTCCGTGAATATATCGACCTAATATGTAATTTCATTTCATAATTGATTAATTAATTTGGTTTTAAAAACTTCACAGAACTTTGTTCTGAAAAATTACAACTTCACAAATATGAATGTGTTCTTGAATTCGAAATTATTATGTTTGATAATTTATCTAAACTGCACTGTAATTTTCATCGCAACTTAGTTTTCTCCTTTGCTTATTTGTCTTTCACAAAAAATAAAAAACTGTTCAAAATCAATTTTCTCTTATTTTGAGAGCTAATAACTATTTTACCATTCGTATGATGGGTAAATTAATAAAGTTTTTATTTAAATTAATTAATAAATAATAAATAATTAATAAAAAATTATTAAAATAATTAGAATTACAAATTTTTGACAAGTTTTTTAAAAACTATAAAATTGTTTTCGTCGTTCTTTCACACTGTGTAAAGGCTACCGGACGCAATCAATAATATTGGCGAGCTGAAACCCGTCATATCCCTTTATTTAAAATATTTATGCTCACACGATCAATAAAACGCCTTCAATAATATTGATAATTTGCGGGAGCCTTAACCAAAGTAGTATTTTAAAATATTATTTTTAAATTACCTTTTTACATATACAATATAGTAAAATATGGTAAAACTTCCACGTACTTGAGAGAAATATTACCCTATAATGTATTTCATTATATAAATGCTTGGTTTATGGTTTATACACTTAAAATAATAAATTATAATAATTATTTTACATAATATTCATCAAACACTTTTATTTTTGCCAAAACTTCAAATCGCAACGACTGGTTTGCATGATGATGGGAATCTGTTTGAAATTTGTGTCACTTCAACATCAAATGAACATCTATTTTTCAACAACACCCATAAATCGTGGAGGTCCCATAGTATATAATCTATGTAATTGTGACAAAATATTCACGTATCTATTTTGATTTAAAATGATGGCCACTACTACTTCTTTACAACTGTGTTTAAAAGTGATATTGGACCATAGTCTGTGTAGACATACGAACGTAGTTAAAATTATTAGATTTTTATTTTGGTGATTCTTACCCCAACACTCAAAAATAGACTGGACTTATTTATTTATGCCCTTGTAATTCCTTAATTTATTTACGTTTACGACTTTTGCAATTTGAGATGAGAACTTTAAAAAGTAGTGAATCTACAATGTCTAATTAGTATGATATGTTGATTGAGAGGGATGTAGAGTGTAAGGGATTCATAAATAATTGTTATTAAAAACCCAAGACAGAAAGAAGAAATTGCATTCTGTGTTTTATGTCTTTGTATATGATGCAATATAACTTTTGAACATCCAAAAGTTGTGCAGTAATGGCATATAAACCATTTAAAATTAAAATAGACAGGTACTTAATATTTTGTTAGTTGAAGTGTAATGTTAAACCTTCATGATGTTCTTAAAAAAGACCTGCTTATTTGATGTTGAATGATATATATCATTACGTAAACCAGTCATTGCAATCTGAATTTTGTAAGATCATTTTTATCGTCGTCACGAGTCAGCCTGCAAAGTTTCAGCTCGATTGGATCACGGGAAAAGGGTTACAAACCATTCCAAAGTTTTTTTGGCAGACAAGCAGACAAGCCGACAAGCAGACGAGTTAAGAGAAAGGGAGTAATAAGTTTTTGATGAATTTTATATAAAATAGGTACTAATATTATATTATTTTAACAATCGGTAAACAATTAGTTTGTTTCATACACATCTGCTAATATCTTCACCCAAATAATTCAAACATTAAATTAAAGCCAATATTTTCGTCACAGTGATAGAAACATTGACATTAAATAAACAGATAACAATAATCAAATAACAATCTTGTTATTTTAAGAATACGACCGACACTGATAAAATCACAATATTCTTTTGAGGCGACATGAATGAATGACTTGTCTTTTATTCTTTTTCATTCTAATTTTACCAGATCTTTTATATGTTTCCTAGATGATAACACAGATTATTATTGCTGTCGCCATTTGCATAATATGATTCACCGCAACTTCACGTAGCTCAATGAGGAAGCACCTCAACATTGCACCATCATGAATTAAGCTGAATGTCGTGTTCAAAGATTCTTCTAAGCAAAAAATAATGTTTCATTAAATATTCCGTTCACGTAGGCGTTTCATAAGAGAGAAGTAAACAACTGCCATTCGGACCACAACCAACATTGGTCTTATCCATCTTAATAGTTTGTACGTCTATAATCATCCGTATTCTGAAAATAACAATGTCTGGATCTTTAAGATCTTTATCCCAACACTTAATAGACGATAATAAAAATTAAAAATGTCCAGAACGGATTTTGTAATTCTACGGCTCAAATACACTGTATTAAAAGATGATATAAGAAAGATTGTTTCTTACAAACGTATTAATTTCTTCATCCACAGCGTCCAGATGAAATATCATGGCTAAACTTGACCGCGTTACCGCGTATTCAAATTTTCCCATCTTGACATTTGACAGATAACAATTTACATCTTTCTCCCTCCCTCTATATCTATCTCATGTAGAAACTTACAGAAACAAACACCGACGTAAAGCTATGTCTCGTTTATTAACGTCTATTAAGTGTTGGGATAAAGATCTTAAAGATCCAGACATGTCTGTCAAGAAATGTCAAGGTGGGAACATTTGAATACGCGGTAACGCCGAACGCGGTCATGACAAGTTTAGCCATGATATTTCATCTGGACGCTGTGGATGAAGGAATTAATACGATTGTAAGAAACAATCTTTCTTATATCATCTTTCAATACAGTGTATTTGAGCCGCAGAATTACAAAATCCGCTCTGGACATTTTTAATTTTTATTATCGTCTATTAAGTGTTGGGATAAAGATGTTAAAGATCCAGACATTGTTATTTTCTGAATCGGGCCGAATATCAGTCCTGATTCGAGATTTTGATGCTCATCATAATTGGATTCACAAAATTCTGCTGTTGCGGTGCTTTGGAGCCATTTAGAATAAAGTTCAGTTGGTCTTTGGCCGTAGCATAGTAATTCTTTGAGGTAGTAAAGTTGTACACTAGTAGTCTGTTTCACTTTTGTTTGATAAATAATAAATTATACATTTTTCAAAATTTATTATAAGATTTTGACAAATTCGTAAAACGCATCACATTGTCTGTGGCTGTTAACATTAATGTCTTTTTCTGTTTTCTAAATTTTGATGATCCTGGCAGCCGCTGAAGCCGCCCGCAGGGCCTAGCCTAATAGTTTCAGTAATCAGATTGCTTTCTGCTCAATGTAGACTAAAATTGATGTGACATGTACCCACATATGCCTATAAAAAATTGAAGAAGACTTTATACTCATTCTTTGAAAGGCATTGTTTCCATATAATTGAGTATATTTTCCATCGAGCAAGAATTGTAAGCACATATGATTTTTTCCAACATTATATTTCGTTATTAACATATAAATGAACTAATTAAAAAAAAACTAAGATATCCATTTATTTTTAGATCAAAGAATTAATGAAAAATAAAGGGATAATAGTATTGTATAGTTATTGTAGAAACAGTCCTGACCTGAATTCTATAAAGAATCTGTGGCATAAAATGGCCATTGATATTGAAGCCTTTGCTAAAGGATAACCTGAATAAATTTGGTGAATTCCATGCCGAGACGTATTGAAGCCTGATGAAAAATTGAGGAGCCAAAAAATATTAACAATTTTTTTTTTCTTAGCTAAGAGTGAAATTTATATTAATTTTTTTAAAAATTAAATTATAGTCGATGAAAAAATACTATACTAATTTTTTTTTCTAAAAAGTATAAGAAATAATAAAAATACTCTCTAAAGTATTTTAAATTCAGTTAAAAGATAAAATTCCTGTTTAAATATTGCGTTGTAATTTAAAGTGATAAGGGATCATAAAAATCAACAAAATCAGACATTTTGCAAGAAAACTATTATTTTAATGGCGGGCACCTTTCTGTCCTCGCTACTATTTTATACCTATTATTGTTTTATAATTATTATTTTGACAAGGAGTAGGTATGTTATTATATTATATTCTCGTCATTTAATTGTTGTTGTTTTATCATTTAGTTCTTTAGAAACAGGAAAACATAGGTCGTTCTTTTTATATTCTTTCTCTTCTTTTTGAGCCTTGACAGGTTCTATCCGACGTTGGCGATCATTTGTTCGAAAAACTAATCTAGAAAAAAATGTCAAAAACAGAAAAAAAATCTTTTTATAAGAAAATTATTTTAATTCAAGGGCTTCTATTACTACGGTTACTTATTTTTATTTTAACTATTTTTCTGGTAGTTTAACGAAATTATTCTATATATGTATGTATATGTATGTAAAAGAGTAGCTTGTTGTTCTTGTGGGTAGGACTTTTGCCTCGTGATCCAAAGGTCGCGGGTTCAAATCTCACTCCAGATCACCAAGTTAGTCCTATTTTCATAGCACAAGCGTTTAGCTTAGTTTGAAAATAGTTAGAATATTGATGTGACACGTATTCCGTGTTCGCATTTCTGTTAAAAAAAAATATTTTACGATGCTTGGATTTTTTGTTTGATATGTTTTTAGAATCCATTGAGCGTCACGTTTCTGAAAATTGTTAATGTAATGAAAAAAAAAGTTTTCCAGTTTTTGAACGCATCATCTCCCGTTGGTTCCATTCACTTTTGATTTTTCGATGTAAAACGTACTTCGCACGTCCATCCAATTTTCGTCACGGAGTTAAACCCACAGCATGTACGTCACAGATGTACGTCACAGAATTGGGTGACAAAGATAACTATAGTGTATACAAATTAGGAGCGTGCACTGAATCGTGATTTTTACGTAAACATATATTTTGGAGTAAAATCAAAATTTAAGATTTATCTGACAGAATATTATGATATATATAAATCTGAATATGATTATAATATAAATAATAAAAACAACGTCGTTACCTTCATCATCTTGTCCTAGTAGGGCGGGGGCCCAAAAACTCGACAAAGTCTTTCCATTTTCACCAGTATTGCGCTGTTCCCGCATATCGCCAAAAAATCGTTCTCCTCTTTTTGAAGAAAATATTATAAGAGATGTGATAGGAATATTATAAAATACATTATTTTTTTCTAAATATATGTTAACGTTAAAGTCACGCTTCAATATATTCACTATATGCTCCTGGTACATTTGTTATCTCTTTACACTAAGTTGACTACGACAGCACCTTCCAATCCTTTGATTGACAGGTACTGTTAAAATGTGGAAGGTCTAGTTTCAGACTCTCTGGCAAATAACGCGCTAGTTATTATATCTTGTTCAGAAAGTAGTTGCGCGTTATAAACTAAAACTGAATAAATAGTTATTTTGAAATCATAATATTTATCAAAATTCCGCGTATAAATTAGTTGAAGAATGATAAAAGAATACATTCCAAGGCAATTACTATTGTCATAAACAATCATGATTTATGGTGTTCAAGTTATATATATATCATAACAACCATAATTATATACAGCTTTTTTCATGAAATGGGTGCATTATTACTAAAATTCATACTTCAGTAAATAAAATGGGAAATTATTTTAAGCTAGCGATCTGTATCCGGCGTTTGCCCGGGTTCAAGATTAAGTTGAAAAATTGTTTGTGGGGAAAAGGCTAAATTATTTTACAAGACCTCTAAACAAAACAATCCATTTAATCCAGGCAAGAAGTTGATGGGATGTTCAGGATAGTGTCGTGGAGTGACTATATTTTCTTCAACTCAGGTTGTTGTTTAAGTAAGCAAAAAAGGATTAAAGGGGAGGGAGAAATGTCGCCCATGTTTTCCGCCGGATCTGAAAAATATGTATGCAAAATTTGGGTCAGATCTGCCAAACGGTGTAGATTTGCATAGGGAATAGACAGATATACAGTTTTATAGGTATAGATAATAAATAGTAAATTATGTATGACCATTGTTTAAACGGTCGTCAGTTCAGCTCACATAATTTTTTATTTACTTAATCGAGTATTATTATAATCTGTCAATATGTATACATTACCCACTCAGCGATGAAATATTTCTGAGTGGTTTATACACTTTTTATATGTGATGTTATTTTGACGTTAGTATTTAACGTTAACATATATTTTTATTCCTCTTGTTTCTACAAAATACAGGCAAAACTCATATTTGTAGCGAACTTGAACAAATTTAATGCACTCACAAAAAAGTACAATTTAGACTTATTTCAAAATAACCTACTCATATATGACGCTTGCTTTCCGATCCATTTTTCAAATAAAATATATGTTTTTATTCTCCACTGTATCAATCATATATAGTTTTATCAATACACTATATCGTATATCGTATATATATATGTTCACTATGAAAATATGACATTTTGTCACTACCAGTGAAAACCTATAATTGGCTTTTATGTTTCTCATTCTTTGTATTTACTTAATTATTGTTAGCTGTCGGTTTTCCAAATAAATACAAATAAATATAAATAAATAAATAAATTAAATAAATAAATATAAAATATCTATATTACATTTGTCATCCATTTACCAACTGTCAATATGTGTGGGGAATCACCTTTCTACATATAGAGCTACGTACGTATGTACAGCGAGACGGTAGATAATCTCAATGCAGGACAGAGCTGCTAAATCGATGTTAGATATTTGTTAGTAATAAAATAATGTATTAAATGAAAATTCAAGATAAATTTTCGACGCTGCAATTCTTAATAATGTATCGTTCCTTAATAATTAAACTTAACTACATATGTCACTCTAAAAATGTAAAAAAGAAGAAATATTTCATTAAAAAAACAGAGTTGCCTTCCGGTAACGGAGCTTTTTAATTATTAATATTTGAATAATTTATACAAAACATAAATAGCTAGCTAACAGATATAACAGTAATTTTTGATCGTTTCGATATCTTAATCGGTAATAGTATTTTTCACCACTTTATTTATAACACAATAAAATAAAGTTGATCATTGAAAATAATGACATACGCCAGGTACACACAAAAATAAGTTGTCAAAAAATAGAATTGCCCATATTTTGTAATGTTTCGTTTGTAATTTACTCTGAAGAAGGTACAGTGGTTCCAACAATTCACTTAATAAAAATATAGTTGTTTAAAACCAAGTGACTTTGTGTTTAATTTAGTTCGCATTGAATAATGAATAATTGCAAATATGACAACAATAATAATATAATAATATGATATATATTTTTTTTCTGTGCTATTTCTCCGTAATAGTTTTGCTTTTAATTAAATGCCTTTATCTACAAAATTAATTTTGTTTGATGCCGTATCAAAACACCTGTTTACATAGTTATTAAGCGATCAGAAGGTTGATTACTATTCAGGGAGAGTCCCGAGTGTCCTAAATTTCAGAACGTAGGAATATTTCGACTGCCCCAACGAACGAGGCAGCAACTCAATATTTTAGGTATTTGAGTTAGTACCATTTTTAGGTTAAGGCCATGTTTGCCTACCTACAGCAAAAACAGCAGTACCTCAAATGCAATATTTAACAGATAAAAATATGAATTTTACAAAACTAGTAAATCAGTTAACCATTTTTTTCCATGTAATAACGAAGTAGGTAGGGATGTAAATTATAATAAAACATCTCAATTACTAGTAAGATCATCTTAAATATTACCTGCACACACAAAAACAATTTTTGAGAAGATTCAAAAAAGAATTAGAAATCCGGTTCGAAACTTAAATGTGTCCCCCTGAAAAATCGATTTATTTGAGTTACTCCCTCATTCGTTGGGGCAGTCGACTTATGTGTATTCTCAATTTTTTAAAAAGGTATATCAGTTTATAATCCATGCTCTTCTTACCTATCTGTATAAAATATTTTATAAGTAAATTTCTAACGCCACAAGTGCATTAATGTGGGTAATTAAAGTAGGTTGAAAGTAGATGAGTAATCCTACAGGAGAAATCAGAGTTGATGATTTCTAATAATTATGCAAATCCAGTGACGGCAATCGAAATTGTGAACTTATTTATGTAATGAAATTTCAATTAAAAATGTCAATTAAAAATTGAATTGAATTGTGAACACTGTGTAATTTATTAAAATAAAAATTGAATTGTATTGAAATTGAATTGAATTGAACAATGTCACTAATTATAATATTTCTTCACTAGATACACTAAATGCAATAATTTTTATGTGGTTATACAGTTTTATAATTTTCTAAGCTCACGCTAACTTTATTTTGTAAGTTTTTTGTAGTGAGCATTATATAATAATAGATTGGTAAAGTGGCAGCATACGTTAATACACATGTAGTATGTTGGGAACTGGTTCTTGTTGAAGGGATTGCTAAAGAAATTCTGTGTTAAAACTCTCATTACGTATTAATTTTTTTTGTCTTGCATGCTGTGATATAACTTTTTTAAACACTTTATGCATCTGTAAAAGTAAATAATAAATAAACCCCTCGCATAATGAGTAAGCGTTTTGGCGCTAAGTTCTCTCCGCATTTGAATTCGTTTATCATAGGTATATAATTTTTTTTATTATTATTTTAAAAAATAGAGATGCGAACACGGAATACGTGTCTCATCAATATTCTATTTTCAAACTAAGCTAAACGCTTGTGCTATGGAAATAGGACTAACTTGGTGATCTGTTTTTTTAATTTTTTTTATTGTGTTTTTTTTCATTGTTTTTTTTATTGTTTTTTGTTTTTTTTTGTTTGTTTTTTTATTGTTTTTATTATATCTTCATTCACGTTTTATTTTGAGTCTGTTCTGTTTCATATGAATTAATTTATTTGTAACGTTTAAATTATGATTTGTATAACTGCGCTGCGGACCAGGTCTTTCACACTCAATCAGGTTACGCTGAAATATGACTATTTATTATTACTATTATCCGACTTTTAAACGCACATTTATAAGGCAACTTAGTTTTAGCTGAAAAATTAATACACACAATTAAAAAAGTTATTATAATAATCTCTAAAATAATAAGAACATGGATATGATTTTTGGTTCATGTTTTTTTAATTTTCACCGGTCACGGGATAAGTAAAAACAAGACATTTCTTCTATAACTATTATTTTATTCGGGTATAAAGCAATCACTTTGTGGTTTAACATCAGAACTGAATCAGTTCTCAATAGTGCCCTGATAAAGCTTGATTAAAGCGAAACCGGTTGGCGTTTTAACTAATAAATAGTGGTTTTATACAAAGTTAACGTGCTAAATTTATTTAACTATTATTTTTTGGAATTTCCACATGATTATGATCATTCTAATTAAAATTACACAGGAACATTTGAAAATCCCATTCAATTTCTGTTACAAGGAAAATAGAAACTGTTATTTTTTTTAAATAGGTTGCTGCAAAGGCATTCCTCTTTAGTCACAGTTTCGGGTATTCACCTCCTGGTGAATACCCGAAGCTGTGGGAAGGCTCGTGCGTTATTTTATACACCTACTTATAGTGGCTTTATATAAGTATGTACATAAGTTATTAATCTAAGCGTTACATCGTGTCAACGAAATGGAGGCACGTCCGAGTTGTGCAATACGTAACTCCCCTTTGTTATATTCGCAGAATATTATGATGAATTATTTAAATAATATGACGTCCTCAACTTATGCACAAGTGATTACGACATTATTTAAAAATACTGATAATGTTTTGATAAAAATACTACTAAATGACTAATATAATGTTGATAAGAAAAATCTCGTCACATTTCGGGAAGACTTGCCCCATATTTGCTATTTCGTATATACTACAGGTAATTTGGTCTTCCACCCAAGTATGGAACATGCAACGAATTGGTAGTGATAAAAGAAACCCAAAAATTAATAACATTATAAAATTGTTTTAAAAAGTGGATTAATGTAATTTTGTGTTTTTTTCTGGATTAATGTGGGCACTAATTACAATTTTTATATTTTTATTGTACTCCAAATTACGTAAAATATTGTGTTACGAGATAAATACGACTGATATTTATTTTTGTTCTTTTTTGATCAAATTTTCCAAAAAATCTGTATTTGACGTTTTTCCAAATTAGTTTCACATTGTAAAGTCAGAATCGTGTGTACCTAGTGACCTAGGATATGAGTTTGCTTGCTTATAAAAATATATAATAAATACCTAAATATTCGGGTATCGACACTGTCTGAGTCAAACCCTAAACTGTAGTTAATTGACTGAATGTCAAATTAATAAATAACAGTTAATGCCTCTTCCAACCCTCCCTGCTATTTGTTTGTTATAGCCATTTTTTCCCCCCCAAAGTGGCTATATCGTCAGTCCATCTCTTTTGAGGTCTTTCAACGCCTTTTTTATTCTTCTGAGGTCTCCACTTCAAAACTTTGCGAGTCCGTCTTGTGCCTTGATGCATGCCTATTGCTATTTTAGCTTCGATACACGATCCATTACCACTACTCTTGTTTTATGCCTAATTTTACATCTTCTAATTTTATCTCTTAGGCTTAGACCAAACATGGAACTCTCCTTGGATCGTTGCACGCATTTATTATGTGAGATTTTCTAGATTTTTCTTTGTAAGATTCATATACCCTAGTGCAAAGCTTCCCAATTTTTTTTTGCCGCGGAACCCTAATTGATCATAATTTTCTTAGCTGAACCCTATTTTGATAACAAAAAAAATTACCTTGTATTTTGAAAATTTTTAATGTTTGACTTGAAAAGAAAGAACAAATTTAAATGAAAAACAATTATTATAAGTATTGTAAAACATTTATTGTGCAAAGAAATACAATGTAACTATGATTCTTAATGTGAAGAATGAAATATTTTCACATATTTTCTTATAATAAAACTAAAATTAGGCTTAATGTCTGACAATTCAAAGTGAAGATCTGGAGCTGCATCCATTCTGTTTCTGTACTTGTTTTTGGTGTAAGCATAAGCTGAAAAACCAGTCTCGCATCGGTAAGTCGTCACAAACGGAAGCAGAATTGTGATAGCCTTCTCAACGATTGCGGGGTATTCGTCTTTTAAGTTTAATCCAAAAGTCATTCAGATAATCTTCTGATTTGAATTTTTGTTTATAACATCGATCAAATTTTCAAACTCTTACACAGTTAGCATCCATGGTTTTGTATGATTTGCGGATGGATTCTGTACCCAGTCGAGGTTCTGTAACTTCTCCGAGAAATACTCTTTCGAGGATATTTTAAGGATTATGTATGTTTTTTTCTACATCTGTGTTTACTTGCAACTCATTTTTCGGCGCTCGTGCGGCGGTTTGTGACTCTCTTTTACGAACGTTTCATTTAACTCTCGGACGGAACGCGTAACTCTTGTGACCCTTCGCGGACCCGAAAGGTGGTGGACCACCTTTCGGGAAACGCTGCCCTAGTGTACATGTATTTTTAATATGTTTGGGTATTTAGCTGAAGGTAATGTTTACCGACGACATCATATGACGATGGCTATTCTGTATATAACGAAGCTTTAATAAAATAAATGTTTTAACATTCGCTTGAGGTTCAGCGGTTATTCCAATATTTGTCAGATCGTGAGCAAGGAGGCGCTCACCGCACGCGGACCCCTACTGTTAAACAGAGAGCGAGCTATGGCGCTGATATCTCTCTTTCTGGCTAAATGGCGGGGAAACCCAATGGGACTTTCCTCGAAAGTGTCTCTCTCTAAAGAAAGTTCCTTTCATCGTGGAACCAGATCTCAAAAATCTTTTGGGGTTTTCGGAACTTCAGGTTCCATTAAGGATAACTCAGCTTAAGAGGATTTCACGTAGATAGTCACGTTTTGATTTACAATACCTATCCGTTTGATAATGCATAGATTACTTAATGTTGCACATCGTTAATCTGTAGAAGTAAGCACAAACTTTCTGCTAAAACAAAATCAACAGTTATAATTATTTTATTTTAGTTTCGCGTGTATATGCGGTACACGTAACAACTAATTTAATTGACTTCTTCTTCAAATGTAGCAAATTTATTTTGTGGTAACATAATTATAATTAACATAAATTAACTTTGTTTAAACCACTTATTTATTGAAAAAAATCAACATGTTTCAAAGCCAATGGCTTCTTCATCAGGAAAACAAAAATAATATTTAAAAATCGAAGTATAGATCAAAATATTAAAAAGTTATATATGGAAACTTAAAGATGTAAATTGTTATCTGTTACATAGAAATTATACAGAATCACAATTTGATAAATTAGAAATTTTGGAAATAAGAAAGAGTGTAAATAGTAAATTGAATATTATAAATAATCAGGTCCTTTTTGCAAATAGTTATCTTTTAAATTTATTTTCATATTAATTAGGTACTTTATATTATTATTTTCCATATATAACTTTTTAATATTTTGATCTATACTTCGATTTTTAAATATTATTTTTGTTTTCCTGATGAAGAAGCCATTGGCTTTGAAACATGTTGATTTTTTTCAATAAATAAGTGGTTTAAACAAAGTTAATTTATATTAATTTTAATTTAATTGACATCATTATCATTACTCGTGTGTTATTCATTGTCATGGAATGTGTGTCATCGTAAATGGAATGGTAGATTCGGCCACTTTTATCGGTCGTCCACCAATTTTTGACTGTTCCACTACTGCAATAATTTAATCTATCCATTTTATCAAGATCATTCTCGGTCAATCGATTTTATCTTTGCGTTTTGAAATATAGCCCGTTCATCGCAAATGACATTCTGCACTTTGGTATATTCTGATCCAGGTGTTTCTATTCCTGTATCGTCTAGTTCATAGCATATTTCTCTCAATATTACTTTCTGAGTTAATGTAGCTGTAGTAGTTACGAGATTCTAGAAACGTGAGGAACTGATTTTTAAGCAACAACGGTTTGAACAATTTTAGAAGATTTTAGAGAGATCTGAAAATCGGTAAAATACGCGAAATTATACCAGAAGCTTGGAGACAATTTCAGCTTGCAAATTTGACAGCTTGCGTAAACCTTAGATCCGGGTGTATGAATCCGTACGATAGACAACGGGCAAATAATGCCGATGAAATAATTCACTACCGGATCAAAAAAATCCACTGACTAAATACTCTTATATCAGACATAGTGGTGTGTAATAACATTATCATTAAATTAGATGTATAGTAGTAACACTACTAGTCTGTACTACTATTTGTACATATATATGCACAAATAGTAGTACAAACTACAATTTCTACATACCTACATAATATGTATGTGCATACATCCAATTTAACAGTTGATTCAAAATATACATATACATATATATAATAATCACTTATTTCAAAGGTCGATAGGAGCAGTTTCATTATTAATAGAAACGATTACAAGATTCGTCAAATCATTTATAATTTGTTTTAAATACTGGTGTTTTGTGAGTCACAAAAAACTGTCAAAAGCTGTGTATCTTTTTCCCTAAAAATGAAATTTTCAAAGCGGTCCAATGTTAGATGAAATTATTTTAAACTTTAGTTTCTGAGAATAATTTACCAAAAATTTTAAATTTCTCAGAAAAAATATGAATGATTTTAATACAATTTCCTTCTTATAAATTAATGCTAAGTATATTCATTTAATCTATGTTTAATATACGAGGATGTATACACATAAGTTGTATTAGTACCTAAGTAATAAGTAAGAATATTACTGTAAACAATTTAAAATGATAATAGGACTTTGTACAAAAAAGTGTTTGTGTTGTGTTTCGCTTCTGCAATTGGGCCTCTTGGCCTGTTGATGCGTAAAATTAAAGAAAATAAAGTAACACTTATTTACTTATATATCATCATGCCGTTTCCCCGTGGGGGTAGGCAGAGAGGATAGAGCGCCATACTCTTCTGTCCTGACATACAACTCTCGCCTCATCCACATTCATACATTACAATATCTGGTTAATCTGGTCATGCCATGTCTTCCGCGGTCGCCCTCTCTTTCTGGCGCCGTCACTAGCATTGTATATCTTTTTTACCATTCTTTGTATGAATTATGCTACGATCAGCTTTACATTCATTCCTAATATCTTCATTCTTTACTCTATCATACATGGACTTGCCACACATACGTCTAAGGGATCTCATCTCCACTGCATTCAATCTACTTTTGTTCCCCTTCTGCCAGCTCCAGGCTGATGATATATAGCGCCGTTTGTGCGTGAATTATTATTTTATTTTTTATTTTTACTTTTTAACAAACACACCGTCACCATCTAGTATTAAGAAACTTCCATCCACTTTTCTCATATATAAATAGCTTCGTCTCTGTGAGACTTCTATAATTTATCCTTCGTTAAAATAAAATAAATTAATTAGTGTATACCACATATACCCTTATAACTAGTAGGTATAGTGTTTTAAGAGACAAGAAAATATCAAAGTAATAATCATAATTCACTGCATTTTTTTAGTATCGTGGTCATAAAATTTACCCTGCAGTCCGAATCAATATTTTGAAAAATGAGTCGTATTATATTCTTTCGTGTATTACTTTATTTGAATGCTGATTTATTGGTTCCGGTATACAGCTCATGAACTTAATGTTAATTTCATTCTTTGTACGTCATTCTTAGCCGGATTTTAAAGGAAGGCGGAAAAAGGCAAGGGAAAAAACTCTTTTTCTTTTTCGAGCAGATTGTCTTTTTATAATAATTCTTCCTACGAAAAAGTGTTAATGTCCATATAACAAATCAAATTTCATTACATAATCTAAAAATGCTAAAAATATGGCTCGTTTCCACTTGGTCCAGACGCTGGCCTTTAATCCGAGTATGCATTTGTGTTCAATTTATGAAGTATACCAATACCAGGCGGTCTTTTCCGGCAATATTGTTGCAATTTCTTAGACAATAGAATTAGTAAGTGAAAGCCGTGCGTACGAGGCACATTGTTTCGTTTTGTTGGTGTTTTCACCCGTAAACACCAACACAACGAGACAATCATCCGTATTCTGAAAATAACAATGTCTGGATCTTTAAGACCTTTATCCCAACACTTAATAGACGATAATAAAATTTAAAAATGTTCAGAACGGATTTTGTAATTCTACGGCTCAAATACACTGTATTAAAAGACGATATAAGAAAGATTGTTTCTTACAAACGTATTAATTTCTTCATCCACAGCGTCCAGATGAAATATCATGCCTAAACTTGTCATGACCGCGTTCGGCGTTACCAGTATTCAAATCTTCCCATCTTGACATTTTTTGACAGATATGTCTGGATCTTTAAGATCTTTATCCCAACACTTAATAGACCATAATAAAAATTAAAAATAAACGAGACATAGCTTTACGTCGGTGTTTGTTTTTATTAGTTTCTACATGAGATAGATATAGAGTGAGGGAGAAAGATGTAAATTGTTATCTGTTATTATGGGAAGATTTGAATACGTGGTAACGCCGAACGCGGTCACGACAAGTTTAGCTGTGATATTTCATCTGAATGCTGTGGATGAAGAAATTAATACGTTTGTAAGAAACAATCTTTCTTATATCATCTTTTAATACAGTGTATTTGAGCCGTAGAATTACAAAATCCGCTCTGGACATTTTTAATTTTTATTATTGTCTATTAAGTGTTGGGATAAAGATCTTAAAGATCCAGATATTGTTATTTTCAGAATCGGGCCGAATGTGTGTTGTATGATGGAAGCATAAAACTGTAAGACTTTTGCTGGCGAGGGTGAATGCTATGACATGTCCCACTACATTTTAGTCGGAACTATGGCCGAGTGAAATCCGGGAGGTTTTTCTGCCGGACCCGGATGCGATTGGACATTTTGTAGTGACTGATACATTAACTAGGTACCAGTGGCAACTGGGTAGCAGTAGTATGAAAATCTCTATTATAGGCCTTGTAAACAACACACTCAGAAAACGATTTTAAATTTGGCTTTAATATTATTTTGTTTTCATGTTTAAGTCACCGCTCTTAAAAAAATATTTTTATACATTTTCAATATCATTATGTTTTACTGTGTCTGATGACAGCACAAGGAATCCGCAAAATGTAATATAACGTGTCTAGACATGTTTGCCAAGGCATACATAATAACACAGTTCTGACTTCGTAAAAAATCCACATAATTATGCTGTTCGCGGAATCGAGAATACTCATTCTGAATAATTCCTCGTTGTGAGGTGTACCAAACTTGTTATTTATTTGATTTACTTGTTGAGCAACAAAAATAAATTAAAAAAAAAACTATTAAATTTTCTTTAAGTAATTTTCTCTGTGGTCAAAATAAGTAGTATGTCCATAAATGACTTCCTTTTCCATGTACAGTAAAAAAATAATTTCTGTTTTTACAAATATTTAATTGCATTTTAAAAATTTATCAAAAAACGGATCATGTCCAGTTTCGGTAAAGTAAACGATGTGATATAAAACATACTAAAAATAAATTAAACAATGCATTTTGTCTTTTAAATATGATAGCAAGACAGAGACGTATTTTGGTACAAGAGTGGTGGTAAATTGAACTCATATTTTTGCTTTTCGGTTTTACAATCTGGTTTAGGTGTGTACCTGACCTTTCTATGGAGTCAGTGAACCGTCTCGATAATATTTCGATATCGGGTCAATTGTGTACAGGTCATTCAGGTATTCATTCAGGTTTTCACGTACGTATTAAGTAAGTATATCAAAATCAATATTTTATTTTAACCGAATATTTAGTTAATGTTCGAAGGTCTGTGACACCTAGTAGAGATGATGTAAAAACTAGGAATGCATCGATAAGCACTTTTGCCGATACTATACCGATACCGATAATTACAAAAAAGTATCGACGATACCGATACCGATGCGGACATTGAAGTTTTCAAAAGGTGTAAAAAGTTGTGGGTTGAGATTAGTTAGATTAGTAGATTAAGTTGAGAAACAGACGAAATTACTTGTATAATATTTATTTAGAATGTTTACTTTATAATGAAATTTAAAAAATTATAATTTAACAGAATATTACATTCAGATTATTATATGAGTAGCTTGTTGGTGTAGCGGTAATGACGCTCACCTAGTGATCTGGTGGTCGGTGGTTCAAGCCCCATTCCAGGACACCATAAATTTAGTCATATTTTCAATTTTCAAAGCACAGGCTTAGTTCGAGAATAGTAAGAATATTGATGCGACACGTATCCCGTATTTGGAATGAAATTATGAAACGCTGGGATTTCCCAGGTGTAGATAAATTGTACCGCGTTTAAACATAAACAAATTAAGTGCGAAGATGGCGCGTTTACACATATATAGTGTGAAATTCAAAATGTATCGGTGTATCGGCAAATTAAATATCGCTGATTCCGATATATCGGAAGATCCAGGACCCACGATATCACCGATATATCGGTATCGGATGCATCCCTAGTAAAAACGCAATCTTGATAAATATTTGCATAAAATTATTACTGCAACCAGAAACATTAAATCATTTTGGGTTGAACTTATGCTATAAATTTGAAAGGAGTCGAGAAACTGGAAGTTCTCTATTCTGCTAAAATTTAAAAATTATTTTCAAAAACATTTTATGGAGGCGTTTATAACACTGGCAGTTATACGGAACGCGATCCCCGTGATTTCCGTAAAATTCAATCATGAACTTGAATGGCTGGAATTTTATTTCAAATGAATAATCGCTGTTCCAAGATTATTATCAAATTGCTGTCAGTCCTTATAGTGCGGTTGGGTTTTTATATTTTAATACGTCTGAACTCTACCTGTGTGCGTCCGACCGCAGGTGTTTGACTATCACAATATTTATAAATGCTATTCCTCGTTTAGATTCGTGCCCGTTGTATATAAAATTCTTTAAAATCAAAAGATAAGTTCGCCGAATATGATTGAAGGATGATCGTTAAACTTGTGAAAATTGTTCGTACCCCAAGATTTCCTGAATATTTTTCTCATTCATCACCGGATATTGCGCGATTGTTTGGCCGGTTCACGCGTTTTTATTAATCCGGTCAAAAACGTTCGATCAACGTAAAACGAATTTTTCTAATACCTCTTAACAAAGTTGTTGAATTAGGAAAAAAAAAAAGATACTACAAGATGGCCTCCCAGAGTTCTGAAATGGAGACCTTGGGAGAATAAAAGAGGCATCGGAAGTCCTCAAAAGAGATGGGCCGATGATATAGCCGCTGCGGGGGGAAAGAAATGGCTACAATTAGCAAACAACAAGGAAGGATGGAAAGAAAAGGAAGAGGCCTATATCCAGCAGTGGAGAGACGAAGGCTGATGAAGAAGAAGAAGAAGAATTATATTTAATGCATGATGTTAATATGTACATTTTGATTCCTATATTAACCCTTCCCAAGCCATGCAATTATTATATAATTTAATGATATAATTATATAATAAATTGCTTATATTACATATATAATTATATCATTAATTTTTTTTTTAAATAACTTTTCCGAAAATAATTTGTTCACAAATATTTATTTTATGATCTTTATAATAATTATTCCCTACACTGTTCGATTTATTTACTTAGGTATACTTATCATTTTTGCTCTATCAGAAATTTTTACTGATAAAAAATATCTGTACTCCGAAAATAATTTGTATACTTTATTCACCAATATCTATTTCATGATCTTTATAATTCCCTACACTGTTCCATTTATTGACATATACTTATCATTCTTGTTCTATTACACATTTTTCCTTAAAAATATATTTAGTACGCCCGATGGTAAACCTAATTACCTTTATATTATTTTCGTTATACTTATCGCTACATAAAAAAAATTCTTTCAAACATATATATATTTAAATAGATAAGATACTTACTAAGTTTACTTTCTCTTCCATTGATTCACTTAAAAAAATATATTTTTCTTACATACATAATCAATAGATATTATACATCATGTACTCCTGTCCCCAAACACAAGTTAATCTTTTCTGGTTACAGTTAAACAAGTATAAAAAATGTTATATATAATTATACTGTAACATGTATCTGTTTTATTTATAATAAATTTTATTTCAATTAAAAATATTAAAAAAATATACCTAGACAAAAAATGTTTTATTATTGATGGATTTTTCTGCATGTCTTTAATCATATGAATTACGATTAATGTATTTGTTAAAATAATAAATAAACTTTATATAAGCGCTAAACAATAAATATTTTTTAAATATATGTTTACAAAATATTAATTATATAAAATTGCAAGTCCCTCTCCATTTTTAGAGAGGTACCTATCTACAGCGAAAAATGTATGTATTATTTATAGTTTTTATATATTAGAAAAAAAATGTAAATACTATGCTTTATCAAATAAAAATAAATAAAGAATATAAAAAATAAAAATAAATGATGAGAGATTAGAAGGGAGGTCGGGATGAATGTGACCTGGTAAGTATATTGTGCATATAATAATGAAAGAATTCAATTGTTCGTTTTCATTATAAATCATCAGTTTGTCATTTACACTAGTTAACGCATTTTTTTCATTTAAGATGCCTAAAAATTGCCCATTTCTTAAGGTAACCGAGTTGGCATCATGCTATTTCACATCACAGTATACTAAGGGTGAGGCCCCTACCACGTAAGTTCTAATAAGAATTTCTCTAACACCATTTGGTGCTGAATAAATAAACCAGAAAACAATATTTACAATTTAATTTTAGTTTTCCTGAATTAAATTGAGTTTGTGTTTTATTTAAAGGGAGATTACCTTGGTTGCACGTACAGCACATCAAAATTTATGAAGTTAATTGAAGCAACATGGATACGTGAATAACCTCACCGGAGTGACGTCACACTGCTCTGAATAATGCCTCCTTTGGCGTATCCTATGTAGTTGATTGACTTTTGTAAATTTACGAACTCAGTGAGTATTTAATTTAAATTCCTGTATTTTATCTCTTTGAGTAGTTACCTACCAATTTTTTCCACACTTAAAAGAAAAACTTGTGAGTTTTATTGGGCTCTCGACAGTGTCTTTTTTGTCTGTCCTTTCATTTTGCTAAGCTTCAAATCTTTTTGCACTACGTGGGATGGTCACGACAAATTTTCAATTTCTGGTTGTCATTTTTGTCAAATTTTTGTCTTAAAATAGCATTAATTTTGATTGAAAATATTCATTTGTAACTTATTTGGTACGGACGGCCCATCAAGAGTGGATTATAATAAATAACCTTCTTATAAGTGTATAATGAAGAGTGAACATTAGGTATCTTTATAAAATATAAACTTAAAAGGGTGTTTTTTTTAGAAGCGAAGAACTTTAAATGGAAATAAAACATTTTTTTTTTGTATTAATTAAATTAGCTTTACTCGACAGATAATTTTATGTACTTTATATTTGAATAAGATTTTGGGCATGTTTTTGGCCGCCGTGGCTGGCGCGTACATGGCATAATCTGGTGGTCCAATTTTCACAATCCAAATGTCTTCAGTGATGTAGCAGACTTTTGGTTAAATGGCTATGTCAATAAACAGAATTGCCGCATTTGGAGCGATGATAATCCACAAACCATTGTCGAAACACCATTTTATGATAATGCTATTACTCCCATCTGCGATAGTTTTTTTTTACGCTTCAACAGGCCAAAAGGCCCAATTAGAGAAGCGGACAGGCAAAAAACATATAGGCTTGAGTAAGTTACATAAATTAATTGTGACCTCACCGGGAATCGCAGATGGCACCCTCGGTATGGGAAGCCAGTGTCATGCCCACTGGGCTACGAGGGCCGCTTGTCCAGAAAAAGTCACTGTTTGGTGCGCTTTATGGGCCGGTGGAATCATTGATCCATATGTCTTCAAAAATGATGATGGACAGAACGTTACAGTCAACGGTGAGCGGTACAGAGACATGATTACTTACTTTTTTGTGCCTCAATTGGAAGCCATTAATATTGCAGTCATTTGATTACAGCAGGACCAATATGCCATACAGCGCGCGATACAATTGATTTACTAAATGAAACATTTGACGAACGATTTATTTCACAAAGTGGACCTGTTAACTGGCCAACTCGTTAGTGCGATTTGACACTATTAGATTATTTTGTCTGGGGATATGTAAAGTCGCAAATCTACGCCGATAAACCAGAAATAATTGAACACTTGGAAGCCAATATTCGACGCCTTAATGCCGAAATACAGACTGTTTACTGCGAAGAGTATGTAAAAATTGTACTTCCAGATTATGCCGTGTATGCGATAGCCACGGCATCCACATGCCCGAATTCATATTCAAATATTAAAGCCATAAAATTTTCTTTTAAAAATGCCAATTTCAAGGATATTAAAAACATTTTTCTGTATTTTATTTCAATTAAAATTTCTTTGCCTCTAAAAAACCATCCTTTATATAACACCCCACTGTCTATCTGTGAGTCACACCGGCCGCGCGCAGGGGAATTTGAAAGGAAATTGATATATTTATTCATAAATTTCTTTGAAATATATTAATTAAGTGGGAATGTGACATATGTTTGTCGAGTTATACAACGGTCAGGTAATAATTAAAATTATTACATTCAATTTAATAAAAACTTTCGTGTACATTTTTTTAATAATAATTACTGAAAATTATGGGACATCATTATAATTTTACCAACAGTGAATTTTACAATATGATAAAAAAATAATAGAAGTAGAGTAAATATCATCCTAAATAATAGCTTAGTAATGCCGTTCAATATTAATTATTTACATTTACTTTATATTATTAGTTTAAAAAAACTAAATTTGTGTATACTATATTGATTAATTTGACGTAGGCCGGTTCGATACTACTGTACCTGGACGAACACTACAATGTGTAGTGTTAGTCTATTCTGATCGATGTATTTATGCAAAAAAGTGCCAAGAAGAGTTTAAGAATACTGAATTTTTACATAGAACTTCGGCTTATTTCTAATAGAAGAGTATATTAAATGAGTAATTTAAATCATTAATAAAACCATCGATCATTTAGAATTCGATGATGATTTTTTCCGTCTCGTTTTTTTGATTAGTTTTTCGAATGATAATAAAAGTAAATGATTTTATTGAGACGGTTGTAAAATACTTTAATAGTAATTAAAGGAAAAACCACAATAAACAAACTAATTTATCAATGATTTAATCAAAATTATTCGAAAATATATTTATAATACTTTCATTGATTAAAAAAGTGACCGCAGTCGTAAATATTTGCCAAATTTACGATTGTTGGTGCAGTAATTATAACGCTAGGCTATTGATAAAGTAGTCATTTTTATCTCATAATTTAGACAGAATATCTATTTCTATAATATGTAAAATCTACCCGAAATATCTTTGCTACACCATGTATTTAGAGAACATTGTAGTAAATTCGACAGTAAAATAAATTTTTATGAAAGCGCATTTAAAATTTTTCACGGATTTACAAACAAGTTCAAATTACACGAGCGCCAATTTATAGCTGAGCCTGACGTTCGGTTGCCGTATTCCGGTTACAGGCATTGGACAAACGTGTACAGATTTTAATTGGAGACTCCAGGAGTGCTTCGAACATTAATGGATTTGTCTGAACCCCGTGTGTGACTAGAGATTTATATTGTAGAAAAAAAATCGGGCAATAAATAAATACATTTATTAAAAATGGGCAAAATAATTTTAATAATGGCTAAATAACTTTTGTGATAGTATAATATGTATTGATAAAAAAACGCTTTATATAAAGCCACTATTTATTGAAAAGTAAAAGTGTTTCAGGGTAAATGGTCCCTTCATCTGGATACAACGCCAGGATACGTACGCCAATTAAGGTTCCCGTGAACCGTTCCTTAAAGTAATTTATTTATTCATACTCGCAGAGAAAACCTTAAAATCGTGTGGAAAAACCATCAAACCAAAAAAAATAAGTAGGTACCATTAAACATACATGTGAATATATATCGCATAAATCAGCCTTATATTTGAAAAGTATATGACAAATGCTCAGCTGGTTTTAATTATATTTTTCCTTAACAGATAGTATTAAATCGCTTCATTCATGATAAAATGCTTTAACAACCAATTTGTTTTTTGTCAGAATCAATACATGTTATACATTATTTTTATCAAACAGTTTTTCTGTAAAACAAACATATCCAGAGATATTTGAAATCTTAATGATACTTTCTTCCGATGCCTAATGTCAAAGTTAAATCTGTCGAATACAATTTTTCATTCCTACTTCCTGTTACGCGTTTCCGTCGTCGCTTTCACGAAAGTAGTCCCATAAACCAAGCGTAAAGGTGTTACACATCAATAAGTAAGTAAAAATTCCTTGACATCGGTGTTATGGCGCAATCGGATGGGTTATCGGTCCACCTACGTTTGGGAAATCCCCTCGCTCTTGGTTCAGTTGGTTCGTGTAACCCGGTCTTTGCGCGATTTCGGAACACTCTCTGTGTAAAAAATCACTCGCCTCATGCGAAAAAATAGAGGTGTCTTTATAATAAATTAATACGTTCATCAATTTTAGAAATAAATTAACTAAACTTTTTTTCTTTGTAAATAGAGATGCGAACACGGAATACGTGTCACATCAATATTCTAACTATTTTCAAACCAAGCTAAACGCTTGTGCTATGAAAATAGGGCCAACTCGCTGGTCTGGAGTGAGATTTGAACCCGCGACCTTTGTTTGGATCACGAGGCGTGAGTCCTAACCAAAAGACCAACAAGCTACTCAAATTTAATTCAAACACTTTTATCAGTATCTGCCATATCAAAAAAACAACATATTTATAATTTATATGTGTAATTATTTGCGCAATTCAATACCTCGTTAGATGAGCCTTGACAAGAGAAACCTAATTTCGTGCGCAAAGCCATGATGACTTGGAGTTGAAGCCCAGTTCATTGATGTCAGCCATATAAACCTACTTTGAAAAAAACGAGAAATGATTTATTTTTATTAGATAAGGTTCCTGCATAATAATATAGGTGCATAAATAATTAAATTATACATTAAAAAATGTACATGTTGCAAATTCCTAAATGTATAATTTATAATGTAAAAACGTCTTGTAATAAAGTGCAACTTACATGTACTTTTTAAGAATATGGAGTTTGACTTTTTTACAATTCTTAAAAATTTACGAGCTCGTAGTTAATTTTTTACAATTATTACGCCGAACCAGCCGTGACACCAGGTTTTATACCAATAAATTTACATTAGCTCAAATCCATGTTTTTTTAGCGATACTTTTTTTACGAACGCGGAAAAACCGGTCGTAATTTTTAAATAAGAGTCAAAGAGCATTTGAGGTGTCGGAATAATCACAGGTTTTCTGTTTTTTTTCCAATTTTTTTATCTTATTATTTTTTTTATTTTTTTTATTATTATTTTTATTATTTATCTTATTATTTTTTATCTTATTATTTAATCTAATTTTTAAATAAGAGCCAAAGAGCATTTGAGGTGTCGGAATAATCACAGGTCTAAATTTGCAAATCATTTATTAGGAAATGATCACGGTTTTGATAAAGATTTAGGACTTTCTATTTTACACATAAATAATTTTGGTCTGAAATTGAATAATTTAGAATCATTGGAAATTAGTAAAGCATGTAAAAGTAAACAAAATATTATTAATAATCAATGAAAATACTTCTAGTCCGATTTTAAAAAATTTTCCAATAATTTTGTATAATCAAGAACTTCAACAATAATATTTAAAATATATTTATAAATGATTTACAAAACCAAAATAAAATATTTTGACATATATTATATAAAACACCCTGACGATGGAAAGGTTTTCCGAAACATGTAGGTGTAATTAATCAAATATAAGTAGATTTAAATAAATATTGTACATTTTTTTTTGGATATTATAATTAATTTTAATCTGTCAGGGGCCATTTAAGTACGTAATGTTAAATTATTATCAAAATAAATTTGCTTATCGTCATGGAAATTTTATGTAGAACATTGCCATTCACACAATATTGTTTGGGTGAGTAGTTTAGATTATATTGATTTTTCACTGATACTCTTATAGTCTCAAACTGGATTTCACGCGGGCGAAGCTGCGGGTACAGCTAATTAATGTATGTGTTTACACTTATATTGACAATATCTTTGTGTACTTACTAAGTGTTCGTTTTTTTTTAATAAAATTTGATGGTTTTATTAATTTACCGTTTTTTATACTGTAAGTACATGTCGTTGGTTCCATTTTTGTCAACTCGTCTAATTCTTTAATCCTTTATTAAATAGTTTCTTCAAGATCTACTCCAATTAAAATATTTTTAATTTCCATTGGCAGTACAAATATTATTTTTAAGGAGTGGAGTATCTTTTAGGATTTATTGGCCCAAATGCATTTTTTTCGGTTCGTGGTATTTAATAATTTTACTTTTTGTCATCTTGCTTTACCTGCTGCGTGTTTGTGCAATCAGAACTATTTATAACAGAAATATATATATATTTGCATATATTTGTAATATCATCAAGACTTATTGAACATATTACTCAAAATCTTTTTGTTGACAGATTGTTTCTATTCAAAGTTGCTTAAGATGGAAATTTTTTGTGATGTATCTGAGAGTGAAAGAAACAAAGTCAAAAATGCAGGTTTTCAGGAGAGCCAAAACAAAATATTGGAATTTCGTTTTTTTACGAAATATCTCTTAAAGTTTTCGTTATTTTTATCTAATTTTTGCACCACTAGTTTTGTTTTTTGCACAAAAACGTTGAACCAAGTTGACTAACGTCTTTGTTTTTTGCAAATTTTTAGTTTATCATGTCAAATAGTTTAGCGTGTCATTCGTCCTTTTTCAAAAAATTAACAAATAGTCGCATTTTATTTTATTTTCTGAGTCATCTAATTTTTCCTTGTTAGATATGTATCTAAAAAACTCCGCATACTTAACTCAAAACTCAATTTTATTGAATTCATTCGGTTGTTCCTTTCCTTCACAAATATATATTTTTTAATATTTTGTTTTTGTTTTAATATAATTTTATTTTTATAAATAAACAACATTTTCAAACATGCAGTTACAAACTGTACAAACTTTGAGAGTAAATGAAGTAAATTAGAACAGCGGTAGATACATATCGCAATGGCTGTCGTGAAGCCGTTTGGATATCTACTAGCCCGAGGTACTTGTGAGCCAGACTGTAGCCAGACATATGTATATAATAAGCTTAGCATGACGTGTCATTTAGAATCCATATGAAATAAAATATAACTTAATTAGGTATGCTGAAATTATTATAATTGAAATTGAAACTCATCAACAATAAAAAATAAAGTAAATCAATAAAATTACATAAAAACGCGGAATGAATGTCAAATTTAATGTTACAAATGCAGCTTAGGTATTTAAATATAGGCATAGTGTGTGCATTAATTTTTGATGTACGTAGTCCTTAGCGCAATATCCTTGATTCTAATTGGCCGTTAATAGAGTAGGTACTAATTGATTTATATCAAATTTCTTTTTCTATCTTTTTTTATAAAGAGACCGTCCACAGGTCGATAGATGCTCCCAGAGTGACATTTGAGTAGAAATACAAATATTTTAGGAAAATTTTGAAGATAATCTCATCACTATTTATGATAAAGAAACTATAATGACAAAATTTAGAGTGTCGCAATTCAAAAAATATAATTTAGAAATGTGTTGTAGATTAACAAGTTATACGGACACTTTTGCCTCGCTAGCGTGAAATGCGCGGGTTCTAAGGTCAACGCCGTGTATCGACAAGCGGCAGTTCTCGGCGCAATATGATTTTGTTTATGGTGAGCATTGATCGTGTGTTACACGCTCAGGCGGCCGTCAACTAAGTTTATTAATATTTCGCTTTTGAATTGAACCTATGTTATAAAGAACACATATTCTATAGCAAATAAACACACTATAGCAAGATATCTTCCAGTTTTGGAAGACATCTTGCTATAGTGATTAATCATTCTAGGTAGAGAAAAATTTACTAGATTTATATTATAGTATTATGTGTGAAATAGGTTGGAGATCTCATTGTTCGGAGAGGGATGTTCATGTATATTTATGACAACATTAAGGGAGGTCTAGTTTGTCACTAACTATTTTTAGAGTGTCATTAGGTCTCTAATTTTTCGTCTTTTTTCAAGAGAGAGTTATCGATACAACTCTCTGAGAGTGCAATAAAATAAGGTTTTCAATTTATATTTAACACAAATTACATAATATTAATTTGTATTTGTAGAACAATAGTACGTTCTAATAATTTTTATCTCCATCTATTGATCACATTGGCTCACATTGGATCACATGGATCACATTTAGCAGGCAAGCTGGTGACACAGCAGCCTACTCGCCACAATTTTTTTGGTAAATTCTATTTACGGCGCATTCTTGGAGTTGGTGAGTCCTTCGCCAGAATTGTACGTGAAATTAGTATCCTGCAGCCTTAGCGTATTATAATATTATTAAGCACATTTATTTATATTATTATCCTTACGCATCATTTTCAACCTTGCGATGAGGCCTGAGATTTATGTTTTGAATGTGAGTTTACGTTACACTACCGAGATTATTCATTGAGAGGATTTCGTTGGATGGGATCCCATCGAAAAAACCTTGAATGTGTTACTTTAGGAATGCTCGAGTCGTGGTAGAGTTCTATAATTGATGGCGTCCCTATAAAAGAGGTCTATATAATACATCAGGTCACAACTTGATTTTATTATTTTAAAATGGTCTATATAGTTGTATGCACCATGTGCGGGATTTTATTTTTCATGGTTTCAACTCAATCTTGTCGAAATTCGTCCTCAAAAGTTGGCTAACGTAGAAAAAGTGTATCTTTTCATCTAGTAGTAACTTAACAACGTGAATTAAGAAAGAAAACCCAAAATTAATATTTATAATTGGCAAGTGAATATTAGAAAAAAGTCTGTTTTCTCTCCTGTAATTTTTTTTTTTGCATATAGAACTTGTTCAATTTATTATTTCTCACTTTGGCTGGCTTTTGCGTGCATAGGTGAATATAGGCCTTATTGCGGTGTTATCTATGAGGACCCATCTTTGGAAAGCTCTTTTCCATCATTGGGAACAATGCTGACAGTGCATGTGACGCATATTTTACATTTCTCGTTGGTCACGCGAGTTCTGAATTCAGTATGATATCAAAATGCTTAATATCGTAGGTCTAGGGAATGTTTCAGGGATGGTCCTATATAAGAAGTAATTAGTCTTCTCCATCTGCATAGTAACCTGATTGCTAACCTGATGATGAAATAAAAATTAATATCTTAATTCTAATTCTACAGCATTAAATAGCAGCGGTTCCATAAGCTAATACATTTTTTGTGTGCATCTGGTTGTAAATTTAATGATGTAAGCTATGTAATAAAATGTCTCTAGAATTGAATTTTGTCGATCTGGTGATACGTGTCTTCTGCCAATAACTCCTTAAGATTATCGATTACGTTTCTTAATATCTGCTTCAACCCCTCTGACTTTCTGTTTTTATTGGTATTTATTTTCTGTTGGTATTGTTAAGCAAAAATATTATATTTACCATTAAAATTTGTAATGCTGATACTCAACCACTCTTGCTCCTAATTAAAAGTCTTGTCACGCACTAAACATGCGTTTGATAGTTGTCACCTACGTCACAATGCTTTATTTAAGATACAGTACAAACCGCTTTTTATTTTCCTTGCGTGGTCAGTGGCGTCACTAGATATGTTCTAGAGGGATTGGCCCAGGCAGAATGCAGCCTCAGGTGAGTCACGTGTGAGCAGGTCACGCGGTTACCTGCATCTCTCACGCACGCCACCTGGGGATTTCCCAAAGAAATCGGCGAACGGTTAAACAATGTTGGTCCGTTATCCTCACGCAAAAATAGTATTTTAATAATACACAATCACGACCCTGCTGAGACTATTATTGTTTGGCCAAGCATTTTGTAAGAGTATTGCACGGATAAAACCCAGTTCAAAGCGTCGATAAACCACAAATATTTAAATTTATGCATATTTTTAAAACCTACATGTTATGATTAATATCATTTTCTTATTTAATGTAAAAATTTGACTTATTTGTAAGAAATACATTAACATGGTTAATCGGTATCACATTCTTCCAGCAAAGTCCCCGGTCGAGTCTCGGTTGTAAGTAGTAATCTTTTCAATGAAAATTTTTTGGTGTTTATTTTTTGAGATCTTCATCTTATTTGATTTAATTTTCAAAAAAATGCATTTTGCCTAATATTTCCAATTAAAATTTATTTGTATATATTCAAGAACACATTCATATTTGTGAAGTTGTAATTTTTCAGAACAAAGTTCTGTGAAATTTTAAAACCAAATTGATTAATCAATTAGAAAGACATACAGAAAAATCTAATTTACGAAAAAATATTAGGCTAATACTGGGATTCGAACCCAGGTCACCTCCTTTCCGGGGCCGATGCTCTGTCCGCTAAGTTATAGCAGCCCTCTATATATATATTATAATATTATTATAATATATATAGTAATATATATAGCAGCCCTCTATATATAGCCTAATATTTTTCGTGAATTAGATTTTTCTGTATGTCTTTCTAATTGATTAATTAATTTGGTTTTAAAATTTATTTGCATTGAAATATATGTATCGTATAAAAATACTTATTTAGAACATCATTGGGTCACATATTAATACGATATTATTTCATTAGCTGATTATTTATTAAATACAAGACGTCTTAACTCAGTTCGATCGAATTATTCACATAATTTTATTTTGCGAGTGATATCCAGTTTACGTAATTTTATGTGTTATATTTTTATTCGAATTTATATCACTATTTCTATTTCGTGTATGTAGATGGACATGTATGGAGTAGAGACGATGGCTTTTACAAAGAAAAGTGTAGAAAAGCTCAAATGCACGCAAACCACGGAGAGATCCCTGTTTGGCATTCTGCACGTAATGATGAAATTAGGTGCAGAACTAGGGTAGTGGATCGTGAAGCTTAACTGGCAATGGGCAGGGTACGTTGTAGGACAGGATGCTACAAGACGGACTCCTAGAGTTCTGAAGTGGAGACCTTGGGAGAAAAAAGCAGGCGTTGGAAGACCTCATAAGAGATGGGCCGACGGTATAGCCGCTGTGGGGGAGAAGAAATGGCTACAACTAGCAAACAACAGGAAAGGATGGGAGGGTGTGGAAGAGGCTTAAATCCAGCAGTGGAGAGATGAAAGCTGAAGAAGAAGAAGAAGATATATGTTTCATCATTAAAGTGATACTTTTTAGTAGATAGGAATTTTGAAAAATCCACGTTTGTAAGAGGTATGTGTATTCATAGTAGAATCCTCGAGGGGAATACTAAAATACGCTTACCTGGCGGAAAAGAACATGGATAGAGAAAAGTGGAAGACGAAAAGTGATGATGAACATGATGATGGTGACGTACGATATTAATAGAGACACAAAAGTTATATTTTAAATTAACAAAAATCATATTACATTAATCAACAATGTATTTTAATAAATAAACTATATTTAAAAAGCTACTATTTAAAAATAATTTATTGTAATACATATCTAAAGATAATAAATTATAAAATAATTTATTCATAACCAATTAAAACTCCTACACTTAAATAATATAAACTCTAATATTAAATATTCCTTTAACTAAACACTGTGAAAACAAATATCCCTTTGCAATTAATTATAAATATAATTCAATCTAATTGATTCCAACCTAACCTACGAACCATATATATTTAATTTTATAACCTAACCCACTTATTATTCATTCTCTCAGCCATACATTTAACACAGGACTTCATAGGTTCCAGGTCTATCGCCGAACTTTTTTTTAGTGATGGTAAGAAAATATATATTATTTATTTACAAGCAGATACAATGAACGCTTTTGGTATTTTTACTAATTATATGAAAGGCGTAAAAACAACTAATTTACAAAAGAGTCCTGGGGTGTGCCTTCGGCTTTAAAACCATTTTTCCGTCTAGATATTGCCGAACAGCTAACTCGAGTTATGTTTCATAATATGATTTACACCGCTTAAAAGGTGGGACCGTTCTGTTCCGTAATATTAGATGACAAGATAAAAGTTAAATTACTCGGGTTAAAGTCTGAGAGAAAATCGTTATATTCTCTTGAACAATCCGCGGATTTAGCCAATGAGCATTCATGAAGGATATAACTGGTTGGGGTTTTGCAATTCGTTGTCTGATGACGTCATAAATGCGATTCAAGACTGGTTTTAATACGGGTTCTGCGCTACTCCAATCCCATGCATATACTGTAAGGTATTTTTAGAACGTACGCTTAAAAATACCATGGTATATGGGGCGTGAGTTGCTGACGTCAAATGTCTGACGTACAGAGAGACATTTCAATTATTGTATATAATATGTGATTTTGCAATAATTTAATCCGTGCAGTCACCTACTTTGAAGCATTATGCATAAATCTTATATAGGTGTGTCTTATTACGTATATTTTAGTCTCTTTACATATATATAGGTCGATTTTTTACTCATGGTAGTGTACAGTAGGGTGGGCCACTAATACATGTAAAAATAAATTTTCGTCTTGTATTGAGTCGTAATAGTAAAAAAAGATTGCTAAATTATGTTTTTTAACTGAATATATAGAGTTTCACAACTATAAGACAATATCTGCTGTCTCCGGATTGATCTCGAGATTATGAAAAATTATGAAAAAAGCCCAAAATGTATGTCCTCATACAAGCATTTTACTTGAATAAAAATTAAATTAAGTGATATTTTATAAGAAATAGCAAAAAATGCCCTCAAATTGTGGCGAGATGCTATTTTAGCTTTATTGAATCCATCTCTTGCTGTTTCCGAGGATAAAGTTAGTGAGGCTTCTGTGAAAGTCTTCACACATCTTTAAACTGCTTACATGTGACAGGACAAACGCAGATGAGATCTTCGTCACATAGTTGTTAAATAATTGGTGATTTAGTGATGTTTTGCTGCCAGTTTATTAGATAGTGGTAAAAGATGGCTTCATGGTTTATATTTGAAAGTTGAGAAGACAGATGTATCTTTTCGACTATCAAAATAAAATGCTGAAACTTGGGAAACTCTAGCTTGCGTCATAATATTTTTTTGTTTCCTTTCGCCCTCTGTGCAACTTTTTCTGGTCTAAATGTCTGGCTCGATGTCGTGCAAAACTGCTAAAGCAATGGCTGCTACTGCTGTTCTGTCTGATATTCCACCTTTCGGAAGTTTCGCCAAAGTGGAAAAAATGGTAGCACCCTTGCCAGAAGCTGGTGTTGTAGTTATGAAGATAACAGTGTGATGACTCGTCCATAATCGAGAATTTTTTTTTCTCTCCCCGCATATAAATAATCTAAATAATTTAAAACGAAACGGACGGGAGTATGTCATTTTTGGGCGCGAGATTCAAACGTTAGATATGGAACGTGAACTCGAAATAAACAAAATTTACATACCATAAAGAAAGAGAAGAATTTACAAGAAGGAAAGAGAAATACGGGCTTGAAATGTAGGGAGGTAGATTCTTACACACACTTATCGTGAGCATACCTACTGCGAAAATTGTTCATGTGAATTTTTTGCGTTTGTTAGCTTTATTGGTATCATTGCGGTATAATTTAAGTCAATTTAATTTACAAAATATTCCATAAAATTAAAATATGCATTTTGATCAAGTCTTGGAAAAGATTCTTTAAAAAATTATAAAATAAATATATATATAAATCCCACTATTGCTGAAAAAGAACTCAGATAATGAATTTGGATAAAAATTTATATTTTTTCATAGATATTTTCTATGTTTTATGGAAAAATATACTGATTTTTCTACAATTAGTGAATATTTTATTTTGTATTTTAGTATTTTAAAATCCTTAGTGTCGTCACCCAACGGCGCGCGGCGTGCCGTATGCTCACGATCTATGAAATTGAAAGAGGAAGAACAAAGTGATGTTACACTGATTCTCGATAACTGGAATTTCCTCTATAAAAAGTTTCGGGGTTCTTTTGGTCCCGTTAATAAGGAATACCCTTTTGATTGTTTTATTTGCTCACAGCACGATTGCTATTATATGTTATTGTATTTATTAGCATTACAGAAAATGTGTGAGGAAAAACCTCTAACGCAATAGCCAAATCAAATGGTAAGTGCTTACTATGCGGGTAAGTGTGTCTGCCACCATAATAAATAGCACATAAAAAAATATTTCAAAAAAATTCATTAAAAAATGTACCGATAATAAGAGTTGCTCGTGTCAGGAAAGTTACTAGTTCCATTAATAGATTTTTTGAAGTCGTTAGTATTATTTACGTTAGAATTCAAATGTTTTTTTCTCGCAAACAGTCCGTTAGCTAAACGTTTCAATATTAAAGTAGATAGATGTTTTATATATTAATTGTATCGACAAAATATAATTTTGAGTTTTTGTGTATACAGATTTCCGGAAAAGAAGTAAAATTTGTGAAAATAATCAATTTATAATGTACCAAACACTATAAAATAGGAGGACTTACACTTTTATATCATTGTAATATTTATATTTGAATATTTCGAAGAAAACAAAAATAAAACTTATACAATTAACAGGAAAAAATTTTCTGATGAAGATATCATTGGCCCCAAATCGTTTTGACAATTCAATAAGTTAGTGGTTTATACAAAGTGTTTTCTTATTAATTATATAAATAAGATTACCATAAAGTCATTTTGCAGTTATTGGAGAAAATAAAATTTAAATCAAAACATGATAGACAAACTTCAATCAAAACTTAATCGCGTGTGTTTATGGGATCAGGAATAGAGAGCGCCCGCCAAGTAAAGCCTTAAAAATCACAGAGATTGCATGAAAAAATTTGGAAGTATGGATGGGACGAGAGTTGTATGAAATAACAGAATAGTAGGACCACTACACTATTCCTTGCGTCGGAAGCTCAAAGCTCAAAACCGAAAGCTCAAGAGTCCCCATGCACATCTTGTCGAGAAGGTACTCAAGATCTATAAGTACCCGGTGAACATGTACCATAAATTGAAAACCTCTTGGTACCCGGTACTTTAAAACCAATCTCGTCACGGAATGAACACAAAACATAAGACAACTTGTGAGCAAACATGTCTCCGATACGGTATTGCCACAGAATACATAAATACTGACACAGTTTTGACACGGTATTGACAGCCAGTACTTAATTGATAACGCATGATGGATCATGCAGTGGTATCCGAAACGTAGGCTTGAAAAGTCATTGAAACACGACAGAATATCCCAGAAAACTCAAACCAGAAGATTCCTTAAATTGTGCACAATACGATTTGATTCGTCGGCAACAGCAAACGAGATACATTGAATACTGCAATTTAATTTCGCGGTGTATCATTAAATAAAATGTTGCCATTTGGATTTAAAATCGTGCATCTGGGAAAATGTTGGATTCTTCACTAAGGATATGAAGGACAGTCACTTGTAAGTGGTCAATCGCTCGGAGCGTATATTAAAAAATAATTTATTATTCAATGTAATACCGAGACAAATTGCATAATACAAAAAGCGTACGTTGAGCGGCTCCATTTCCGTGTGTTTTTTTCCAATACGAAATGAGGAAACTTGATAAAAGATTTTTTTTATAATGTATTATTTCTCTCAACCGACGATAAGAGAACTATAATAAGACCTAATAATACGATCCGTTTCGGTGATGAATCATTACTGAAAACATTGGCCGAAACATTTGAAATTAAGGAAGATTATTAGGCGCGAGAGGTATGATACAATACTCGTAGTTATATTTATAGAATTTTTTTGGCGATCATATTTCTACTGTATGATTAAATTATTTATTGATATAAATGGCTCGCTTGACTTGGATCTATTAAATAATTATCCGATCAAAAGACTTCCATCAGGTTAATGCAATGATGTGGCATATAAGTGGGTTAAATTTTGACACTACGTAAAGTAAGTCATCTACAAAAAAGCAATTTTACAGGGGAGCTGTTTGAAGGTTGGTTTTATTTTTGTTTATTTACTTATTTGTTTCGTGTAATTTTATACATATAAATAAATGTAGTTGTATAGTTTTTTTTAAAGTTAAGAAAGAAAGTTATTAGAAAGAATATCTATTAGAAATAAAATTTAAATATTGCATGTAAGAGATATAACACAAACACAAGAAATACTAAATTTAAAAACTATATCTTTAAACATTGTATATAAGGAATAAAAGGCTCTGCACATCGAATGTTCAATCTCCAAAGTTAGAAAACCGATACATGCATTCTAAACTCCACACAGCTTCATGAATCTCAGTCTTACAAAAGTGGTATATTACAAAGGTTATTACATTAAAAATTATTACATTAAAAGGTTATTACATTAAAAGGGTATTACATTAAAAAGGTATATTACACATTCTGCCAAAGTATTTTCAGCTACGTCAAGATTGCATGGGTTGGTGCTGCCCCAACCATAATAGACTCTTCAATAAAGTCTCAGAAATGGGTTATAGTTGTAACAAACAAGAAACCATTAGGATATAACTCTGAAGACCCACCCAGAGACCTTCAAGTGCTTGACACATGACAGCTATACAACAGTTCAATACTAAAATTATCTTTCAACAAAAAAAAACTCTATCACATACATTATTTGAATTCAGAAACACCAGAAGCACAAAATCGGAAAATGTTTCATCCATCACAAATGTTCTACATGATTTATTTCAGAATATATACGTTCGGGCAGATATTTTATGAATTTTGTTATGAGAGGAATAAAAGAGCCGCGACGTAAATAAAAATGTAATTCTGACCCACCCATCTCAGTATATCTAGAACAACTCGGATATCTTTGTTTTGCAAAATATAAAGTTTTTACGTGTGAGTATAAGCTTAATGACGACCTTATATTTAAGGAGATTTTTGTCTATAGCTTATGTCCAACGTTAGATATACAATGTGTGTGACGATAGGTAGCTATCTCACTCGTACGCCTAGGTAGGTCACAGTTCGCAGCTAGGCAAATACGTATAGTCTTTACCAAAAATGAATACTTGTTAATACATTAGTTTGTATTACTGGCAGCCAGTTCCAAACCATAAAGAAACCCTGATAAACAAGATTATCGCGCAATGGAAAGTGCTGCTGAATTTATTTATTTTATTGTATATGTGCTTCCACAGCGTGAATTTTGAATCCAGTGTAATAATAATAACTGCGTGAACATGCTTAGTTTGCAATCATTAAAGGCGTACTAATACAGGTTTCAAATTGAAGGAAGACATTTAAATTCCATGATTCTATGTGTGATTATTATATGTTTTATATTTTCGATACACGTTAATAGTATAATAGTACGATTTTTTTGCAATATTTTTTTAGTATGGCCAGTAAAAATCTGTCAAAGAAAGCAAAACCAGCGGTACGCAATGGAGTTCTGGTACAAACTGTGATTTATGGAAGTAAGTCTGGAATTGGCAAAAATGAACGAAATTAGACTGAATGTTTGGAAGATTAATTGTGCTGTGGAGTGAGAATGAACGAATTAGAAGTGAATATAATGCTAGTTATAGCGTTATAGTTAGAATAAAGAAAGGATCGCTGAGATGGTTTTGCCGTGTGGAACCCATAAGTGAGGAAAGCATGGCGAAGAAAATTTATGGGGCGAGTGTCGATGACAGCAGAAGCGAGGGGCATGACCAGATAAATTAAATATTGGAGGATGTTTCTATTAGAAGCTCCAATAACCGAAGAGCGTGCGTGAGAAGATGTTTGAAAGTGATTAAGCAAAAGCGGTGTGCCGGGACAGAAGAGTCTGGTATTTTGCCCCCTCTGCCTAACTGGTTGGGAAACGGCGTGACGATTAGTAAGTTAGTTAGTTATGTTCAAAGAACACAGAGGCGAAGATATTTATATGGGAAAGTAGATATCGGAGTCTTAAGTCTGTGGATGGTTAATAAAGACCTCTTTCAAATATTTGAAAGAACTATGCTATAAATGTCGCCGCTGGCGCTGGTAAAGATATCTCTATATTATTGACGTGGAGTATTAAGCAATATTCCATTTAATATATAATTTATACATATTTTAATACTTGCTTTACCATATAAATAACTTCGTCTTTATGGAATATCTATTATTTATCTTAATTAATATTTTTTAATATTTTTTTAAATTTATATATAATAAAAACACCACTTTTTCAACATGTTTCGAAGCCAATGGCTTCTTCGTCAGGATAACAAAATAAAATTTAAAAATCGAAGTATAAATAATAAAAATATTATATATTTTTTGTTTGTATATTTATTCCAACTCAGGTATCTGCTCTCCATAGTATACCATGTCCTAATATCAATAGTTATGGAAATATGCAATATTAAAGTTTGCATTTTTTAAATATTTCTGACTTATTTTTTGCGAAACTCAACTCATATCGATTATGAATAATACAAGTCGAATAAAATGATAAAAACCTAACAAAAATTAAAAAATAGAATTATTGCAAGGTTTTTGTCAGTTTATTTAAGTTGTATCGAAGCGCATGAATTTTTCATAATTGATATAAAAAATATTAGAAAAAAATGCAAACTTTGATATTGCACATCTCCATGTTTATTGATGGTTCATGGTTGCTTTAACATTTTTAACTCATTATCAAGGCGAAATTCCACCTGTAAAGTTTTGCTACTGGTTGTGAGACACCCTGTAGTATAATTACAATTTTTTAATTAACAATTAACAACAAAAACTTATATATTATTTATTGTTTAGCAGGTAAGTTTATAGAACTCCATAATCATACGAAAATAAAAATATACCTACCTACTTGTTTTTTAGTTATACTCATTTAATTTCCGTGAGCCGCGATTCGTCTCATGTGGGCATCATCAATTATCGATTGATAATGCCCACATAAGGTGAAACGCGTCTCATGGATGTTAAATGACTAAAAATAAAAAAAATGTGTGTTTTTATTTTCATATGTTATGTATTGTATTCAAAGTGCTTAAAAATGTCGACAGATTATTGAGCCAACCTCAAATATGGATTACCATAAAATGAATAAGTGCCACGCTACGCAATTCTTCCGATATTATAAAATTTAAATGATAAAATATACATATGTATGAGTAAATATGTCGTGGGCTAGATAGAATACTAGTATTTTGCTATACTAGAATTAAATATTTTAATAATAATCTAGAATTTGTGCAGTTTTGAGATATATACAACAAAAAATTTCAAAGTAAGTTATTTAATCCAAAAACATGATTATTAATATATGCTACTATAATCAGTTATTATTCATTTTAAAAAAATAGGCAATAAGACAAAATAAATGAAGAGCAAATACTTTAACTAAATATACAGTGATTTTTTTTCATTGACATTTCAATAATTTATATCAGGGGTTCATTACTGTTATTAATAAGTTTAATTAGAAAAAAAGATGCATTAAGGATTGATTATTGAGGAGAAGAAGGTTTTTGATAAGCATGAAAACTTTAACTGCAATTTTTTGTGTGTAGTTTTCATTTTCATTTAAGACCGTCATCCCTATTAATATTAATACATTAAAAACCTCGTGGTATCCAGCGCTGCAGAATCAATTGAATGATCCGGCAGTAGATGGAACAGTAACATACTGCCGCAAAAAAAGAATCTTAAAACACTTCTCTCCGACACGGAATCACCACATTATGACATACACACCCTGCTTTCGACACGGTACTGCAAGCCAGTAAATAACCTAACCCAAATTGGGACACACCCCGACTTTGGTACGACATTGTAAGTCAATACTTAACATGCACATCAATTCGTACTCCTAACATCAGCCCTGATGATGGACCCTGCAATGGGATCTGAAACGTCGGCCAGAGGTCACATATACATGGCAGAATATCTCAGAAAACTATACAAACAAGATTCTGAACTGCCGTGTAAACCTAAAAACATTTTTAACCGCTGTCTTAATTGTCTTAAAACAACACTGTTTACGTATCAAAAGTAAGAAAAGTAAAAAGGGAACATGAAACATAATAAAAAATCCTGTAAAGAAGATTCAAATGATAAAATCCTACAAAATAAATATTTCGCATCAATGTAACAAAATACTCATGCACACATTCAAATAAATAAATACTGATTTATCTGTATCATTAATCATTATAATTTGTTAATTTGTACAAGATCTGTCGAAACTAATTTATTTGTTCACCCCTTTTATCACTTATCAACGGCCACGTCCCAGCAAGAGCTACTAGAACACAATGCACCTTCCACATTCCTGTAATTCGTATCAATTACGGATTACGCTCCCCCATAGTGAGAATGTGCCGAGTCTACAACGACTTGATATCTGTCATGTGTCTCTATATCACCTAAGATCACAAGTGAACATAATTCTGCGACGAAACATTGAATTAATACTTGATTAATAACTGAATATTGATTCATTACTGCATTGCAAGATATAATTAAAGTTAGATAATATGTATAATTTATTAATGTTATTTACTTTATTATGTTGTACTCACTACTGTTAAAATTGATGTCTTTTATTTTAACATGCTTATATTATTATTATCTACTACTTCAAAATTATTTCTTTGTGAGATATGTTAGGATATAAGTTAACATGTTAATTACTAACTATTTACTCTTATTTATTTATATATATATATCATTTTATTATATCTGTTAATATTTCCAAATAAACAAATAAATAAAATCGGACCAAGAACGAGAACAATATCAGTATATTATTATATGAATGATTATTATGGAATGATATTATACTAACTTTTCTTCCTTCATTAGTATGATAGTATGCGCACATAAGACGGAGATCACCAGACCACACAGTGAAGCAGGCAATGTCTATGGAGTTTCATCGACAATCATCCAGAGGAAGACCAAAGAACTCCTGGGTAATTCAATGCTCCAAAATATTACAGAGCAATGACCTGGATGAAAGCGATAACCAGAACCGAAAAGATATAGCCTGAGAACGAGAAGAGCCGACCCTAACAGCCTACTTAGGCAATGAGTTGGAACAGTGCAAGGAAGAAGAAGATATTTAGTACGATAGTAGGGTGTGTCACTATGTACGGCGAAAAAAAAGTATTCTATTTTTATTTTATTTAACGCAGTATTTATCAAAACTAAAGTTGCACTACGTTTAATAGCTACGAGGAAATGCAAAAAAAGTTGAGATTTCAGTATATGAGTACTTTTGGCTCCCATAATCGGGTCAAATATTTGGAAAATATCGCTTTTCAGTAATTTTTCAGAAGAAATGATGTTTTCTTTTAACTTCTTTTTATCATATTATGTATATTTGTTTTTAAAAAATGCTGGAGATTTTATATTTAATTACTAAAAATAAAATAAACCGAGATTGCCCGAATGACGTTAGGTGTTAAACGTTAATAAACTATCGTCAAAATTAACTTAATGGTGCAATTCTAATGCTTATATTATATTAATATTAAAACAATAGCATTTTATCATAAATACAATTGTGTAAATACAACAAATATATAGTGTCACGTGTGGTGGCTGCAGGAGAAATTAATGAAAACGCTGGAATGTGATAATGGATTTATTGATTACTGAATAATTAATTATTCAAACGTACAAGGTCGCTTAACACTATTAAATGTAACGCTTTTCCTTAAATTAAACTGTTTCACAAATTTATCACTCGTATAAATTTATATTCGCTTTGACACTTCATTCACTATTCACTAGAATATTCCAAGTTGGTAAGTTATAATTCTTGTCGGATCTGTCTTGGGATTTTTCGCTCATCCGTAAGCAGAAAATTTTGATGGCGCTTTTCTTAGGAACGCTGATTGCGCAATAATCAGCCCAAATAAACTGCCCATTGAATTACTTCGCATTGGTTTCTATTATGTTCTACACTGAATATTTTTGCTTTATTTCTAATTCAAACATCTTATTAGAATTGTTTAAAATAAGATTATTTATTATTAATAAAGAAATATTGTTTTGCACATTCTTTTGCAATCGCTGTGCATGTTTTCGAATAATGTGAAACGAAATAAAGTACCGTTTTGGTTAAGTAAACTGACGTGTTATGCATGTTCATTATAAATAATGATTCGTGATTCGCAAGTCATCATTTTAAGATCTGGTGAAATCTTTCAAGCATTAAAAAGTAAACATACCTATAATCGCTTTGTAATTTTTGATCTTCAAAAGCAATTTTACTATTAAAATATTTTAGACAGGTTTGCTTGGCAGACGTGCTAATTAAATTATAGATTTATCGATACATTCGCGTTGATGCCCGTATAAATAACCTTTATCTTATAATGTACGTGAGTGTGTATATTTAACATATTTATAGAAGCTATAACTCAAGATGCTTTGGTATGTTTTTTTTTTTAGTTTGAATAAGAGCTATAACGTACGAGCCCGCGCTCCGCGGCGGTTAGCGGACGCGGGCTCATGCGTTGGCTATCGCGGGTTCCGACGCGGTTCTTGGTCGGTCGCTTGTAGATCTCAGGTCTCGAACTGAATGCGTTGGCGGTAGAAGCTATGGCTATTTGACTCTTGTACACGTTGATAGTGAAAAGCAAAATAAAAAGCATCGCAAACGAAAACCGAGACACTAGGTCCATCTTTTGCTACAAAAAAGAAATACAAATGGAGCGTTCGTAATATTTTACAGAGATCTAAGAAAATTTGTTTTTCAACAAAAGATTTTTAACTATACAGAATGTCTACAGTTTTCTTCGACAAATTACTAAACAAAATTAGAGGAGAAATAACTGGAGTGACTTCAAACATTCCTCCAAAGATATAAACTATTTTTTCCCACAGTTCACGATATTCTGCCAATATATATGTTTACATACAAGTGCTTCTATACACTGCAGGCGTCAGTTTTTTACTCATTTAATATATTTTGTTTCCATAGATTATATGCATAGAAGTCTTCATAATCTAATGAATGATATCAAGATATATTTATTTGTAACCGAATTTATAGACAGAGCCGAGATTGTAAAATTTGGTATAATTTTAATAAAATTCTTCTAAAACATGTTTTCTAAAATTATGTTTTCAAGATAAGTTATCAATTATTGGAAAATTGCTGTGATTGCCAGAAAATCATTTTTAAACACGTCGTTCTCTACTTTCGTCAACTGGATAGTGGCGGTTTTTCCCTATATTGTTTATTGATTATACATGTACATATTTATTTATTACATTATAATGTTTACCGTTGTCCTTGTTTGATTAATAAGTGGATGAAATTCGATCAGTTTCAATTACAGTACCGACAGATAATATTTTGGAGGCTCGTTTCTGCATCCATCCTGTATAGATGGATGAAGGAACTTATTCTGGCTGAAGGATCTAAGGATTAGTGGGAAGAAAACTTAAGAAAATGATGAGGTAAACTGGTAGCTTCCCTTTCTCAAAAAAAATCTTGGTGTTCATAAAAGTGACCACTGAGATATAGCAACGCAAAAATACACTTTCATCAATGTTAAAATATAGTATAACATATTAATATCGAAATGAAAAAACATATTACGAACACTTTCAGTTGGTTAAAATAATAAAGGCAATAATATATTACAATAAATAGAAATTTACCTTGTTTTCACCACTTTATATAATTGGTGAAATGTGTCACCGCAACATTTTTTTTGCTCTTTTTAATAATATATTATTCTAATTTGTCCGTGACTCAAATCGCCCAACATGACTATTTTATTTTCAATCGATACAATAAACATACGACCTTTTTAGCAGGTAATTCATATATTGGCATTTACTTATTGTTAGTCAATTGGTAGACAATCACACAAAAAAGTTTTACTAAATATGTTAAATTTCTTTAGTATTTATAATGTTTAAGTTAACAACATGAACTTACCGGATATGTAGTTATGAAACAATAAAAATAATTCATTATAAATTTATAAAAAAGAGCTGGAAAGGACGAATGTATTCTATTTTTGTGATGATGAGGATGATTGTTGTTTAGTTCGGATACGTCATAGCATACGGCCATAGAATCCGGGAGTTTCAACAGCACATAAAGTGGTTGTGTCATCACTTGATGTTTTAGAAATGGGGATGGCCGTGGTTGCGATCTCGTCTGAATTATTTCTATACATAAACGAAAAAGTACAGATTTACAATAATTTTATCTGTATTCACAACAAATTCTTCAATAATCATTTTATCGAATCAAAACACACATTGAAAACGACTAGATATAGCGAAGTGTATATACCTACTTTTAGCCTTTGTTTTAATAATGTTTATCTTTTATTTTTTGAGAGGTTATTACTTTATGTACCCAACAGGCGCGGTCGCTTCATACATGCTTTAGATGCTCCGCATCCCTTGTGTTCTAGAGTCAAAAAGATTTGGACTTTGTTTCTAGCCGAATACAAGACTTCAGAAAATAAATTAGACCAGTATTTTAGAAAACAGTCGTAACATATACTACGACAGAGCGCGCGTAAGGAGAGACTCGAAATACATTCTCAACATTGATTTTTAGCATTTTAATATTTAACTGCCAAAAATCGAGCATATTTAATTGACATGCCATCAGTGTAACTCGACTGCGTTGTTCCGTGCAGCGGTAAATTAATAAAATCGTAATCGGCAGAATGATCGCCGACCTCCGATAGGAGATGGCACCATAAGAAGAAGAAAAGATTATAATATCATTTTATGTTAATCCCACCCTTATCATGTCACTGATATTCAAACCTGAAAGGTAGCTAGCTCATCAATTTCACCTCAGCTAGATTTAAAAAAAAAAATCTCTACCCTAACCTTTGAAGTATTTATATACAAAATGAGCGCGTTTATGCGCTTTCATGTCGGTTTATTTCTCTGAAAAAGGCAGAAACATTTTTTTCCAATTTTATAGTGTGGAGAATATTTTCTATGCGTTGATACAAAAATATCAAAAATGAATTTTTGGTAGATGTCCGAGTTTACGTAGGGATCGTCGATAGAGCACGTTCATATATATTTATTATTTCATTAATATTTATTAATATTTTCGCCGATGCAAAAATTTAATTCTTATTTTTTGTAAATTACAAGCTTAAAACATGATAATGATCTACAAAAATTGACAGTTTTTATTCTGAAAAGAAGACCGATATTAAACATAGGTAGACTATCCAGGTGGACTTTTCATTTTTGTATTCTGTGTTTATTCTGATTATGTCATACATTATCATTTTTGTTCAAATGGACGAATAAAATGTAAGATTCTTTGTAGACATCTCTCGGTTTTCCGAGTCTATTGCGTACACACCAAATCTGAGAGATTCGCTGACATGCACTTCAGTTTACGCTTACCTAAGTCTAACTTCATACGTCAGTATATTCACCATTGATGTTCAGTTTGTAGTAAAATAGTATGTCTAATTGTTTTGCTTGCTATTTAATAGACAGAAAAGGTAAATATATAAAAATTATATATCTGATTTTCGTATATATTATTTATTTATTAAAGAATCTTGACAGTTACAATCATTATAATTTAGAGCACAGTGTGCATAAACCAATTTCAAAGATTCAAAGATGTTTAAGGCTTAGTAAATTAAGTACAATGTCGGTAAAGGAATACTTAAGGGTAAATACTTAATAGGTAAAACTAAGAGAATGCATTATAGAAAGCAACAAACAATATAAAAGTAAAATAAGGTATCTACATATGGAAATAAAAACATTTGCTTTTGAAGTGCTGCGTTTTTGCATTTTTAATTTTCTGAGACGCGTTTTGGCTTACGAGGACATTATAAATCTGAGATTGATAATTCCTTCACAAGACCTTCACTCTCTAGCTGACTCCAGTTTTTTCAATTAGATGAAATGCATATCTCCACCGATTCAATACACTTCCAGGTCTTTCTTGAGCTCAATATTGTACCCAGGACATGATATATGTCATTTTTTAGGCTGCAAATTTGGACGTAAGATATGGTTGAAAAATTGGAAAATTCTTTTATTCGTCATCATAATCACTCTCGATAGAGCTTAATATGGTTAGCTTTATATTTATATTATATACCAGCTGTTGCTACCCGGCGTCGCACGGATTAAGGATTAAGTTGAGGGGATATAAAGGTTCCATTGTTTTGCAAAGACTGTAATTAAAACAATGTTTCCATTTAATCAAGGCTGGGATGAAAAGGATGTATAGGAAAGAAATTTTATATTTTTTCCGTCGGGAATATGTATGCAAAATTTGGGTCCAAGCGGTGTGGATTTGTATAGAAAGTATATCTGGGGGAGGCGGTGCGGTAGAGGGATAGAGAGGGGATAGAGGAGTAGAGAGGGAAGAGAAAATTTATTTGAATTTATGTAATTATTCATTTTTAAACTAAGAATTAATGTTCTAATGTTCTATGAAACTATGTTCAAATGGGCAGTAAAGAATCGGGTAGTATCGTGAACTGTTATGTACGACGAATCAGATCTCATGGTTACACTGAAGATCTCTAGACTACGCTGGGCAGGATATGTCGAAAGCCCACATAGGGCAAGCCCAAGGGAGAGACTTCTAAGAATATGAAAAAGTGGTATTGTATTAAAAATATAGAGAAAAACGTGAAAAAACTAAGCGTAAATAATTATGAGGATAGACTGCAGTTTGTAGGATTGCTACATATCATCAACGTATCGTGGCAGCGTAATAATTATGAATATAGTCACACAACATAAAGTTTAAATAAATTAATCAATTCTTAATTTCAGTACCTACCCTTAGGCTACGTTCACATGACCGCGCGGTACCGCGCGTAACTACTCACCGCGCGGTACAAGATCTTAATAAATAGAGTTTATCGTCTACATTAACGCGCGGTACCGCGCGGTACCGCGCGGCACCGCTCCTACCCGCGCGCAAGATCTTGACCCGCGCGGTACCGCGCGGATCAAGATCCTACAAGCCTGTATCGACCCGTTCAGTTGATCCGCGCGGTTTGAGACGGACAGACGCATAGATCGAAGAAAATGAGTAGCGAAGACGTATCTATCGATTTGCTTATCGATGAAATTAAAAAAAGAGATGCCATTTGGAATCTTAGTTCGAAGGACTATTCGAATAAAATAATAAAAAGAAGATCTTGGTGATACCTTGATGCAATACCTTATAGCATCATCACTATGTTTTAAATCGTTTTCAACGCAATCATATAAAAAATCGAAGGATGTAACCGATATCCTGAATTAGTTAAAAAAATTCTCTTTGTGTTGTCTCAGGTCGGGATATAAAGTAAAAAATACGCTTGAAGAAAGTCTTTGACTTAAAATAGGATGCACCCAGTATCTTCTTTGTCTTCTTCTGCGATGTTTCAGTTTTCGGTATAAAATCCGTAAGCAAATTGCCTCCTCCACATCCATTCTCTAACAATGTTGATGCCGGACTGGCTCGCGCACAATGCTGTCATGTGAACGCTCTCACCGCGCGGTACCGCGCGGGACCGCGCGGTCCATGTGAACGTGGCCTTAAACCGGCGTTTATTGGATACATGACAATTAATTGCATAATACAAACATACACATAAATATAAGATTATATATAGGAAGCCTCACGGCCACTACATATATTGCTGACTACACACAAATACTGAGGTAGGTAGACTGTGTTGATCATGTTATCACCTTAGATCAATACCTCATAGCTCGTTTGAAAGCAAGTAGGTACAGTAAAAATCAAAAGTAATAATTATTAAAATCATGTAAAAATATAAAAGGCAGTTCTACAGCTCATACAGAAACAGCATATTTCATAAGGACACACAAAAGAAGTGGTAAGTTGGAATAAAATGACGTCACCAGAGGGTGCTCGAGAATACCAATTCCTAATAAATAAAAGTAATAAGCAAAGTGAAAATAGATGACAGCTAATATCGTACAACGTAACAATAATACATATAAAAAATGTATGATAGAAAGAAATATAAAATATGCACACGATCGGTTTTGCAGTTTACCAAAAACTCTATAAAAAATATTTTATATCTTAAATACCCGCCACTTGTGGCCGAATACGTAAATACCATTTTTCCATAGTTCATTTTTTTTTAACACTTCTTATGTCAACGGCATTTCATTGAAAATTTTCATTGCACAAATATGAAAACTGTATAGTGTAGCTTTTTGGTCTACCGCTTAAGATACTTAAGTGCCTAATGATACACCAGAGGTTGTAATGCCAAGAGTGATGATGATGATCGCTAGTTCTTAGCTAAAATTTTTGTTCAGTATGATTGTACAATAAATTGTATTGAGTGTAGTGAACTCTTAAAAATCATGTTATTTCAACCAATTTTCAGAACTCAATTTTATTTATTATTTTATTTTTTCGGAAATAAAACAAACAAAAGTTAATGATATGTATATAAATAGAGCACGAGTTATTAGAATCGAACATGTAAACCTGAGTCCTAACATATTTCACATAGAAATATATTTGAAACATATAAACAAGAAGAACAAATAAAAAATAGAGGTCAAGAATAGCAGCAATAAAATTAAAAAAGTGAATGTAACGAAATATTAATTGAGTAATAACATAATGAAACGTATAGAATAAAGTAAAAACATAGTGAAATAAGTGACAAAAAAAAAACAATAAAAATGAAATACCCAATGAATAATACATGCATAATTCTACTATCATTCACTCTAATCGCCCGTTTTTTTTTTATAATTTCATCGATATTTAATAAACTGAAATATTAATATAAGCCAACCGCGTATCGGTTTCAGGCACATAACATTTTAATGCTGATCCACAGTTGTGTCTCCCATAAATATTTAAAGTTTCAAAAATGATAAGCGTGTCCAGTCTATTACTTAGTTTAAAAACATGGCTATACCGAATGTGTGGTTATCAAACATTAAGGATAAAACAATGTAGATTTACAAAATGTGGTTGGAAGGATCGATTTTATTCCATTTTGATTTTAGTGAGTCTTGTTTTAGTGGAAATTGGGAGTTGGGTCGCGCAAAGTACTCTCAGAAATGATCCAAATATTTCAACAATATATAAAGTGACAGCATCTTCGATTCATCTTTTGGAAATGATGAGTGCCGTTGTTGCACTATTAACTGAATCCTTTCTAAATATAAACGAAAAACTGCAACTTTATAATAATTTCCTCAATATACACAATGTTTTATTTAACAGCAATTTTATCGAATCTAAATTGATTGCGAACGCAAGTAAATATGTCGCTACATGGATCCTTTTAGAATTTTTTTTAATATCAATTATCCTTTGTGTTTGGGGAATGACTGCATACTTCTTTCTCGTTCTTTTAAGACCTTTGGTGGTTACTCTAATGATTCTAGAAATAGTTATGGAAATATACATATGCGGTTACTATTTTACCTCCTTAAATGAATTAATCATCTGGCATTGCGATGATACTAGTGCTATGAATAAAATCGATTTCAGATCTACAAGTTTGTACCGAAGACCTGATAATTTGTATAAAATTGTGAATTTATTAAATGAAAAGCTAAATTTTAGTAATACTTACAATGCAGAGCTTGTAAAAATTTACGAATTATTGACAGCGAACATGAAATTAATTTCAAAGCGCTTCAAAAATACGGTAAGAAGAATTATTAACATACACTCATTTAGCATTTATAAAAATTGATAAGATAAGATATGTGGTAGATCTGTAAATATTTTATTTTTAAATTATACATTTTAGTAAAGGTCACTAATGCTAAAAGATATCAAATATTACTTGTGCGATGTTTTTGTTGTGTAGGTAAAATATTAAAAAGTATTTTGCTTTATTGATTATTTGGCAAATGAGGAGCACTAATCGCCTGGAGCATATTTATTTAATAAATAAATAAAAATATTATACGAATTATTTCTAACCATAAAATATTTAATACATTTACTGAAATTTAGTGTAATTTACATTAGTAAGTATAACAGTAATGAGTACTTGTAATATATATTACAGTAAATTTTCTTATAAAGGTAAATCTGTCGTCAAAATAAATTAAAATATTATCCAAATAAATAAAAAATTGTGAAATTTGATATGATTATGATAAAATGCTTCTAAAATGTATTTTGTAAATTATGTTTTCACAAGCATTTATGAATTGTACAACAATTACTATCGCCAGATAATACAAATAATGCGACAGTCACCTTCTATTTTCGTAGACTGGATAGTGGCGACTTAGTTCCTGAATTCCTACATATGCATGAACATACAAAATATTTCTTTAACTTTAGGAAGCTGCTTCGTTTTGCTTTATAGCCAGTGCTAATATATTTAATTATCTATTGTATAAAATGTTAACATTAATTTTTGATTATTAAATGGATGAAGTTCCATCAGTTTCAAATACGGTATCAACAAATATATATTGCAGGTTCGTTTATATACCTTTGTGAATAAATGGGTTTGAAAAATTCATTTACGGCATAAATAGATGTAGTAATTGGTTCAGGCAAGATAACGAAAAGAAGGAATGAAAGATATCGAAAAGAAGGAACGAAAGATAATTATGAAACCACCATGATCTTCCCTTTTCCAGAGAGGCTCTGTGTTCATAGAGCCCACTTAATTGCATGCATGTGCTCTTCTTGAAATATACCACAGAGGCTAATTATTGTAGCGAAACACGTGACAAAAATACCCACGCTTGAGAAAATCATATGGATATACTGTGGCCTCTCCGGAATTGAACCTTTGTCATACATACTGGAGTCAAGGGCCACCAATATGAACGTACCTCTCTTTCTCTAGTTAACCCTGTTGGTCCCGTTATAATATTGCCGGTCTTGCCATTATCACCATTAGTTCTACGAGCTTTGGATCTACAATCCTTTAATTCTAAAAATGTAATCCCTGTAACGATCTAGTTCTGGTTTATTTAAATAAATACAAATAAATAAATACATATTAGCCATCAGATTTTTTCACCGCCGAAAAATCTCTTTAGTGAAGAAAGGTATTCGTTTGTTGCTTGTTAGTGTTTGTTGAGGAATAGTTAATCGAAATGGCCATTGCTTTCTGTAAAAAAACATATTTCGTTAGTTGAATAATTCCTATGTTTCGATGTTTCAGTTTCTACTCATACTAATGACGTATTTAATATATTTTATGATTATCGCACATTGTTATGTTCTGAAAAAGGAAAATAATGCGGTAAGATTTAAAAGTAATACTTAAATTAAACTTACATTTTTATGCTCTAGTTATACTAATTATTTATATATTGTATTGTTCATATATTATATTGTTTTAAAGTCTTCGAGGGGATGTGAAGTAATGGATTTTTGGAGAAATATCCTTCATTTCCATCGTGTTTAAATGTTGCATCCAGAAATTCAAGAAAATTAAATTTATATCATACATTCATTTTAGTGCATACGACAATACTGAGTGTATTTATTAATCACATTTATAATTGCAGAATAATTTAGTGTTCCAGACATCGTGGTTCCTTGTGTACAATTGTTTAATATGCGGAATTGCTATTGCAGTGGAATCCGTCAAGGAACAAGTCGAAAGAACTCAAAAGATCATGTGTAAAGTTGCTATTCTCCAGTGTAAAGGTATAAAAAAATATACTTTTGTCAGAATAGGATGAAAAACAGTAAATTGTGCATATTCTCACCCTGAAACATTTAACAGTATCATTGTTAAGTCAACATTTTGCATTGATAAGTATTTCTTTTTAATAAAACTAAGTATTTTTAGAATACATAAATATTATTAATAATTATTTAATCTGATTTCGGTAGTAAACTAAATTTTCCGAAGAATATTGATATGATTTTAAATTTATAATATATTTTATATGATCTCTTGTTACGATTACTTCTCATATAAAAATGAATTACTATTGTGCATTATGAAAGATTCTGGAAAACAAATATTAATTCAATAATTCTTATCTTATCAAATAGACAATTTCAAATTTTAGCCGTAATCTGTCGCTACGGATAAATTTAAGACTGTTTCTGTATATAACTTCGTAATATATATGTATATAAATCTCTCTCCTATTTAATTTGTTTGGGCGCATCAAATTTGTTTCTTGATTGTGTAAGAGTCTCGCTGAACTAATTATTATTCTACGTATCTTTACCTCTGTTATGTTTATGTACACACCACACAGATGAGACACTGTTTGAAGATATTGCGTTAGCAACAAAAACTTTCTAATCGTAATTGTAATAAACAAATAGTAAAGTAAAGGGGGAAAATGGAAATATCGCCTATGTTACCCGACGAGTCCTAAAAAATAAGTATCCAAAATTTCGATTAGATTGGACAAACGGTAGATTTGTATAGAGAAGAGACAGACAGACATTGAGTTTTATAGTTATAGATGTTCCTGATTATATATATATATGTTAGTTCTAACTACTTTGGGGGTAACCCGCGTCAAATTCTGGTCGTCAGGACCACTCGTTTGCCGACGTTTCGAACAGATCTCACTATTCATCTTCAGGGCGCCTTGTCGATGAGCTGCTTCTCCAAAAAGCGTACAACCGTTTGGGTCCGGAGCTCACCGTCAAGTGAAAGTTTGAAAAATTCTGCGTCAGGTGTTTGTGGAGGAGTGGGTTTCTCCAGCGACGCCGTTAATGAGTTTTGCTCGGCTTCTAGTAATCCGTATATATACTTTATTATCGTCATTATACAATGTTGAAAAGGTTTGATTTTCTAGTTGCTTCGGTATTTTCATCGTGATTTCATATCTCTCAACGAAATACGAGCTCTTAAAGAACTCCGCGCGAATAAAGATATAATCATTCTTCCTGCTGATAAGGGAAATTCAACAGTTATCATGAAGAGCGAAGATTATCACTTCAAAATTACTTATTTACTTAATGATCCCGCATACAAACTGCATAATAATAATCCAATAACCTATTCAGAGAAAACGATCAAAGCCAAAATAATGTCATCCAAAGTAGACCTAGAGTTGAAAAAGTCATTAATACCTAGAGAAAAGTCGTCACGGTTTCCAAAATTATACGGTTTACTAAAGATACACAAAGCGGATATTCCTCTCAGACCCATAGTCAGTTCAATCGGTTCGCCCCTCCAAATGTTATCAAAATATCTTGCCAACTATTTACAACAAAATGTAGAATCAGCGGAATCTTTTGTCAAAAATTCAGAACATTTTATCGAAATAATAGCGAATCAAAAATTAGAAAAGGATGACATCCTTGTCAGCTTTGACGTAATATCCCTCTTTACCAATATACCCACGGACGAAGCCCTCCAAGCAATAAAAGAAATGATCGATCCTCCAGACGACATTATAAAATTAATAAATTGCCTCAATAACACCTTTTTTACGTATAATATAAGAAACGTCGGCAAACGACTGGTCCTGACGACCAGAATTTGACGCGGGTTACCCCCAAAGTAGTTAGAACTAACACATATTGTACCCGTGAAAGCCTTCGATTTAACACATATGTATATATATATATATATATATAGCATTGTGTAGAGTGATCACTTAAGCCATCTCATACCGGTTGTAAGTCTTGAGCCGTCGTATAAGAGACATTCAAACAGCTTCGTCTCTGTGAGACTTACATAAATTCAAAAAAATCATCTAAATCAGACAATCAGTTCTAGAGATATCATCAAAAAAGCCGTTCCAAACAAAATGTATGAGAAAAATAATTTTCTTCATGATTTTTTTTTTCGATGCTTTAATAGTTATTCAGCTATTTGGGGTGGAGACAAATTCAACAAATCAAAGATTATAAAAAACTAACCCATAAAAAACAAGTTTTTATTATACCCCCTTTCTCATTTTCTAATTAAAACAGGTTTAGCTCTTACCCTACGCATTGAGCTCGAGTCGGGCGACGCTACAAAATGATTATTAAAAAATTTCGAAAAATCCAAAATTATCTTTTTTAACGAAAATTAATTAGATCATTTTTATCGTTGCCACGAGTCTGCCTGCAAAGTTTCAGCTCGATTCGATCACGGGAAAAGGGTTAAAAATCGATCCAAAGTTCGTCAGACAAGCAAGCAGACGCTACTAGTTAAAAGAAATGGAGTAAAAATCGATCCAGACGTTCTTGAGTTATAAACGGTGTAACTTACCCGACTTTGTTTCATATATACCTATATATATATATATATTAGCAAATGAACGCTCTTAACTGCAGTTCGTTTGTGCGAATTAATTAATTAATTAGTAGTTAATTGTGTGTTCAAGAGTATAATTAATTGTTTTTTTGTGTTGCAGATTTTAAACTTCAGAGCGCTTTAGGAAAAATTATGACACTAATGTTAAGAAGCAAACCAATATTAGATATCGGTGGAGTTATTCACGTGGATTTTTCTTTTCTGTACACCTTGTGTGCTGTGTTAACATCGTACATCATTATTTTCATTCAAATGGATACCTAAAGCAATGACGCTGAAATTAAATTTATATTTAACCGTTTATTTTAAATTTTTAGTCAAGTTTCATTCATGTTTTAATGAAGTAATATATTATTATAGACGACTCAAAAAGAGATGAATGGGACTTTTATATGGGAACGTAGGTATGCTTTTTTTTTTTATTTGTTCATACGACCTATCGTGCAACGACCTTTCACTTTACTAATTCCACGGATGATAGACCGCCATATCAAATAAATTTTTGGAAGTTGAATATATTTTAACTTTGCACAACTTGCTTCATGTGAGTTGTATTTTACTACCGCCATTTGTGGTGGAAAATCTTCATCAACATATTATATACAACTTCCAAAAATTTTATAGATGTAGTAGTCTGTCATGGGTTGGAATTGATGAACGTTAAATTGTGTAAAGTGATCTTAGCCAGCCGTACGATAGGTCGTAAACATCCGAAAAAGACTTCCATGCTTACTTTCATATACGTACATATATTTAGGTACATAAAAAATATCTTTGTCCCTATAAGACATACTATAATTTATAATGTGTTAATTGAATAATTAAAATTAATTAATTAATAAAATTGAACGTTAAATTGTGTTAAGTGATCTTAGCCAGCCGTGCGATAGGTCTTAAACATCCGAAAAAGACTTCCATGCTTACTTTCACATACGTACATATATTTACGTCCATAAAAAATATCTTTGTCCCTATAAGACATCTTTAATTTATAATATGTTAATTGAATAATTAAAAATATTTAAGACACTGCTGCTTTTTGACTCTGTGTGTGAATCGCAATTGATAATAAAATGCTAATAGTAATATGTTTTTTTTTAAAGTTAATATAAAATAGCTTATATAAGTTGTTGTTGTAGCCGGGCCTCGTGATCGAGGATCCCCTCGCCATTCCAACTTGTTGCTGCGCCTCTCGTGAGCTTTACGATGGGAAAATAGCCCTATTCGAGAGGCGCACTCTCTCCCGCATACTTCACAAAGGAAGCAGTTATATAAGTTATACTATTCTTATCCCGAATAAAATATACGATTTTATAAAGCAGAATAAATTAAAATTAAAATATTAATTTTATTTTTTATTTTTTAATCTATCCATCAGAAAATATGACGAACCAAAATTTATTTGTATAATATTGATCTATTTTGCCTCTGCTCATTCCATTCACTTAATTAAAATATCTACTCTTCAATTGAAGTAATTCTACCTACTTCCCAATCGATATATAATTTCAGTCGGAAATAATTATTGTTTTAATAATAAAAATTTCTTGTATAAATATTTATCTATTTTATCGCCCGCTCATTTCATTTACTTTATTAAAATATTTACTTTTCAACCGAAGAAGCTCTAGTTATGTATTTTTCAATCGATATATAATATTAGTCAGAAATAGTTATTGTGCCACATTGGGATGTCGTACAAAATAATTTAATTGAAAAATGTTAAACTTTACTAGTATATTGGTCGGTATACGAATATGGACATACCGAATATGCGGTTATCAAACATTGAAGATGGTACAAGGCAGATTCATAAAGAATGATTTAAAAGTCAGACTGTATTCTATTGCTATCGCAGTGATCCTGGTTATAATAGAAATTGTAAACTGGGCATTACAAAAGAGTATAAGATACGATCAAAATAATTCAGCGATATTTAAAATATCAACGTCTGTGGTTCATATTTTGGAAATGGCGAGAGCCATTGTTGCAATCTTATCTGAATCTTTTTTATTTTCAAACAATAAAACACAACTATTTAACAATTTTCTCAAAATTCATAACACATTATTTAAAAATAGTTTTAATGAATCGAAATTTATTATAAACTCAAATAAATATATTGCAGGTGTAATCATCTTTGAGTTTTTTCTAATGATTTACTCGATCTATTCTCTTGAAGGTCGTTACTATTATTTCCCGATGTTTTTAAAACTTTTTATGGGAAGTCTTATAGTTCTGGATATTACATTCGAAGTATATTTATGTGGTTATTATTGTTCATCGTTAAATAAAACAATTATCCTATGTTTCGAAGATGCATGCACGGGGAGTGGTATTGATTTCCGATCAGCAACATTGTGTCCAGGAGCTGCGGATGCGATCGAAGTAGTTTCATTATTGAAACATAAAAATAAAGCTCTTGTCGTAGAGCTTATCAAGATTTATAACGTATTGGTGGATAATGTGAAGCTAATTTCCCAGCGATTCACGTATCCGGTATATAAAATTTGTATAACTAATAATTTTGTCTTTATATTTAATTAAATATTATTATAATTTTGAGCAATTACGGGGATTTAGCTACGATGAACTTTATCACATTTTAATTTAATTTTGATTAATTTACTAATTATTTTAACATAAACACTTTATTTTTGTTTTTAATGTAAAGATAATCAAAAAACAGAACTTCAAAAATCCTGATACCTTTTTTTAATTGATAACTAATATTAACTGTAATCACAAAGCACAAAAATAGTAAATATTTATTATGGGCCTTGCCAAAAAACTTAAAACATTTTTTTATAATCATTATTTTATTAATAAACGTAAAACGTTGTGTTTCAGTTTCTGATGACAGTGATGACGTCTGTGATAGCATTTTTGATTATTATACATCATTATGTTGTAAATCATGATAGAATTATGGTAAGATATTTAAGGATGATTTAATACTTAAATAAATTCTTGCCATTTTTTAAACATACTCGGTCCTTTATTTCGTTCTCAAACAACGCCAGCCCATACAACAAAATATTTTTGACACATACTGGTCTAAAAAGGAGTTTTAAAAATTGATATGATATTTCAGACGTATTCTAGTGTAATGCTAATAATTCAGAAGAATCTCATTACACATACAAAGGATATTGCTAAAAAATTCCAATCATAAAAAATAGATATGTCATTAGTGACATCTGTGCTCATTTAAGGAGAAAAATAAAGATTTGGATGTCGGTCGCGCTAAGGATTATTACAACACATATACGGAACATGTTATAAAATTTTATTATAAACAAATATTGCTGTTATGATGATAGAAGAGGCGTGCATTAAAGTAGATTAATTGAAATATGCCTAATATATCCGAACAAGGATGTGGACATACATCCGTACTTATGTCTGATTATTTTTTTCAGGATAAGAGAATTTACCGCGTATCATGGATTGTGGTGCATATGTTCTCTCTAAGCGGAACCGCTGTTGCTGTAGAATCGCTCCATACCGAAATAGAGAGAACAAAACAAATTATCTGTAAAATTGGCCTTCTCCAGCACCGAGGTAATTTATACAAACAACTGTTTTTGTGGTAGAACATTAAATGGATCCAAAAACATTTAAAAAATATAAATAATTTGGTTACTAAAATAAATTGATCATTGGTAATTTAGTGAAATAATATAGTTTTTCTTTCGAACGGTTAAGCTTTATTTTCATATACAATTAGAATTAAACTTGCAAGATACTTACAACATCTTTTCCCCTGTTCCTGATTCTGATGGTCTGAACCTTTTCACCTGTTTTAGTATTTAGTGTTAAATAGAGGTAATATATTTTTCTACAAGTAGGTACCATTCATTATTTCTTGTGTTATTATTTCCTATGTTGGTGTATATGGAGATCAATCCCGCGATTAATATGTAAAATCCCGAAACAATCCTGATTAATAATTTAGATTTATTTTGGTGTAACGAAATTTTACCACGATTTTGAACGCTTTGTTATTGCTTTAGTCATCATCATCATCAACATCATCTTCATCCCCTTGTCCTAGTAGGGTCGGGGGCCCAAAGATTCGACAATGTGTTTCCATATTCTCCTGTCCTTCCGTATGAGTTAATCAGACCAGATCCATTCTGTTTTCTTAGACTTTTTTGTTGTTGTTTATCCCAGCTTAATTTGGGGCAATCAATGCTCGCCTTCTTTTCGGTTTTTCCAAGAGGATACTTCTTGGAACTCGTTCCTCCGGCATTCTTAGTGCATTTCCAAGCCACTCATATGTAGGAGTAGTATAGTATTATCATTACATCTTATATCTCTGTATGTAGGAGTAAGGCTCCATGCCTTATTTCGGCACTTCTCACTCTTAGGTTAGGCTCGTGACATCCCTTTGATATGTTATACTGTGCTAATTCTTTTTTATTATTGTTTAAAAAATTTCATACGGATTACGTATTATATAAATATACTTATTATGTTTAAACATTTAGATATTTAATTATATTATATGTAAATTACAGAATTGAAAGAAAGCAATGGTCTAGATATATTTCTCAAAGTTCTGCTAAGAAGGAAGCCAATACTGAACATAGGTGGAATGATCCAGGTGGATTTTTCTTTTTTGTATGGTATAATGGCGCTGACTACATCTTACATCATTATTTTCGTTCAGATGGATGCAGTAAATTAGTAACACAGGAATATAAACCTTATTAAAATAAATATTCTATTAAAATATATTATTAAGTTAATACATAAGGTATATTATTATATTAAAATACATAAGTATAGTAAAATATTTGACAAAAATATCTAAAAATTTTAACCAAATGTCCTATCGTGTTGCTGCAAAAGTTTTGACGTTTTTTTATGCCATTTAAAAAAAATTCTCCGAACTCACGAATAACATTAACTGTTTCTTAACTATTATTTTGTATAAAGTAAGCTTTCCTTTCATTTTATATTCAGTTTTCACCTCGTCAACGAATAGTAAAGAGCTCTTGTGATTTAAGAAATGTCTACCGATGGACTGCATTTTCATCCTCTTTTTTTAGGAGTTTTGTAAAGGCTATAGCTACACCGCGGTTGTGGCAATAAAAAATCTTTGCCACTAAGATGCCACTAAATTTCAATCCAGATTCGGTTTTCAAAATTCCGGTTTGAGGATTTTTCATTGGCGTCCTAACCATGAACCAGGCTTTCTTCGATGTCTGAAGTTGACATAATTGAATGATGGTCGTAATTGGAGAGAGAGAGAGAGAGAGAGAGAGAGAGGAGAGAGAGAAGAAGAGATAGAGAGTAAGAGATCAGAGAGAGAGAGAGAGAAGAGAGAGAGAGAGAAGAGAGAGAGAGAGAGAGAGAGAGAGAGAGAGAGAGAGAGAGAGAGAGAGAGAGAGAGAGAGAGAGAGAGAGAGAGAGAGAGAGAGATAGAGAGAGAGAGAGAGAGAGAGAGAGAGAGAGAGAGAGAGAGAGAGAGAGAGAGAGAGAGAGAGAGAGAGAGAGAGAGAGAGATGTTGAAGATAAAAGTCGACAGTAAACTACGGTTAGGTTAGGCATCCGAAGCGCATGGGGATGATTTCGCTGCAATTAAAATGGATCGCGTTTCAACATTCATTTATTTTAGTGCTCGACAAAAGTATGAATTTTGTGTGCGTCAATTAGTTATAGGAGATAAAAATAGATAGTTTACAATCGCGTGACGTAAGAAGTGATGCAAGTGTGTATTCAGCGGACTAATAGAGAAAGACATGCATTCCTATATACTGCAATCGACTTTTATAATGGTTATAGGTACTAAATAATATGAAACTATTCCATAAACAACTGAAAAGACTTGGGTTGGGAGGAAATAAACTGTTCAACAAATCCAAGTCGATAGTTAATATGTATACTTCATTTCATTTCCATTCTCTTCTTCTTAATATTACCTAATACCAGCATACAATTACTGTCTGGTGTTGTTTTTTTTCAATTGATTCAGCAACATTGTAGATTGACATTTAAAAAAATATTGATTGTATTATTTGCTTGTATTGTATTGTATAAAATGTAAATATATTGTGTAAATCTACATGTTTCAGAAACACCTTTCCATCGTCAGGGTGTTACATATATATGTCAAAATATCAAAATAAATAATGTCTTTTGTTTTTCTAAATTATTTGATTTTTTAAAAAAATATTATTAATAATCAATTAAATTTAACTACTAGCCCAATTTTCAATAATTTAGAAAAAAAAATTCGAAATATCAAAATTATTCATTTTTATTTAAATTATTATATATATATATACACGACGATAAAAAGGTATTTCCGAAACATGTAGGTGTAATTAATCAAATAATATAAGTAGATTTATACAAATAATACAATCAATATTTTTAAAAACTTGTTATTGAATATTGTTTATTGTTATTTCAGTGGTGTCAAAAGTAACAAAATAGACATTCTGGTTTATAACAAAATAATTAACCGATTAAATTACCTGATTTTTTTTTCAAAGCACTTCCATAAATTTAGGGACTAAGTGTATGGTTAAACAAATTGAAGGTATTAAGAATTTTTGTTTATTTGAAAATTAAAAAAAGAAGAAAACTGTTACATTTGACACCACAGTGGTGTCGATAGTAACACTCGTGGTGTCAATTGTAACATAAGTCGCACAAAACATAATGTATCTACTTATTTTTATTAGGTATATTTTTATGTACTAAATGACTATAAAGTTGTAAGATACATAAAAACAAAAAAAATTATCTAATTATAAAAACCAAAATTTATAAAATAATTAGAAAAAAATCTAATTTAATATGCTTCCCTAAAATAATTTTAATACCGTGAAAGTAGTTCAGTTATCAGATTCACAATTGAAACACATAATTTAATTGTTTGGTTTGGGCACAATTCTCATGCGCCCATAATTTACAGGAGGAACACTGGATCCAACCCTCTTTGCTTGTTGAATATAATTCGGTACAAATTAAACACAAAGCATCATCAGTTTCTTCTTTTTTCTCGGTTATTATACAAGTTTTTGTTCTTTTTTTTACCTTGCTTATTTTTTGCAGCTTTGTTACTCAATACGAAGGATTCCTTCTGATAAATGCAATCAGCTAATCATTCGAAGCCATACCAACTTCATCCCAACCAGTGGGATATGTCAGAGTTGAGTTGTTGATGTTATTGGAGTAATAGTTGTTGATAATTTATTTTGACTAACAAACTAACTAACCATCACGCCGTTTCCCCGCAGGGGTATGCAGAGAGGATTGAACACCACACTCTTCTATCCTGGCACACCACTTTTGCTTCGGCCACATTCATACATCTTCTCATACAAGTTCTACGGTTGTTTGCGGCTTTAAATAGGGCCATCCTCAAATACTTGTAGTATCTGATCGTGCCAGGTCTTTCACGGACGCCCTCTATTCCTATTGCTTTCAACACTCGCCTCATGTATGCACGAGCCTCATGCAATTATGGCCAAAAATAATCTGTCAAAGGAAGCAAGACTAGCGGTACATAATAGCGTTCTAGTGCCAACCCTGATGTATGGAAGTGAAGCCTGGAATTGGCAAAAGAGGAATGAAAGTAGACTGAGTGCGGTGGAAATGCGATCACTATGACGCTTGTGTGTAAAATCTTTGGTCGATAGAGTGAGGAATGAAAAAATTTGAATTTATTAAATTTCACAGTAGTCAGCTAATGCTTTTTCTGATTAGATGATAGCTTGTTGTGGGGTAGATATCCTAAAACTGGGACAGATCCATCTTTTTTGATGCGTTCCATGTATCTATGAGGAGATATGTGTCATATTTCGATATGCTTGGCTGCTTTTCTTATTGACACGTTTCCATTTTTTTATAAAATCTTTTATAAAAGTGTGCCTTCTCAAAGATTTCTTTGGATGTTTTTCCCCTATTTGTCTTTCATTCTCTAGGTTTAACCATTTTTAACAACCAGGAACTCAAAATGACATTAACTTCCAATTACATTACATTATTTTCTCGAAGGTGTCAATTGTAACATGTTACAATTGATAACTTTCGCCACATTGCATTAAGGTTATGTTTTATCTTAAACTATTAAAAAAACCGTTAAAATATATACACATCATGATAATAAACAATATTCTGAATACTAACACACAATAAAACAATAAAAAATACTTACAATTTGACGAATACAAAAAGATGACTATTTAATGATTTTTTTACTTTACTAGGCCGAAATACGATGATATACAATATACCGATACTTTCAAACTGATGTTAACGCAAAATGGCGTTCTTTGATAGCTATTGATCCCGTCTAATAGACGGTACTGCTTGTCCCATTAAATTACCAATATTTAAAAATATACGGCGACTGTTACAATCGACACCTGTTACTACTGACACCACCTTCCCCTACACTAGTGCAGGTAAAAACGTCCCTTGACTCATTTTTTGCATCAGGTGCAGAAATTTTACGTCAATGGAATAAATAAGGTTAAAGAAAGGTGTGAGACCGTTATATCAATCGATGTAAATTATAAGATTGATAAAAAAAATTAGGTACTTTTTTTTCATTTCTCATAAAAAAGCGTCAAAACTTTTATATCAGCCCAATATTTATTAATCTATTAGCACAACTATACAAAATTATTCTGTTTGATCTGTGGTTATTTATTTAATTATTATATTGTAAAGATAACAACCATAACTTTTGAGTTGTTGTGAATTTAAGGTTTATTGTTAACCGAAAATCACGAGACTCGTAATAATACATTTTGTTCAAATTTCTGGTACCTATATAAAATTTTGTTAACACTTATGTACTAAATTACTCATTAGTAATAAGATATTATCTAGATTTGTTGGCTGATGTTAGTTTTGTAATTTTGAGGTGACCAAATATCTACAGGACAACTGCACATGTATCTTTAGGTCAAGTTAAGTAAAGTCACGCCCAGCCCCATAATACAAACTCGCGCTAGTAGAATAATGAGCTGAGCTGTGCAGTTGTCTAGGTACGTACCTGTTTTGTGTGCGTTTGTCATATGTGCGCTTAACCTGTGTACAATTGTCATTTAATCTATTTTAGCAAGTTATAATTCAATATTTTGTATAATGTGATATAAATAGTTTCTCGTTAAAAAATGCTTCTAATGTTTTTCCTACAAAAATTGTACTTTTTTATTTATATGAGTGAAGTAAAAGAAAAGGCAACTATTCCAAAAAAAAACAAAATGTTTTGAATACAATTACCGAGGATTAATAATTTAAAATATACTGGATTCTAGATTACATGTATCTATCCCTTCCAAAATCATGTTCCCTATGAATTTATATGCCATATTTCCTATAAAATCTCGAATTCAGTACATTCTAAATCAATAATTCTCGATGGCTGCATTAAATTTTTTGTTGATATTAATGCCTTTGATTTTATACCCATTGTATCACCTTTTTTTCTTATACTCTTATGTACAGTTATTTTAATAATTACTGTTAATATTTTTCCGTTTGGACTGTATTATATTTACCTACTGTGTCCGGTCTGGATGAATCTTCTTCAAATTTTTCAAAATCACTGTGGCACCATTTAATAAATAAAATAATGAAAATTTTGTTTTAACCAAACTTGAATTTTATTTTATTTCATATGTTAATAAATTAATAAGATATTAAATAAATTATGTAAGAAAAAAATTAATAGACCATTCATTTACCCAATTCTAAACGACAACATTAAACAATCGAGAACATTTTAATTTGTTAGTAATCAAACTTCTCATAATTATATTATATATATATATATATATATATATTATATATATGTTACAAAAACAATCCAGCCAGCCTTTTACACGATTGAAAAATTATATTTTAAATAACAAGGATAAGGAATTAAAAATGAAAAAATTTGGCATTTATTAATTTAATTATTGGGAAATTAACTATTTTTACATGGGAAAAACATTCAAAAATAGTTAGACCAGTTGAACTTCACAAGAAGCTCAAGATATTTTTAGGAACCATTTTCACATCTCAATCACTTCCCGGCATCGTAATAGTTAGTATTCCACAATAGATTTTCACAAATGAAACCGGGGATAGTGTCTAATTAAGGAGATTATTTATTAATTATTTATTTACTAGATTATATCATTTTATTTATAAAAAAAAATATGAATATTTTATTATTTGTGCTTTCCAACCTGAAAAACATTTTATATATATAGCGGTATGTATGAAGATAGGCATTTTTTGCATATTTATTTGGGTGGTATAGAAACAAAATCGCCAATACCTATGTAGTTGACGAAGTATGTATTTATAATAAATCCCCATTAAACAATAATTATGTCTAACCACAAATTAAACGATATAAACATAAAGAACATTCGTTTAATCATCAAATATTATTCACTAAGTTAATTATTCATTTGTTATTATGGGTTTAACCGCCACCCGACAACAGCTTACTATTTATAGAAATTATGCTCCGATATTTTTACAAAAATATTGATTTTCCGTCATTGTATTTCCTACTATTTACTGAACGTGTATTTAGAACAAATTATGGGCTTTTCCCGCAAATATACTACGTTGTATAAAATAATTTTCCGTTAATGATTATCTTCCTTATACTAGATATGCAGATGAACATAAACATAATTTATTGTGCAATGATTAGGTAACACTAATTTGTATCTCATTACGACCCGATATCAGGGACGTGCGCTCTATACATATACTGAAAAAAAGCTATGCATAACTTCAATTTCTGCAAAATAAATCTAAAGTATACATATATTTGATATATAGGTATTTTATGTTAAGCAGGTACATGGCGATTGGATGCATACAACCAACCCCAATATTCTCAAGCAGAAGTCAAAACTTCGAAACGGTACCAAGATTTAGGTACCTCGAATATCTGACAACATATAAGAAAAACACCACAGAAGAGATCCAAAAGCACATAGTGAGTACAAATAGCTGTTATTTACGCCTCCAAAACCAGACGAAACACTAAAATATCAGCGTAAAAAACGCTTGTCAAAACATTGCTCACATACGCGGCTGAAACATGGATACTAACTGAAAGAGGAAAATAAGAACAATATGAGGCGTATCTTTCTATGCTCTATATATGAGGAGTTCTATGCTCGTTTAAGCAGCGAAGCGTCCCAAAACTTATAAGATCGGGAAGACGTCGATGGTTAAGTTACATGGAGTGAATGATTGAACAACAAAGTTCCTGGTGAATGCGAGACCTGTATGGCGGCCAAAATTAAGATGGACAGATAACGTATCCAAAGACATACATATTTATCTTGGAGATTCAGAACTAGAAACAGATGGCACAAAACCGAGATCAAAAAATAGCGGAAAATGGGCATTGTACTAAAATAGATAAAATAATGTTTGATATTATTAAAATATAATTATGAAATAGCTGGTTAAACAGTGTCTGAAATACCACTCTTGAGAAGGCCACGACCTACCAGGTGTTGTAGAGCCAACAGTGATGATGATAATATTAAGTATGTTAGTGCACTAAAAAATAATCAAATGTTGCTATGTCATTGTGTTAACTAAAATCATGTGATGTTATAAATATATGTACCACTTTGGCTGAAAAGATCTAATGCAAAACAGAGCTAATGCGTGGGTTACAGTGCATTAAAAAATAATTAATTTTTTAAAAGTCATTTAATCTTTTTAATTATAATTTTTAATTTAAACAAAATTATAATTATAAAGAACAGAATTTAACTCTTAGTTATAAGAATACGTAAGAGAGTGTATTTTTCAGATTAATACAACATTTACTGACAATACACACTATTGTACTTTTACAGCATCAGCATAACCTAAGTGCAGTATGCCTAATGCACGCCACTGCGCGATATATACCAACCTTGAGTAACAATGTCTGTCTATACCAATTTAAATAAATATTCACAGCATGAATCTGCGCAGTGCTATCCCTATCTAATATTAACATATTAACATGTAATCGCTTTATTTTATAATTATTATTACTGATTATCGGCAGAGTCAAGAATATTCTCAATTTAATGTGATTATTGGGTTTCACTCTCCGTTGTTGCTTTCACAACTCTGTTGAACGACTTAATTATACGATGTTTGCAAAATGGCCGGGAACAGCCTTGGTCGCAGAACCTTCTTGCGATTTTATAAAATCGATAGAATGTTTCAGTCGAGTTAATAATTGGCAAGAGCGGAACCCGTAATCGATGTTTTTTAAATTATCATGTTGAAGTGTACAGAAGTAAACAATAATGACATTTTTAATAATATTTCAAAGTAAATAAAATCAATTAACGGAAATTTGTTAATCGCAATATAAATGAATTTATCTTGATAAATTTTTTTTCAAAGGCGAGCTTGACCACTATTAAAAAATCTTACTTACTTATTTATCGTTATGCCGTTTACCCGCGGAGGTAGTCAGAGAGGAAAGAGCGCCACATTTATCTATCCGGACATACAACTCTCGTCTCATCCACATTCATAAATCATCGCATATAATCTAGACGACTGCTGAGGCTCCTAACAGGACCATCCTCCAGTATCTGGTTTATCTAATCATACCACGTCTTCCGTGGTCGTCTATTTTTTTAGTGCCGTCAACCCTTACATCATATATTTTCCTTACCGTTCTTTTCACATTCATTCACCCAACATACTCAAACCATCTGAGCGATTCTTTTTTCATTCTATCAACTATGCTAAGGTCAGCTTTACATTATTTCCCAACATCTTTATTATTTACTCTAAATGGATTTTCCGGATCACGTCTAAGTGATCTCATCTCTACAGCATTCATTCTATACATAACTTCAATTTCTGCAAAATAAATCTAAAGTATACATATCTTTTATGTTCAGTAGGTACATACAACAAACCCCAATATTCTCAAGTAGAAGTCAAAACTTTGAAACGGTACCAAGATTTAGGTACCTCGAATATCTGATAACAGATAAGAAAAACACCACAGAAAGGATCCAAAAGCGTATTGCAAGTACAAATAGCTGCAAATAGAGTACAAATGCTTTATTTTCTCTTCTGCCAGCTCCAGGCTTCAATTCTTTATAACAGTGTTGGTACCAGATCCCGTTGTGTACCGCTAGTCTTCGCCTCTGTAGATATATTTCTATTAGAAATTATTGCATTCAAAGCACCGTTACCTTGTTCCCTCTTCTGTCGAACTGATAATTTGTCTGATCATTTCTAAATAAACAAACTCATTTACTTGCTCCAAACATTCATTGCGTACCAATATTTCACATCTGGTCTTACTTTCCCCCCTTTCGAATACCACAACTTTTGACTCATTAACATTCGTAATAAGGTCACTTTCCTTGCATACATCGTACATCCTGCTTACTAGACTATAAGTCTTGTTCGCTATTTTTAATTAATACTACATTATTCGCGTATTGTAAATAGCATACAATTAAATCACTTATTCTCGCTCCCATATTCACACATTCTAGTTCTTTCACACAATTATCCATATATTTATATACAAGTTGAACACTTATGGAGACATTACCCAACCCTTTTTGGCACCTTTTGCAATTTCGAACTATGGTGTGAATGATTAATTAATTCTTACACATTAAAATTTGTTTGTAATTTTGTTTTAAATAGTTTATATTCAATCCTTATGAAGGCTCAGCTTTCAGCCGAAACTACGTAGGTGGTATTTATTTAATAAAATGGTATCAAACAAAGTGATATTTTATTTTACACCATTTTTTTCTTTAACAAATTCAGTTAACAAATTAGGCATTATACTGGGCAATGGTTATATATTGACCACATGTTTTTTATTTATACATATACAATATTGTATATTCAAAGTACAGTGGACCCTCAATATTCATCCATGGTCTGTTTTTTCATTAAATATTTTGTTTGTTATTCGTTCGAAGAGTCAATATTCGTCTCACCTGCCGCGGTAGTCAATCAGTCTCAGGTGGTGAAAACATCGCTGTAATTAAATAGCGTTTGATGACGATGTGTTTTGACACTTTTGGAAAGTTAAAAAAATACAGAGCATAACAAACAACATTGGATGAGTTCCTTAAAAATAGAGTGCTAGTGAGTCATCTGGAAATCGTCGCTGTATATACAATAAATCCTATGTGCCGTTTAGTACATTCTGAGATGAACGAATAAATTTGTCATTTTTTCATATAGATAATGGAGATAGATATACTAAAAAAAACATTGCCATTCATCTGGAAAGTTTGCCTAGTAATTATTTAAAATATTTTTTAATAATCTGGTTTGTGCAATTATTTTTTAAAACAGTTTTATTCGTTTATCTCAGAATGTAATAAAACGTTACATAGGATTAATTATATATACAGCGACGGAATGCTGGTGAACCGTCAGAATATCAATCACTAGAATTAAAATTACCTGATATCGTATGATGCCCCTCTCAAACAATAGCCTTACGTCTATAAGATGAAAACTCTTAAAAACGGTCATTGTTTTTATCCAAAAGGTTAATTTATGTTTAAAATTATGATGATTAAATCTCTTTCGTAACAATTAAGCATAATTTTCGATATTTGGTGAGTGAATTTTTTTTTTCAAAGAATACGATCGAGGCTGGGAATGAATCAAAATATTTTCAGTTAATTTGATTTAGAAAAATTCGTTTTGATATTCGTCTTATCTGAAATTTAACTCTCCCTCGGGAATAGATTAATGATGAATATTGAGGATTCACTGTACTTAGTTTTATTTAACTATTTTTATTAAAAAAAGTTTCCATGCAGAGCATAGTTACATTTTAATACTTGGCATAATAAAAAGCCAGAGTTCATGTGAAATAAATTTGCAATAAGATTTTTTTTAATCTGACGCTTTTACTTGGATACTAGAATATTTCCTCCCTCATTATGCGAGTATAATATATAAATAATTAAAATTACAAATGAGACAAATCTCTATCTTTAAAAAGTGCGAAATTCCTGTCTGTGCAACGAAATACAAAGCTTAATTACAAAAAAATTCTTCGTTGAGCAGGATCTGCGCCAATGTTTGCAGATAACAGGCAAAGAATTGTACAGAATGGAAGTAATGCGTCGTCAAGGACTGCCTTTTACCTTAAATAATTGACAATGGGGATTATTTCACGTGAATTGTTTAATTTGATTTCGACTTCAGAGATTTTTCTCTTGAGTCATGTTTTTAATAACTAATCCGACTGCAGTACAATATAAATACCTTAAAACCAATAAACATACATTTTTTATATTAATACATTTTATTAATTAACGGTAAATATAAAGTTGTTTTTTTTTTATAATACAATAATGATCCTCCATAAATTGTCCATTAAAATATTTGCCTACGTATGCAGTCGAAACTGTATCATTCTTTACGTTATCTCAAAAATAAAATTATCACTTTGTAAAATCTTCCATGGACGAATCAAAATTTAATTTATTTAATAATTATTCTTAAAATAATGCATACGTAAATATGAGTATACACAAATGCTCTTTTGGCAGGTTAGGTATGTTGTTATATATTGTAGGTTTTATGAGAAGGAAATGTCCACCCCCATCAAAGACATTTTCTTGTCTCGGCACGTGAGTATATTGTGTGAGTGGCGCATGGTATGTGTGATGATTCAGCAGAAGCAGGATAAGCAGATGGATACAGGATGTAAACTATACTCACGATTAACGTAGCATTTTATTGGCACAAATTTACAGAGGTGGCTTTGAGTACAGAAAATATTGCTTGTGATTAAAGAGTTAAGGTTGTTATTACGGTCGTTAGGCATATTTAACTGTAAATAGTTTCGGATATTTTAAACGAACCGTATGTATTTCCGAGAAGCGAAACTCGACGTTTCGTTGAATACTTATTCCACGTCATCAGGAGGACGAGCTTTACCTGTAGGTACCTGTTCGTGTTTGTCGGTTTTCTGTATACAGTGTATCCTTCAACCCTTGAGAGAAGTCGCAGTAAAATCTACCGACGTAACTAGTACATATTGCACACTGGCGACCTCTATTGTAGAAGAAGGGAACACTCCACAACAAAGTGCATACAATTTACGTCCTAGAAAGCAGCACCTAATCAGTCCGAACTCCACCTCCGCAGGTAAAGGTCGTCCTCCTGATGACGTTGAATAAGTATTCAACGAAACGTCGAGTTTCGCTTCTCGGAAATACATACGGTTCGTATAAAATATCCGAAACTATTTACAGTTAAATATTGCTTATGGTGGCTACGGCTATCGGCGACAGAGTGAATGTACCTCTGGGCGACCGGGGTCTAGTTAGCTGCATCGAGCCCCTGATTGGTGGGTGCTGGCTCGGTGCGTACGGTTAGAGTCGCGACGGGTCTGGACCACCACACTGAAAATCAAACACAATATTAATCAATCAATAGCCTACCTAAAATCTACGCTTCACATGTTATCGGTGTTTTATTTTAAATTTATACATTTTTGGTTCCTTTCGTATTTCCTATGGCATTTTATTGAAACTCTCTATACGTCACAGTTCCATAAATTTTGTACACTTTTCTGAATGACAGTCTTCACGTTGCACATGTTTTCGATACATTATTTTTGTTACTAAATTCTGTTGATACATTTCCATTGAGGTTTTTAATGAATAAATACTGAATGATGTGTACTTAAAAATAAAACTATATTCCTTTTAGTGACACGGAAACCGCAAATTGAATTTTCAGTCAAATCTTCCTCGTATATACCCTCCATAAATATTATTTTTTCCCTTCAATCTTTGAACGAATCCTACACTGCGTTCGTGGGTTATTCCGATGTGAGAGAGCAAATTACTTTCACTTAAATTTCCTGGAACCGTGAATCCTTCCGTCCCGGGTTCAGCATAATTAGCCTTCTGCGGTTGCAGACGGTAATGCGGGATATCTTTTCGCATTCCTGCGGGAACTCCCTTAAAGCTCAGCAATCTCAAATATTGTAAACAAAGTATTTTGCTAATTATTTTTTATTATTACAAAATCAAGAAATAAAATGTTACATTGTATATTTGTATAATTATATTATAATTAATGTACATATTATAGAAAAGTTCAAAGGTAAAATTAAAAAAAAAACATCCATAGCTACTTCTCTCTCCTACAATTAATACCTAATCACTGAAACAAAATATGAACTATTAACGATAACCTGGATATATTGTACAATATATTGGGTTGATATTCGTTCGAGAGTATAATGGTGGCTATACTCACTCGGTCGAGAGAGTATAGCCGCCAGGGCCCGGGTGAGAGCAGGCGACAGGCTCTCGGCGAAAGCTCACCACGTACAAATTCGCCAAGAGGCCCTCGACACTATGGACACCCTCGTTTCGTTATTTTGAAGTGTGGATACTCGCCAAGATGGACATAGAAACTACTGCTGCTTTTATCATTGTGCTATTAGCTATTATAATTTTTTTATATATACCATACAAAAAAATGTTACTAGACCGTGGGCAAGACGAAAATAGTGGATATTTACTATGTAGCGCAATATAACAAGATATGAATATATTACGTTATTATTTTGCTATTATCGATGAAGCAATGATTAAATTATTTTATCACAGTTCTAGAACCAAAAATAATAATAATTAGGCTTCGTATGTAATATTTTTTTAAATATCTTCGTTCTAGCTCAGCTGGCGCGTAACTATAAGTTACAGATACACATCCTAATTTTGAGCATGTTCATTAGCATGCCCTACTGTACACACTTGCTAATTATTAGCGTGCTCATTTTAAGCATGCTCATAAATGAGCATGCTCAATGCTAACAATCAAACACACATGCTTATTAGTGGCATGCTCTTGTCATAGAATAGAGGAACTCTATTTCAAAATTGAAACTTTGCACACTGAAATAAAAAATTTAAGTGAACCAATAAATCAAAATAGTTCCCGAGTTTCCATCCGCACGTTTTTGATTTTAGTTTTTATAATTTTTATTGTAAGATTTGAATCATTCATGTCTTTCAATAAAATTTCCAAAACATTATTTCTTGCTATATTATTTTTATATAGCGGTCGCCGAGTATTGCAGAGACATTTGTGATTCCTATAATAAGTCATGAAAAGTAATGTTTCGTCATCTCCCCAACGCGTCATATTTGTTTCATCTGTCGCGGACTGAGAAGATCGCATTGATAATCGATACTAGCCGCGAATGACATTAGTATGCTCATAAACAAGCCTGTTCACACATGCTCAAAAGATACCCCTTCTCGTGGTGAATGATATTAGCATGCTCATAAATCAACCGGCGGTTGATTTTGGGCGTGCTAGTAATGAGCATGCTCATTACTACTAATGTGCGTACACAGATGCCACTAAATAGCAGTGGCGTGCATCGCATACAAGCAAAACAGCTGTGCATTAGTAATGATTCTGGGAAACAAATATTAAATAAATAGCCCTTATCTTAAGAAAAAGTTAATTTAAAATTCTAGCCGTAATTCGCCCTACGGCTAGAAGTTTTATTTCTGACGTTTCTATTTTACGTGACATGTCTGTTTTTTTTCGATTTAAAATTCTAGCCGTAATTCGTCCTACGGCTAGAAGTTTTATTTCCAACTTTTCTGTACCTAACTTCATGTCAATTCTTCATTTATCTCACTTGTTTGCGCCCAAAAAAGTTCCATAGATCTAGTCAAGTCGAGAAAAAACTCGTCCCGAACCGTGTATATTTATTAAGCTTTATGTCTGCGAGTTTTGTGTAACAGACAAGTAAATTTTTCATGGAATAGCGTGTTTCTTCGAAAGGTTCTATGCCAGGTGAGAACTACGCGCACGTCATTGCAGAAATGATATTTTTTACAAATTCCACCCAAAACTTTTTGTATGAATTCTATTTGTCATTTCTATGGTGAATGTAAATACTAAATACCATCTGTCATATCCAATGGTCACAGGTATCATAATGATTATTTATGACGACATTGCCATCGATGATATCATCAAATGTTTGATTTATTTTTGTGAAAAGAAACGTCGAAAAAAAAGAAAGAAAAGAAAATATCTGAAATTAATATTATCCCCGATTTAATTATATCTAAATCGTCTTCGAAATATATTGAAAATTTTTGGTGTATTACATTTAGGTATATAAAATATTTATTTATTTAGAAAATATTGTTTACAATACTTCTTTATAGTGCAGTTATTTTTGTGGATTGAAGCTACTCAAAATAGTTCATTATATACAGTTATATTATATAGGGCACATTAAAAAAATGTATATATATATTTTTAAATATAGGTATACAGTCGATCACAGCATAACCTAAGTTTTACCCACTGCACGCCACTGCTAAATAGCAATGGCTCAAGAAGGTCAATACTGCGCATGCTCACGTGCCACTAATAAGCAAGTGTATCAGTATCTATATGAGCGAGTGTGTACACGCACGGCTCTCACTTTACCTCGCGAGACCAATCGAGACCCTTTGACTTGGGCGCAAAATACTGACACGCGGCCGAGAGGTGGCAGGGCGCACACTGGGTCGAAACCGTAATTTGAGGGACTTAGGGACCAACTTTCTTTTTTTACTTTTTTCTTTATGCGGATAGATAGAGCTCATTAACCTTATCAATAGTTGTCCTATGATACTTTTTCCTAAACTTTATAGTTTGGGCAAAAAAAAAAGTTTTTTATTTTTTGTATGGAACGAATCAAATAAAATAAAATTTCTGCGAAGTGGTGACTGACCCTGATTTGAAACATTTTTTTTCTCATACCTTGTCTAGTCTACCATCGTTTGATGCTATTAACGTGTACATAAACTTGCAACTCTACCAGATAAATTGATCGAAAAAATAAAAAAACGTATATGTTTATAATATTATTTTTTATTTTCTTAATTTCTTTTATGTCAAACTAAATATGAAATAGTGAGTACAAGTACATTATAAGACAAATAATCAACAAAAAACCCAACAAAATTAGACTAAAAACTAACTAAATGAACACCTAATAATACAACAGCAAACATATTATTTTACAAATTACGATAGTATATGATGTATCAGAGCTAGCAGCAGAAACTTGGCCGGTAGATTTCTGACTATGTTATGAGTCTTAAATGTTCAAGCCACCATGGCCTAATTTCAATAGTTATGGAGATATGCAATATCAAATTTTGCATTTTTTTTCAATATTTCTTACTTATTTTTTTGCAAAAAGTAGAACTACCATTACAGTAAATTATATCTTTTATGAAAAATTCATTCGCTTTAATACAAGTCGAATTAAATGATAAAAACCTTGCAAAAATTTAAAAAGGCAAATTTTGATATTGCATATCTCTATAACTATTGATATTAGGCCATGGTTGCTTGAAAATTTTAGACTCATAACATAATCAGGAATCTACCGGCCAATTTTCTGCTGCTAGCTCTGGTACACCTTGTATAAATATCGTAAAACTACTATCTACAATTGTAAAAAAATAAGTTTTCTGTTGTATTATTAAGTGTTCATTTAGTTAGTTTTTAGTCTAATTTTGTTGGGTTTTTTGTTGATTATTTGTCTTATAATGTACTTGTACTCACTATTTCATATTTAGTTTGACATAAAAGAAATTAAGAAAATAAAAAATAATATTATAAATATATACGTTTTTTTATTTTTTCGATCCATTTATCTGGTAGAATTGCAAGTTTATGTACACGTTAATAGCATCAAACGATGGTAGACTAGACAAGGTATGAGAAAAAAAGGTTACAAATCAGGGTCAGTCACCACTTCGCAGAAATTTAATTTTATTTGATCCGCTCCATACAAAAAATACAAAACTTTTTTATTTTGCCCAAACTATAAAGTTTAGGAAAAAGTTTCATAAAACAACTATTGATAAGGTTAATGAGCTCTATCCATCCGCATAAAGAAAAATGTAAAAAAAGAAAGTTGGTCCCTAAGTCCCTCAAATTACGGTTTCGACCCAGTGTGGGGCGAGGCGAGACGAGGGCATCATGTATATCAAGTGTGTCGAACCTAGGGCACGCATGCCCGAGGTGGCACGTTTGAGAATTTGGAAGGTTATTAATATTTTGATTAAATAATCAAGGTGTTAACAAAACAATTATTGTCATGTTTCATTTAATCAAAGCATTTCAAGCTTAATTACAAGTTTTCGATAGTGACGTTCTATCTAACATCTTCAAATATTCAAAATACAAAAAAATTGCAGAAGATAAACCAGATTAAATCAAATTAACACAAGAATTTTCTGTTACTCAATCGATAATCAACGAGATTCAATTCAATTCAAACGGATGATTTTTAAGTGGCTAAATCTGAAAGATATTGAAATGCAATTTATCGAATTCAGGAAACAAAAGTTTGTTGATTTGAGAAATGATTTGGAGATAATTGAAAGCGATCGATTAACGAACATAATGAATAAATACGAAGAAGAAGAAATAACGAGACATTGAACACCATTACAGAAATCTTTAGCGACTTAAAGAAATTAGCGAGAGCAATATTATCAATTTTCTTTTCTACATTGTTTGGGAGTCATTATTTTCAGAAATGAATTTCAATAAATGTAATTCAAGAAAGAAAATGACTGATGAATTCAGTTGGTCGTGTGTATTACTAAAAGTGACGAAATATGAACCAGATATTAAGAATTTGTAATCGAATGTACCTACAACAGAAAAAATCTCATTGATAAATAACTAATGGGTATGTTTATTGATTACGAATGTATTTTTAAGAAACCATATTGTAATTTTTAAGCTTGTAAATAAAATTCAGAATTTTTTAAATTTTTTTACTGCTTGGGCACGCCACACAATCGAGAAATAATATTTGAGGGTTTTTGGCACGCGGCCCCAAAAAGGTTCGCCACACATAATCACTCTTGGCGTGTCTCGGGGTGCCTCAGCGAGTGTTTATGAATGCTTACCATACTCGTAGAGCAAATTTAAGATATTTCGCTTTCGAACACGAGCACCGTCGCGTCCGCCATGTATTCCAACTTATGCGTTATTTACATTAGATTCAATATCTTATTTATTCTTCTTGACTGATTATTTCATTATTATTTTTAAAACTTTTTTTATACCTTTTCAAACACGACAAAAGAAATCTGTAATATTTTATTTTCCCAACTATAATATTTTTTTATTTTTTAAATCACAAAAATCGTGACTTATCCATATTCATATTTTGCCTTATTATTAAAATATAATATTGTTGGTTTTTTATGGCGATTGTTACCCAGATACACGGACGGGAGAAACGTCAAGACACGAATCGAATGTCATTATTTCATATGTAAAATAGTAGATGTGTTCTTTAAAGTATGATAAATTAAAAACATCACATATAGGCATCGAACATGGGAACAATCAACCAATTATAAGTGAACACCTTACAGCCAAGCAATGATACATACAGATGATGGCTAAAAAATTTGCAATGGAAAATAAATTTCAATACATCTGGACACGAAATGGTCTTTGTTACATAAGGAAAACAGACCCATCCAAGCTTTGGATTATTATACATAATACCTTGCACCTTGCACATTCTAGATTTGTTACAGCGTGGTATTCTGAAACGGTATTAATTAAACTGCACGTTGTCTGAAACAGAAATACAATAATGATAACATGAAATTTGTGGGATTTTGTGTCTGTTTTCATGCTTCATTAAATAAAATAAAATAAAATATGTGTGTAAAATAAACTGATTTGTGTCAACTTTTAAAATAATATCAGTTTTATTTTATATAATATTAACAAACACTTATATTTTACCCAGATTACAATGAATGGTTAGCGTGATGTTAGAAATCTGTTTGAAATCCATGTCGCTTCCACATCAAATAAACAGTTCATATTTAGAACACTCAGACATCGAGGAGGTATGTATGTATATGTAACACCTTCATGTATGTGTAACAAAATATCGATATACGGATTTTAAGTTAAAATGATTTACATACCATTGCTGTACAACTGTTGGGTTATGAAAAGTGATATTGCACCGTAGTCCACACCATTCCCCTACCTTAACATGTCACATTAATTATACCTTATAGATGTTCGACTATACTTTTCAAGTCTCATCTAGAGAAGAGAAGAGTTAATAAAGGTAATATTGTTAAGTAAATTAATAAGCTATTTATATTTTCCTCTTCTCTCAATATTCCCGTTACAAATACTTCTACACCGGTAATTTAAGTAAACACTAAATAGTAATTTCGGCTGATTTTTTCCGTACTTAACAATGATTTATATTTGGATTAAATTATTTATATTTGAACAGAATCAATGTAAAAATTATATATTTAAAATGTAGTCAGTTGAATACTGCACCTGTCGATGAAAAAATATAAATAGTGAAATAAATATAAAATATTATTAAACTCAGTGGAGGTAACGAGGTTAATATTATTTAATATCTACATTTAATAATCTATCATCATCAATAAAAATGTCTGCAATGTAAACGCCAAATTAACAATATAAAAATATCTCGTTTATTTTCGAGTATTGGGATAACTATATATCACTATTACAACAATCTATCTATTTTAAGAATAATGCGGATTATACCTTATTATGACTTCATGTTACTGTCCGGTAGGGTCATTACCGACCTATTGATAATCTGAGTCCTTAACAAATTCTAAAAACCTTGTAGACCTTGGATTCTCTTCCTGAATTGTGAGATCTTCAAACCACGTATATATTATATCGGTTGATTGTTGTAGGTATTGTGAAATTGTACTTTTCGCCTTAGTAATATTGAGTTGATTAAAATTCACACTTTTAGTTATATTTCTACTGTCACTCTATATTTGTCAAGCGCTATTCATATACACAGAAAGATACTGTCACGGCATCGTTGTCGTGGGAGGCAAATCAAACAATTGAAATTAAAATTTTGCAATTCGCACTAATTATCGCTTCTGAATAACTTGTGTCTGATAAAATGATGCACACAAGTTAATTCGTTCAGGTTCGCACTAGAAAACTTCGCACATAAGTAGCCACTCGCGCCGTTATGTCTATCGTCTCGCGTCTCATCTCGCTTGTTAAAACAACTTTGTCTTCAGCACGATGCCGCCGCGTATTTACAGTAACACGATGCCCTAGAACATACCGACACAGTTTGGTTAATTTTAAGTTCATGTAGAATTAACTAAACTGCCTCCACTCAGTGCGCGCATTCTGCGGTCGTGTGAGAAATAATCAGTACGCCCCTAACCCCTGCGGCGATAGGGCACTCTCCTGAAGACTTTGTGATATGACTCTAGCGAAACGTCGAGAATCGAATCGCAACACATCCATACGGTATGTATAAAACATCCGATTATGTTGTAAGATCTGTCGAAATCAATTTAACTGCTCATCTCTATTTATCCGATATCCACGTCCCAGTAAGGGCAACAAGATCACTCTGCCTCTTTTATATTCTTAGAGCTCGCACCAAATCTGGATTGCACTCAACCATATTGGGAACGTGCCGAGCTAACAACGACTTGTTCACCAACATCGATATAATATATTTTGTGTCTTCGCAAAAACTAAGAACACATGTAAAAAATACTCTGCAACGTAAGATGTAAATGAAGTTTTACTTATCTTAATGTTTTTTTTAATATTGTCACTCATTTAATTTTGTTTTTATTTCCTAGTATTTCATTTAGTTCATTTTCATCTTATTTCTGTTCTGTATTTTTACATATTTTTTTTTACTAACTTTGTCTGTTGTTTGTTTGCTGTGGTGGAATATTGTAGAGAGCTCTGATATTTTCAACATTACTTCGATTAAAATTAATAATCACGTCACTCACGACCAAGAGCCGCAGAAACAGCTGAAAAACATGCCGTTCAAAAATTTATACTGCATGGGTGATATTAAAAAATTACTAATGTTTACAAAAAAAGGGTATAAAAGCAAGTCTTCAAATTTTTTTGTTTATTACTTGTTTTTTTCTATTATTCCTTTTTTTATGTGTTTCATTTACTATTACTTCTCTTGTCAAGTATATTTTGTTTACTTTTTCTTTTTTTGTATATTTAGAAATTATTTTCTGGTTAAATATGCTAAGATATAAGTGAAATGTTGGATATTTTTCGAGAGTTTGTTTATACTCTCATATATTTCACTAACTGGTATTTGTCATGTTTCCAAATAAATAATAAATTTTTGAAACAATGTTACCGCAACGGAACGTCGCGCGCCGGACTAAATTTTCTCAAAGAGATCACTTACAAAATGTGTGTTTTAATCCAGAAGATGCACCACTTTTAAAAACTACTGCCGGAAACCTTAAATTAAACATACATATTTTAGACACACATACACGTGCATTCTATTACTATTCACATATTAGTACTCAAAAAAGTATTAAGTAATCATTACATTAAAATAGATGAGTCTATAAATAAATGCAAACTGTTGGAAAGCATTGCAATAGACTCGCGAGACTGCGCCAAAGTTTTATGCCCACAATATCAAAGGGGATCTGTACAGCAGATCGTTTTGTAATTTTAGTTAAACGTTTATGGAAAACCCAAATCACCTTGATAAAGGTCACTGCTACGGACTTTATACGGCGGAGGTTCTCTTTGCATTTAGTAAGACTCACAGGAACAAGCGAATTAAAAACGGAAAAAGGAAACTGGTAGCGTCAATAAAAGGTTTACACTCGAATTTGTAGTTTATTAAAACAAATCATGATTATGTGGAAAAGCAAATAAGTGAATATTTTTCTTCAAACACAGCAAAATAATTTTGTGCTGAGATTATTAATATAATTAATATAAATAAACTTTGTTTTCGCCACTTTTTATTGAAAATGTCAACATGTTTCAGAGCCCATGGCCCCTCGTCAGGATACAATTGTATACTAAAAAAATTGAATTTAAAAATCGAAGTATAGACAATTAAATTGATATTTTATTGACATTTTCAATAAAAAAGTGATGAAAACAAAGTTTATTTCCTTAAATTATATTATAAGTGAATCTTTATTCAAATATCGTAAATCGTATTATTTTTTAATTGTGATTTAAGTAGTAGAACAGTTTATTAATTAAATAAAACCGATTACTGAATACATTATTTCATTCATTACGGTGATAAAAATCTAATTATAATTGTAAAATTATTGTTTTGTTTACAAATTCAATAAAAAAAATGTATTTCTCGTACTTGACTGCATTCATAAGTATTTTAAGTATGTTTTTTAAATTTCGTTATCATAATAAAGGGTATCTTTTCTTGTTTAGGAATAGTTTGTTGTCACCCTGATGAAGGAAATGAAATTAGTTAATCATGAATTTGATCAATAAAATATTTTTTATATACATAACACATCTTTAAAGAGTAAAAATAGTTCCAAGGCAGTAACCAACCTCAATCTTTCTCATAGTGATTGTGATTTTTGAAAACTAATAAGTTTCTTGAATTGCCGAATTGTTGATAAATATCGCCACTCTTTCTTTGAGTGATGATCATTTTCAACCAAAGGCAGCATTATATCCCGTGTGGCTGTATTTTTGACAAAAGTCAATCTTCTTAAAGTAACGATTATGTTTGACCAACCACGGCAATAGTATCCTGTACGGCTGTGTTTTTGATATTTGAGTCACATCTCAAAATAACTGGTATATTTGACGTTCGACAGAAATAACTCTCGTTTGGCTATTTTATGACAAAAGTAAAATTTTCTCAAAGTGGCAGTTATTTTAGTCCAACAATAGTAGGTAATAGTTATTTGGCTGATGAACATATCAAAAAGTAACGGCTGAGCAATAACAGAAATGATTTATTTGGACGCTATGAATTTTTGATATAAGTCACTCTATCGTAATGTGATCATTTTTAAAAATTATTTAAAAAAAACAGTTATGTTTTTTTAATCAAACGTATTTTTTTACTGAACGCAATAACAGCTCTCTCAAAACTTTATTTTTTTCAACAGTATTACGTGTTAATTAATGAAATGGCATTTAAAAAAATTACATCGCTGTTATCTTAGGCTTATGATGCCGATAATCCCACGGCTTAAATATAATTGCGTTACGTGTTATACGTCAGCGTTTAATTTATATCAATAACAAGAGTATAATATTACAATCGATATATTGAGGATGTCTTTGTTGTTTGACGACGAGTGCGAGTAGCTCTTTCACTTGCGGACGAGCTCACCGGCCGACCTCGGGGATCCAAGGACCCGGTCGCGAGCGACTGCCGTCTGCGGAGCGCACATCCGCCAACTGCACTCGCATTATCCGCGACTGTCCATCTCTGCTATTTATCTCCCACGCAGTTTCTTTATTTTTTTTAACAGAGCTAAGAACATAGAGACGGGCACCGTCCAGTTTGTAATATACATATAATATGCAGGATATCTCGAATCTTCTTCTCGAGTCTTCCTTATTCAGTTTTGAGTAGAGAATATTCACAAAGACGAAACTATGAATATGAAAAAATGTGTGTGGAAGTCTTTTTTCAAAGTTCAAATCTGAGAACCTTTCGTTTATTTGAATGGGCTATACTGTAGACATCTGAAGTTTTTTCTCATGAACTGGTATACATAGATTTTCGCAGCTGGTAATGAAACCTCCAAATCTTGAAAGTGAAGTAACAAGAAATATACTTTTTAATGTATAAATGAAATTCTTACGAATTATTTTAATGCTTATACTAGAACACGCCTGAAAATCAGTATTTCAATTTTTTTAAACTCCTTTAATACACCAGTATATATTTTAGCAATATTTTCATATGTAGGTATATTCTAAGAACACAGTTACTGGCCTAGAGGGAAGATTAATTAACTAAGATAAATTATAGGAGTCTCACAGAGAAAATACTCTTTACACTTTGAGTGAAATGTCTACACTTACCAAGAGAAGCGAAATCAAAATTCGCTTTTTTTTTTCAAAAAATCTGACTTATTTTCTGTAAAACCTTGGACCATCAGGAATATATATGGTATATTTCATATTTCAAATTCATTCCCTCTAAGTCAAGTAAAATAAAATGACAAAAACCTTACGAAAAAATACTTTTTACAATTTCTGTAAGTTAAAAAATAAGTATTTGCTACTAGCTATGAGACATCTCGTGTAATATTTATTGATTGTTTTACTAATTATTGTAAAAAATATTAATAAATATCTACGTTTATTGTATTTAGCAAGTATATTATGTGTATTTTTTCTTCGTCCGTCCGCGTCCGTCACTTCGAAACATCTAAACTATCTTATGTTTTTTGTGGCCTTAACCTTGCACGAATTTATTTTATCTTTTTTTAAACATCATATTTAAGTTCATCAATATTATATTGTAAATCTTGAATATTTGTATCTATTTAATTAAAGATCAATCACTCAGAATTTAAAAGTGACAAACATAATTCTTTAAATTTACTTTTAATCAAATTCCGGTTCACGTTAAGTAGTTTTTTTCCGTATTTATTTATTATTTAGTCATTACTTTTAAATATGCTACCAATCTTATAAGAAGAGAATACCGCGAGAGGTAATTTATCTTTCATGGCCTCGTATTACTACAAACATGACTAAATAAACTCAGCAAATTAAAAAAAACATGCACATTCACGCTCACCTTATTTTACGTTGATTGTAATTTATTTTATTTTATTATTATTTATTCGGTTTTCCGAATTTTTGACATATGGTAGGCAATATTTGAGGATTAAGTGTAAATCGTAGTCAAGATTTGCATGACAAGAATTTGTCTATAGACAAAATAAAATATTTATGCGAATCATAGACAATATACTTTTTATTTTTTTATTTATTACATTTATTTATACAGTAGATACATAATATTTTTTTATAATTTTAATTTAATGTAATAACATTTTACAGACATTACACACCCCATAAGCCAAAGTTCGAGCTTATGGGTGGAGTATTTACAAGCTAAATTAAAGTATAAAAGCAGAAACCATTTAGAAGTAGTAATTTTTTTTATTATATAGAAACCATTCGAGACATGTAGGCAATGTCATAATCCATCGTTGTCCAAAATCAAGAATTTGACTTCTTTCTTAAACTGTTCATATTTTGGAATGTTCCTTTCTTGAAATTTGTTTTGCTACAACAATGTATTGTACTATTTAACTCCCAAGTATGTATAATGATGTTGTGCCATGGTGGTTCTTAATGTTGGTATCTTTATTTGTCCCTTTGTTCTATTATATAGTCTAAAGGGTGAGATTTATTTATAAAATGATCTTTGTAAATTTGGCATATGGAGTTTGTTTTATATATATTTATGAGTGATGGTACATTTATTTCTTGTAATATATTTACAGTAGGATTGTCATAAGGTTTTTTGAGAATCGTTGTATCGGACAGGTAGAATTATGATGGCAACAACATAAGACGGCGTGATGATGATGACCCATCTGAAGTCGTGAATGTTGGCCCTAAGTCGGGCCTCGGTACGTTGTATGGGCAGACGCTGTACATATGGACCCAGCACGCCTCCGGGCGGGTAGTCGGGGCGGGCAGCGAGCCGGCGCTGCGATCCTAATTGAGAGGATACTGCACCGACGCGATGTGTTTGGCATCTCCAACGGAGGACGTTAAAGAAATTCCACGAAGAAATTGCATTTTTTGTCTTATCAAATAAAGTGTTATGAAATATTTGAAATACTTAAGAAAATGAAATATTTAAGTTTGATGAAATATTTAATGAAATATCTTAAGAATGAAATATTTAAGAACTAGATAAGACATTTGTAAATGTAATATTGAATAAAATTCATGTTTCGTGGTCTTGATATACAGAGAAAGCTCGCGCGATGGGGATAAAATCATTTAAAAACCACGCGGAGCGCCGCGGACCATCATAGAATGGCCGCTATTTTGATGGAATTAATGTAAATGTCCTGCCTCGAAGAGGCGAGGAAGTAAAAATACATAAGTATTTTAAATGTGCCAAATGAATCCTTTTATGTGATGTTTTAGAGTAGAAATTAAAATGAAAAATGTTTTAAGAGAGTAGAATATCTTGGCAGCCCTGATAGACTCGCCGGTCGCGCCGACTGTTCTCAGGTCACGCGGGCCAGTGGAAAAAACCCGACGCCGCTATGTCGGCCCCGGGCGGCTTGAGTAGGCCGCCAGCCGATATTTTTGAACTCTGATTACGGACGTTACAGACATCCTAGCGAGCCGAAACATTTTTTATTGTGTTCCTCATGTGAACATCTATGGGAGTGATATGTTTTTGCGTGTGGGAAAGTGCGCGGGCGTACTTTATTTGTGGCGGCATACTTTGTCTGCCTATGGTACGGTAAGATGTTGAAGGATGCTGCGTATGCCGCGGCATACAGAGCGAAGATGGATGAATACATCGCAAAGGGCTATGCTCACGCTCTGTCACCGACCGCTGAGGCCCAGTTGGCGGGGAAATTTTATTTGCCGCATTTTGCCGTATTCAACCCGAATAAGCCCGGCAAAATTCGGATTGTTTTTGACGCGGCAAGCAAGTGCCGCGGCGTCTGCCTCAACGACGTATTGCTGACGGGATCGGATCTACTCAGTTCGCTCTTGGGGAGCATATTCCGGTTCCGGGAAGGACATGTAGCGCTGGCAGCGGACGTCAAGGAGATGTTTCTGCGTATCAAGATTCGCCCGGCGGACCAGGCGGCACAGTTGTTCTTGTGGAGACAACCAGGCGAGCAGGACCCGACGACGTACCAGATGTCGTCTATGGTATTTGGGGCGACTTGCTCGCCTAGCAGCGCCCAGTACGTCCGCAACCGGATCGCAGCTGCCAGCGCCAGGGAGTTCCCGGCCGCGGCCCGAGCGGTCCGAAACACGTTTTACATGGACGATTATTTGGATGCCATGGACACCACGGATGAAGCCATCACCATGATGCAACAGGTGTCAGAGATACTACGTCGAGGCGACATGACGCTGGCCAACTGGGCGTCGAACGATCCGGAAGTGCTACGCCGGATCGATCCCACTCTACGGGCCGTAGAGCCGATGCGGATTATCGGCGGAGAGGATACTACGGAACGAGTGCTCGGAATAATGTGGGAGCCCGCCTCGGACAAATTTATATTCAAATTTGTCAATCTACCAGAGATTACGGCGGAGGACCACCCGACGAAGAGGAACTTATTGAGCGCCGTTATGCAGATTTTCGACCCAGTGGGATTCCTAGCATGCTTGCTGATCCGATCGAAGATTCTTCTGCAGGATGTATGGCGGTCCAAGGTCGGGTGGGATGAACATATACATCCCAAGCACGCCGAGAAGTGGCGGTTATGGTACGCACTGGTACGAGACAGCCAGTGCAGGATAGAACGCCAGAGCATATCACGGCGTGGTAGCAGCGTAACATTGCATATATTTTGCGATGCTTCTGAGAAGGCGTGCTGTGCAATTGCGTACTTCGTTGAGGAGGAAGAGGGCGGCATTAACGTAGCCTTCGTCTCAGCGAAGTGCAAAGTAGCACCATTGAAGCCTCTCTCAATTCCGCGGATGGAACTATCAGGAAGGAGCACCGCTGCGACGTCTCCAGGACGGTATATTGGACCGACTCCACGACGGTCCTGTGTTGGCTGAGGACCGATCCACGGACCTATTCGGTTTTTGTCGCCAACAGACTGGGCGAAATCGACGAGCTGACGGACATCACAGACTGGAGATGGGTACCTACTCGACACAATTCCGCTGATATTGGCACGCGGGACGGCGAGCCGCCGGATTTGACCGCCGGCGGCATGTGGTTCAGCGGCCCGAGCTTCCTGAGGAGGGGTGAGTCAGCCTGGCCGAAGGAAAGAAATCATCCGCCACCTGACGTGGCTCAGCTGGAAAGGCGCCCGGAGACGGTACTAGTGACCCGGCAGCCTGCCACGGGGGGAGCGCTACCGGACGTACAGCGCTTCTCGTCCTGGACCCGCTTACTTCGAGCCACCACATGGGTGCGGCGCTTCGCGGCGAACTGTCGCCGCCCGGCCGTCGCGCGCGTCCGCCAAGACATCACGGCCGACGAGCGGGCCGCGGCCGAACGCGCCTGGATTTTACACGCTCAGGCAGAGACATTTTGGCCTGAGATGAAATCTCTCCGCGATGGGACATCAGTACCGCGGACCAGTCGCTTGTACCACACGACGCCCCGATTGGATGAACATGGCGTCATCACGATGAGCTCGCGACTAGAGGGCACGACGACAGAAGGAATACCGCCGGGACTACGGGCGCCCGTCATACTAGACGGTGGCCACCCATACACGCGGCTAATGGTGCGTCACTACCATGAGCGGGAGAGTCACCCGGGCACAGAAAGGACAGATATACGGGAGAACTTTTTTGTGCTCAGATTGAGACCTGTTGTGCGCCGGGTGAAGTTTAAGTGCCAGCGATGCCGTACTGAGAAGAGCCAGCCGGCCCCGCCGATGATGGGCCAGCTTCCGGATTGCCGGCTGGCGTACCACACGCCCGCATTCCATCACTGCGGACTAGATTACTTCGGGCCGATGCAGATAACCATCGGGCGCCGGAAGGAGAAGCGATACGGCGCGCTGTTCACCTGTCTCACGACGCGCGCTGTGCATATGGAGCTGGCCGAATCATTATCAGCCGATTCAGCCATACTTGCCATCAGGAGGATGGCCGCGCGCAGAGGACACCCGCGCTTTCTGTATTCGGACAATGGGACGAACTTCAGGGGCGCGGAGAAGGAGATGGCGGTAACCCTCGTCGAGCTGAAGGAGGACTCGCGGATGAAGGATCATCTCGCTGAGAGCGGGGTTGGATGGCACTTCAACCCCCCGCTTGCCCCGCACATGGGCGGCGCATGGGAGAGCCTGGTGCGGTCGATCAAGCGCGCACTAGAGGCAACATTGAAGGAGCGGGCTCCACGGGAGGAAACATTGAGGACCGTGCTGGCTGAGGCAGAGTTCACGGTCAACAGCAGACCGCTCACACATGTTTCGGTGGACCCAAAGGACGACGCGCCTCTCACCCCCAACCATCTGCTACTAGGGGCGGCTGGCGGAAATTCGCATCTCGCGATTTACAGCGCACTGGACAAAAATGTTTGTCTGCGAAAGCAGTGGCAGATGGCTCAACAGATGCCTGATCTGTTTTGGAGAAGATGGATGCGGGAGTATCTGCCAACACTGGCGCGCCGACGCAAGTGGCAGGATGCGGCACCCGCGATCCACGAGGGAGAGGTGGCGATCATCATGGACCCCGCTCTACCCAGAAACACGTGGCCTAGAGGACGGGTGATTGAAGGCTGCGGCGGACGGACACGTACGTGTTGTCCGCGTGAGAACGGCAGCAGGAGACTACACCAGACCCGCTACCCGGATCATCACCATGTCACAGGGGCCACGGATAGACCTGTCCTCCTAGCATCAGTATAGACAAGCTATACGGGGGGAGTGTATCGGACAGGTAGAATTATGATGGCAACATCATAAGACGGCGTGATGATGATGACCCATCTGAAGTCGTGAATGTTGGCCCTAAGTCGGGCCTCGGTCCGTAGTATGGGCAGACGCTGTACGTATGTACCCAGCACGCCTCCGGGCGGATAGTCGTGGCGGGCAGCGAGCCGGCGCTGCGATCCTAATTGAGAGGATACTGCACCGACGCGATGTGTTTGGCATCTCCGACGGAGGACGTTGAAGAAATTCAACGAAAAAATTGCATTTTTTCTCTTATCAAATAAAGTGTTATGAAATATTTGAAATACTTAAGAAAATGAAATATTTAAGTTTGATGAAATATTTAATGAAATATCTTAAGAATGAATATTTAAGAACTAGATAAGACAATTGTAAATGTAATATTGAATAAAATTCATGTTTCGTGGTCTTGATATGCAGGGAAAGCTCGCGCGATGGGGATAAAATCATTTAAAAACCGCGCGGAGCGCCGCGGAACATCATAGAATGGCCGCTATTTTGATGGAATTAATGTAAATGTCCTGCCTCGAAGAGGCGAGGAAGTAAAAATACATAAGTATTTTAAATGTGCCAAATGAATCCTTTTATGTGATGTTTTAGAGTAGAAATTAAAATGAAAAATGTTTTAAGAGAGTAGAATATCTTGGCAGCCCTGATAGACTCGCCGGTCGCGCCGACTGTTCTCAGGTCACGCGGGCCAGTGGAAAAAACCCGGCGCCGCTATGTCGGCCCCGGGCGGCTTGAGTAGGCCGCCAGCCGATATTTTTGAACTCTGATTACGGACGTTACAGACGTCCTAGCGAGCCGAAACATTTTTTATTGTGTTCCTCATGTGAACATCTATGGGAGTGATAAGTTTTTGCGTGTGGGAAAGTGCGCGGGCGCACTTTATTTGTGGCGGCATACTTTGTCTGCCTATTACGCAATTAATATCTATCCGACATACTTGAAAATATCACCGAAGGATGAGCTTGGTTGAGCTCTATCTAATGGTATATTTTAGAATCTCGTAAAATCGTGTTTACTATTTTTAACCGAATTAAATGTGAATTAATTCTTGAAAATGCCGCGGTAAATCGGCATATATTGTTGAATAACTCGGTAAATTCACTCTTGCGGTTCCAGTAAACTACATCATCCTATGGGCAAGACATAGATTGGTATAGATGATGTGTTAAAATCCTCGGGGGGGTGGCGTTTAATTTGCAATCGATTAAAATATTCATTTTTAATTGGCAAATCGGCGACGGGGGCCGTCTTTTTTGCGCTCCGGGCGCCTGGTGAACCGAGCGCGCTGATTGGTCGGCCGCGCTAGTCAGGGGGAAGCTTTCCGGGCTGTATAAATATCGCGCCGGCGGGCGAGTGCCTCATTCTGCTGGGAGCCTCTGCCGAGTACGCCTACTGGAATATTTTATTCTGCCTTTTACTTCTCACCCTGCTTGACCCCTGTTTTTCTTCTTTGGATTTGGACTCTGGATTTTTTACTGACTTCTGCATTTGGACTTGGCTACGATTTGGATTTATTGGACCTGTTTCATCACCTGAGGCGACGACTTGGCACGGATTTTGGACTTCGAAGAATTTTCTGCGCTCTGCATTCCCGGTCTGCGAGTACATCGACGGCTTCGGAAGCGAACTCAGCGGCTTTTATTGTTTCCGTGGGGAACAATCCTTTTGATAATTATTTTTTGCATTATGATTAATGGCTATACGGTGGACTTGTAAGCCCCTCCCCACCCAATTATACTGTCACGTGTCGTGGCTGCAGGAGGAATTAATGAAAATGCTGGGATTTAATAATGGATTTATGTATTACTGAATAATTAATTAAACAAACGTACAAAGTCGCTTATCACTATTAAATGTAACGATATTCCTTAAATCAAAGTGCTTCGCAAATTTATCACTCGTAAATAGACACTTAATATTCGCTTTAACACTTTATTCACTGTTCACTAGAATATTCCATCAATTTCCGCACTTATTAATTTCGCTTCGGTTTTATTTCGCTACGTAAGAACTTTCTAGAATAGCTGTCGAATTATCGCTCGCTTGGCACCACTGACGATTTGCCGCTACCGGCCTGACCCGCCGATCGCGGTTACCTTCGCTTTGTTATCGTCTGTCAACCGCGTTCGGAAAACAACTCTGGTTACTCCCCGTGTCGTATTTATATTGTTATTATATTGTTATTGGCTGTTATAGAAATTTCGAGACGTTTTCTGCGTTTTCGAGAAGTTCCATGCATTTTACAGACTTTTGGAGATATTTCTCGAAAGTCGAAGGTGATTCCAGATCCTTCGGTATTGTGTATTGTGCCAACTTCAAACAACTGTCACTTTGACGGAATTGCGTGAGTCTTTTTTTAGCCTCGTTACAGTAGCCGGCAAACATCTTGAAATTCTACGGCGTAGTGGGGGGAAGTTTGCGCATCTACCTTTCCACCAAAGAGACCCAAATTTCGTCTTCTGCGCATTCCCCCACCACGTCAAAGAATTTCAAGAAGTTTGCCGGCAACTGTACAATACCATACTGTAAGAGGGACTACACCAACGTTTAATTATTGCGTAGATTGTAAAAAACATAGAACATATAAAAAACATAGACATCAATTTTTCAATCGTTCCATAGTCAGATTGACATGGTCTTGCCATTTGACGTATTTGTCAATGGTTACTCCTAAATATTTAATATTAGACTTATGATTAAGTTTAGTACACTCAGTGTTGCATGTTACATTATTTTTACATTTTTTACAATGAATCGTTACATTGAAATTTTTGGATACTTCTTCTTGGATTGTGAAAGGAATAAAAAAAGGTTTTTTCCAAATCGAGTGACAGGAGATTGTCATCGAACCATTCTTTGATGACCTTTGTCATGATTAGCTGCAATACTAATTCCATTCCATATTATATTTTCTAGAATTATTGCAGTATCATCAGCAAAGGCTATAATTTCACCACGAAGTGATAATTTAAACATTTGATTTATATAAATTAAGAATTAGATTGGTCCGATGACAGTTCCTTGTCCAATTCTGAATACCAAAATTTCAGATTCTCTTATTGAATGTTGTAGTTTGAGATGTTGGCTTCTTTGAGTTAGATAGCTTTGCAGCCAACATCTAACTTTTTCAACTATGCCAATGTCATTCAACTTATTGATTGATTTTGAGTGAGAAATAAGGCCTTACGCAAGTCAATGAAAATACCTAAGCATTTGTTTTTTTTTTATCTAAAGCATTTTATATTGTTATAGTTAGTTTGGCAATTGCGTCATTTGTTCCTAATTTTTCTCTAAAGCCAAAGTGATTAGGCTTAAAGTGAATAAAAAAAAATATCGCGCAATACTTGTTTTGTTTATGATTTGTGCTTAGTCTTCAGTATTGCTTTTTTCTACGGTCCTTAAAGTGGCTCATATGTTACAAAATTTTGAAATCGTCTGTTGTGATTGTTCTATCCTTTTGTATGGCAATAAGTTTACGTACATCTGAGGATTCATCTGGGGAGTAATTGAGCATCTTCAGCGATGATCACGAGCACCAATAGTGAACCAAATACTTTTTAGAAGACTGCACTGGAGAATGTGGCGTTATTCGTCGAATGAATCGAAATCATGTCTTTGTGTTGTTCCTGAAGGTAGTGGTTCTTGGTTATCATTCTCTTCCAACCTGCCCCAATTATTTATGTCTTCCCGTAGTTTTTCCCTTCAGTTCTGCGATTTGCGTCGACTACCTCTTATTATTGATTATATTGAAGGATACAATTTATTTTCTAGTGTGGTCATTGCTTTGCTCTACTTGGATAAATAATTGAGAATTTTTTGATTGCTTTATAAATTTAAATTAAATTAAATTAAAGCCTAATCAATTTTATTCTGTTAATGATTACATAGACAAATATATCAAATATTACGTGTAGAGGCTTATATCAAATATTTCCTAGCAAATATTAGATAGAGGTGTACATAATATTACGTAGAGATCAATAAATTAAATATTACAAAGAGTGAAAGATAATTTAAATCAAACATAGCGATATATCAAATAAAGTGAAAGGTTATATCAAATATAGAATATACTGAATAAGATATTGAAAGATATATAAAAACTTTTTAGTAGGGGCTTATATAAATAAAAAGAGTTCCGATATATATTTTTTTATTTAACTGAGTGGTTTGCACATCGTTTATGTGATTGGTGTGATCAATTTGTGTATTCCTCAAGTATATTCCCTATTCAAACAATTATTTGTATTGATGTACTTTTCAGCATTTTCCTCAACAGGAAAAACGTCATATTACATAAAACTCAATCTTTAGGTATTTGTTCAAAAGAGACAGAGCAATGACTATTGACGTAACCAGTATAATGACCATTTAATTTCCCAGAATGGTTTATATACAACAATTTTCCGCCCGGTAAATTTAAAATTTTCCAGGAGATAATCATTAAATTCATAACGAATACAATAGGTTAAGATGAACCTGTTTTTATTTGTTTTCAGTTTATGTAAAATAATATAAATTTAGGTGAATAAATGTTTTCTTATCTAATTTTATTAATCATTGTACGAACTTATTGAGAAATTTACAGGAAAAATTAAAAAAATCTTAAGGAAATATTTAGCTTTACTAGAATAGAAAAATGTGCCGTAAATAGATTTATCGATAAATAAAAACCAGACTGCAATGTACGTTAACATTTTTCATATGAATTGGGTAATGCATTGACGTATTGGAATTCATGAAAGTAACAATAACATTATTTTACTTACTTTTAACCATATTATAATTTTTTTCCCCATATTTTTTATATACATATTATTACCATATTTTCACCAAATTTAAATAATTTTATCATAAGTATTTTAAGCTATAATTTGCTTGTCCTCTAAATAAACCCCCTTAATATTTACTGTATGTACTTTCATTCTAAATAAATATTAAATGTCGATCTAAGGGGATAAAATGATAAAAAAAGTTACTTACCTCAGAACAGGTATTTCTATATTCTATCGAGGTAGGTAGTGGCCGAGAGTCTTGTTACATATTATACTAATTTATTTGTATTATGTATGTGTGTCAAGCAATCAAATGTGTATTTTTGTCCAATAAACGGCGATTTATCGGCAATAAAATGAAATAAAAAAGTTAACATTTCTTCTATCAACGAGATAAATTCTAATCCCCTTTTTAAATATAGTGGAAGTGAACAATATTTACATTTAAATCAATAATATGTTATTGCCAACCGCTGATCAATTATATTTAATTCTTATACATTCATATTCATACACAGTTTATTTACAAATGCATACTCGTATAAATCATTACTACAATTAGAGAATTTACAATAATAATAATAGTACAGTAGCCGGCAAACATCTTGAAATTTTACGGCGTAGTGGGGGGAAGTTTGCGCATGTACCATTTCACCAAGGAGACCCAAATTTTGTCTTCTGCGCATTCCCCCACTACGCCAAAAAATTTCAAGAAGTTTGCCGGAACTTTAATATTGAATTTGTAAAAAATTATGGCACAAGTTTAAGTATGTATCTCTACAAATTAAATAAAGTAGTCGTGAATTTTTATGTTCTGTGGATGTCAGCCGTATTTTTTGCTTAATTTTCAATAGACAGGTAATCGGTTTTATTAATTAGGATATTCATAAATAGTTCGTTTTCTATGTACATTTTGGAGTGAATAACTAACTATAATCAATTATTAAGTAAATAATAAAATACGCAGTGTTAAGCTTTATAGGTACGTAGTGCCTTACAAGGAACACTACACCCCTAACATATTTTTCACAAATCTTGGATTACAGACGCTGCTGTAAAGCTCGCTGTAACCCGTCAAAAATGTCAGTATTTTACGTATCGGTTCCTAAGGAATAAGTATTTATTTATTTTATTTAAAGAAAATCGTAAAAAAAAACATTTCGTAAAATAAAGTTTTTTGAATTTTTTTTTATAAAGATACGAACGTTACACGAAGTTACGGGGACAGACAGACAGACAGACGGACGGACAGACAGACATGCAACGAGGTTATTATAATTGGGATTTCTAACGATATTCTCAAAAATTATCAATTTGAATCTGTGCGACAGCTCCAGGTTTTGCTTACATACATTCAGTGTTGATACCAGGACTCCCGCTAGTCTTGACATGTTTCCGTTTGTCAATAATTAATTATATTCGAAGCGCCATTCATTTCTTTTCGGTCACTTCTTCAGGAATAAAAAAATGTTCCAAAAAATATATACATACGTAGGTACGTAATAGTGGTTGTGGTCACCTAGGAAGTGATGAAGTGGTAATTTAAATCTCGAGCGTTTATAATCAATTCAATTACAAAAAAGTCGGTACATTGTCAAAGGAATCTTAATTAACATATTCTTGTAATCGGTAGTTCTGATTACTCTAAGGGCTTGTTCAGATACAACGAGAATCGCGCGGTTTCAGAATCGTATGGGATCCGCGCGGGTCTTATTTATGTAGGTATTTATATGTAATCGTTCAGACGTAACCGAGCGGTTACTCCACTCAACCGCTAGAAAATAGAATCGTTATGGATCGCTGGGACACTAACTATTGACGAAGTGGAGATAAGACCTGCAATATGGGATCTTCAGTATGAGAATTATTCAAATATAATTCGCGCGATTCAGCGCGGTCAAGCGCAGCGACTCGCTTGCCCTCATATGTATGAGTATGTGAGCTCGAAATATCTTCCCTGATCAGTTCAATTAGTTCATCAAAAGATTTTAATGACATCAAAAACAATTCCCTCAAACATTCTCAATTTGGGATATATGTTACGTATTGACCATATGAGTCGGTCACTTAATACTGGATGCACCCAATACTGTCTATTCTTTTCTTTTTTTTATAAGCAACCACAGTAAACATAGTACCTATCTTTTAGTCGACTTCCATTTTCAAACTGACGTTATTCGCGCTCACCAATCGCATACTAACCGCCGCTGTCTAAACACATGACACAAATCTGCGATTTCAAAACGCGTGATTTGCGATCGCTCGATTCCCGCGTGTCTGAACGAGCGCTTAGTGAATGAATCTAAAAAATAAATATTGTTTAAATCAAATAAATACATAACGGTGAGTTATTAATAAAAATTATTGACAATATTTTAGCATAGTAAATGAAAATATTGAATAAGATCTACAAAAGTTTTAAATTTTGGGAAATAAATTTTAAAATTTTGAAAGTCAGAAATATCGGGAAAAAATGCAAATTTGAAGTCGCTTATCTTCATAACTATTGATATTAGAACATTGAGGTTAAAATGTAACGACCCATAATTAAAGCAAGAATCTATCTACAAGGTAAAATCTACATATAAGTAATTACTAAAGGACGAAAAATATTATTGAAAGGTATCCACGAGATGAAATACGATCTACAAGATACCCAGAGTTCCGTTGAATTATCTAAATAATCCTATCAGTGCTAGCAATAGGGCAAAGAGCATCAATTATATAATTAAATAACATATATTTATATATATTAGAAATAAATTGCCATTTTACTTTACACCACAGAGTAAACAATTGTAAAGTTATGAAATAAACCCATTCTTTAGGCGAGAGGATTGGGACACAGCGGAAGTATTTCTCCCCCGCATGTATTTAAGACACATTTACAGTGCAGTTAAAGAATTTATTATTACATGATTAAATCCTCCAGTACACAAATCGTATTTTTACATCAGATGTTTTTTTAGTAATTGTATAAAATTTCGTTCCAAACCGAGTCTCTACAAGTAAAAACGTATTTTTGTAATAAAGCGTGACTCGAACACACTAATCGAGACATTATATTATTTGCGAGTATTTTTTGGAACTTTTAAAAATTATTTCAAAATTTTCAAACTCGTAGTATTTTTTAAACAAGTCAAATGTATTGGAACCAGCCGTGGAACTACAACGCATACCAAGAAATTTATCATACAATAAATATCGTGTGGGATTCAATAGATGTCGCCTCTTATTGCAACTTTGCAACGTTTTAATGTGTTATATAATAAGTCTTTTTTATTGAGTGATGAGCAAATACTTTTTTATAAAATTTATTTTCCTATTTTTTTTTTTTCTCTAAATATATGATATAATTATTTTTATATTAATAATTTTTTTCAAAATATATGAGTAATGTATAATTTAGTAATACTACCATGTTGTAAAAAGGTATTGTAAGGTACTACTTATAATAATATGGATATTATTAAATAGGCAAAATACATACTTCACTTGTATTTGAAATACTGTGTTTGAAATATTTTTTTATGTTTGTGGTTCTATCAAAAGAATTTACTGAATAAAAATCCATCATATGATTATGATTATCTTTATATATCATTCAAGAAACCAGTAAAAAACGGTTTAGCCTCATAACGCGAACATAAAGTGAAGAAAAATGATATGGAATTTTTTGTGCGACTGGCAAATACCATTTTTTGTGTCCGTCATCGTTTTGTACAGGCACTGCAAAAACTAATACCTTCGTCAATGTATCCTCTTTCAAGACTAGTCGGTTAATCTAGTGGTTCACGGCTGTACTAAGCTCCGTATAAGTAGGTACCCAATATTAACGTAGGTCACCCTTGACAGCCTGTATTATTATCATTTTTTTCTAGTATTTGTGTTTTTTTATATCTATCTATATAAATAAAAATGTAAATGTTCATTTGTACAAAATCGCTAATCTCTGAAAGTTCTTCACTGATTGCTTTGAAATTTTGGCATAAGGTTGCATTCGAAAATGAGGATGTTTTTGCATACCTACTTTTTTTATATACCTACCTGCTATTTATTTATATAAATAAAAATTTTAATGTTCGATTGTCCGAAATATTAAATCTCCTAAAGTTCATTGAAATTTTGACACAGCGTACCAATCGAATTCACACAAATTATTTTAAAAAAGGCGCCGGTACCCACCCTTTCAATATTATTAAAGAGTTAAGGTTGTTAAGGTGTCTGATCTCCACCTCCGCGGGTAAAGGTCGTCCTCCTGATGACGTTGGATAAGTATGCAACGAAACGTCGAGATTCGCTTCTCGGTAATACATACGGTGCGTATAAAATATCCTAAATTACAGTTAAATACCTTTCAATATTGATAAATATTTGGATACAGGTATCTAACATTTTCCGAATTCAAATTTTTTGATAAAATTCGGTTGTCTTTGCTTAAATAAAGTGTTTGAACCATATATCTACACCTATAAAACTCAATGTCTGTCTGTTCTCCATACAAATCTGCATCGTTTGTCCGATTGTCCGATCGGACTCAAAATTTGGAAACTTATTTTTTGACTCAAATTTTTACAGGTATTCTTAGGGACCCTGTGGGTAACACAGGTGACATATTTGACCCCTCTGATATATTTTCCACCCAAATCTGTACCGTTTGACCGATCTGACCCAAATTTTGTGTACTTCTGTATATATTCTTTAGGACCAGTCGGGTTATATAGGCGACATTTCCCCTATCTCTCTAACCCATCTCCTCCCCCAGATATATTTTCTGTACAAATCTACACCGCTTGACCAATTGGACCCTAATTTTCCATATATCTTTCCGACGGAAAAAATAGGCCACGTTTCTTCCCTAGACATCCTATCCATCCCAGTCTTTATAAAGCAATGGAACCTTTGTTTTCCCCCTTTGCAATGGAACCTTTGTTTAAAATTTATTTCTAACTTAATCCTTAACCCATGCAACGCCGGGTAAGTTCAGCTATTAGTCAAATAAAAATATACAGTCAAAAAAAAATTCAAATCTTATTCTGTCATTCCAACCTTCTTTTCATTCTCTCTCTGTTCCCTTCCCACTCTACTACAATCTGATTAAATTTTATAATCGACATGAAACAGCTCGCTAAAGTCGTTATTACATATTTTTAACGTTAATACTTACTTTTTCGCTTCTCACTTTATCTTTCTTACTTTGTATGCATTATTTTTTTGTTATCACACATATATTCATCTGCACATATGTGTGATAATTTCTGTTTATATATCCATATTCTCTTATATATTTATATATCGCTTGTATCATAATTACTATAAAATGAACGACTAAAATCTGACAGGAACATCGAATGTTAAGGATTTAGGTGTTAGATTTGTAAACAACCTAACATTTCACGATCACATAGAGACGATCAGTGGTAATGCTTTGAGAATGTTAGGATTTGTTCTGCGTACTGCCAGGGTTTTCGAGAATACCCGCGTACTGAGAACTCTTTACAACTCCTTGGTGTGAAGTAGACTCGAGAGTGACTCGATGATTTGGGGGCCACATGAGAGTAAGTACTCTCTTATGGTGGAGAAAGTCCAAAATAAGTTTCTGAGATATCTCTACATGAGAGAGTATGAACATTATCCTTGGCTTTACCCAACTGAGTTTCTCCAGGATATGCTTGGCTACAATAGTCTAGAGACTAGAAGGAATGCGTATTTGATTACACATTTTTATCGATTGTTGCGCGGTATGATCGATAATCCTGAAATTATGCAGAGCATTGGTTTGTATGTTAGACATCGTCAGCATAGATTGTTTCATATTCCAATATATAGGACCAACCTGCCGATAGTTATGCCTGTTGGAAGAGCTACAGCTATGCTGAACAATATCTATAAGCCTCTGAAAAATATTGCATTTTATAAGTTGCCTTTTCTATAAGCCTATAAGTTGATAAGTTGCCATATTCTTAATATATATAGTCATCTCATTTCTCTGATATTGTGTGGTGCATGTCATTGATACATGATTCTGTAGCATATTCGTTGAAATCTAAAAAGTTTTTATGCATGTAAAATTACATTTTACTGCGACGGAATTAAAAGAGGCCTGAAATAGATTTACACAAATAATATAGCGGCCCGGTGCGAAGACTAGCGGAGGTGTTTTCCCGGGGAGATCAGAACCCACACAAAGTTGTAAAACCAATGATAATAACGAAATATACATGTGGTGTGTGGAGGGTATGTAGGGTGGATCGAGTTAGTGTAGGGGTGGAGGCTAGAGCGGTGTGATAAGTGCGCAGTGTTTAGGAGGCGAAAGGCGGTGACGGTGACCAGTGAGTGAATCCGCCAGCATCCACTTAAAAACAATTCTAAATTTAACTTAACTAACTTAACTTATCTCTAAAAAATAAATATCGTATTTTGATTGATGTTAATTTTATTTAGTATGTGAATTTTATGTTTTTTGTTTCACGAAATTTTAAAAATAAGACGGCAATTAAAAAACTTTTATATTAACGAATGCAAATATTGGAGGATGACTCTTTTAAAAGCCTCAACAAACGTAGAGCATTTATGAGAAGATATATAAATGTAGCCCAAGCAAAATAAGTGTACCGAGATAGAAGAATGTGGCGTTGTAGCGGGAAAACGGCGTGACGGTTAGTTAGTTACCTTACAAAAAGTAACCCATAAAAAGTTTTTATTATACTCCGTTTCTCATTTACTAGTTGAAACATTTTTCTTTCGCTTAACCTACGCGTTGGGCTTCGGTCGGGCGATGCTACGAAAGAGAGTAATAACAAATTTCCAAAAATCCAAAATTATACTATAATCAGGTTTCGCGTCTACCAGACGCGTTGAAATATTTTCATACAACTTAATAAGTTGTATGAAAAAACCATTCAAAATTTGGAAAAACCAAAAATTTATTAATTTTTTTAACGAAAATTTGATAGGTCTTCTTGATCGTCGCAACGAGTCTGCTTGCAAAGTTTCAGCTCGATTGGATCATGGGAAAAGGGTTAAAAATCGATACAAAGTTTTTTCGTCAGACAAGCAAGCAATCAGATGCCACGAGTTAAATGAAAGGGAGTAAAATTAATAAATATTTTCAAAATTCAATCATATTAGATTCAATTTAAAAGTTTTTTCGTCAGACAAGAAGACAAGCAGACACCACGAGTTAATATAAAGGGAGTAACAATATATATTTTTAATATTTATAATATAAGGTTACTTTATATTAGGTTAGTAGTTAAATACATAGTTGCAATACATTTTCGTTGTGGTATTCAAGGATAGTTCAAACCATCAGTTATACTATAACTCGTTACTTCTAAATTATGGTAAATTTGTAAAAAAACCTTGCCACGCTACTAATACTTACGTACATTAGACAAATATCTTGAAAATCTAGCCAAATCGGCGATAGTGCCGTGCCTAACAAACAGGATGTAATAACATGATTTAATAGAATTTTTTTGTATAAATAATATCGTTGAACTTTGTGGAAACGTAATGATAGGAAATAACAGCTGAAGGCGTTCATTTTATTTGGATTAATACCGTTCAATCAAATTGGATAGTTGTGATCAGCAGACTTGTCTAACAGTTATTCTCAACATGTTACATCAACCGTAGCATGCGAAGGATGCTGCAATAATTATCTTCTTAAGTCAACAATCTAAAGCATCTCCCATAAGGAAATATAGGATGTAATAGAGCTCGTCTTCAACACTTTACAGGTGGATTCCTTACTTGATTATGAGTCGAAAAAGTTCAAGAAACTTTTTCGACTCATAATTAAGGAGTTTTATTTTAACAGGACTTAATATCAAAAATTATGGAGTTTTCAATATCTTTTCATTATGAAAGTTTGCATATTTTTTTCCATATTCCTGACTTATTTTCATACGAAACGTTGAAGTATCACTATATCGATTACGAAAAATTAATTCGTTTCAATAAAAGTGAAATAAAATAAAAAAAACCCCGCAGAAATTCCAATTGAAATTGGAAAGTTCCTATTTTTTTATTTGACTTGTATTGAAGGGAATGAATTTATCATATTCGTTCGAAGTTACTGTAATCACAGTCCAACGTTTAACAAAAAAATTTTGATGTCGCCTATCTCCATAACCATATCATATTAGGTCATGGCTGCTTGAACATTTTCGACTCACAATCAAGGCAGGAATATAGTCCTGTGAGGTTATTAATGTTTTCCAAATAACCCTATGTATTAAAGAAAAACAAATTAATATTGTGTAATAATAACGAAGTTCTATCTTTACTCCCTTTATATTAACTCGTGGCGTCTACTTGTCTTCTTGTCTGATCTGATCTTTGGATCCATTTTAAACCCCTTTCCAATCCAATCGAGCTGAAACTTTGCAAGCAGACTCGTGGCGACGATCAAGAAGATCTATCAAATTTTCGTTAAAAAAAATTAATAAATTTTTCAATTTTTGAATGTTTTTTTCATACAACTTATTAAGTTGTATGAAAATATTTCAACGCGTCTTGTAGACGCGAAACCTGATTATAGTATAATTTTGGATTTTTGGATTTTTTATTACGCCCTTTCGTAGCGTCGCCCGACCGAAGCCCAACGCGTAAGTTAAGCGAAAAAAAATGTTTCAACTAGTAAATGAGAAAGGGAGTATAACAAAAACTTGGTTTTTATGGGTAACTTTTTTACTTCCTTTCTTTTAACTCGTGGCGTCTGCATGCTTGACGAAAAAACTTTGGATCGATTTTTAACCCTTTTTCGGTGATCCAATCGAGCTGAAACTTTGCAAGCAGACTCGGGGCGACGATCAAAGAGATCTTTCAAATTTTCGTTCAAAAGAATTAATAATTACAGCATAATTTTGAATTTTTCCAATTTTTAATGGTTTTTTCATCCAATTTGTATAACAATTCCGACGCATCTGGTGGACGCGAAAACTGATAAAATAATAATTTAGGATTTTTCGAATTTTTTTATCCCTTTCATAGCGTCGCATCACAACGAGCCCAACGCATAGGTTAAGCGCCAAACCAGTTTCCACTAGTAAATGAGAAAGGAAGTATAATAAAAACTTGGTTTTTATGGGTTACTTTTTAATAAATTTATTTTACTTTTTTCTGACATTGCAACTTCACAATTATAATATGTTTTTTTTAATACTTATAAACATTTGCTTTTTGCCCCGATCTTTTTTACAGTGTCGACTTTAAGCATCTTGATAAGTCATTTTTGACCATGTAGTGGATTGGATCCGTTTCGCGTAACTACGTCCAATTATCCGTATACCTGTTAATAATATCTACTTGTTACATTTTCAAAACCAGCCGAACAGCTCGCGAACAACAGTTGGAATACCACGACCACAATGGAATGTATGAGGGCATGCATTAGCGTAATTGCTTGGGATGTGGCTTAACAAATCCTTGAAAACTCCAGTAGTGCCTGTGTACCAGTTTTTAAACCTCTATTATCTGTTGTGAACTCCATCGGATACGAAATCATTTTTACCTGGATGCAACATGCATGAATATTTTTGCATGTTTTGCACTTTTGTGTCAGTTACGTGCTCGGATATAATATGTGGTCACAACCTAACGTTTTCATATTGGATACGCTTGGCTACAATACCTTGTATAAATGTGTATTAATTCTCATTTATTATGATTGATACATATTTTATTTTAAAAAATTGATTTTATTATTTGTTTGTATCTACTTATATTCATTAGCTACACCTACATGTTTCGGAAAAACCTTTCCATCGTCAGAGTATTTTATAAATGTCAAATTATCAAAATGAATGATTTTTTGTTTTCTAAATTATTCGGAAAATTATTTTTTATCAGGTATAATTGTTCTTGTTCTTGATTATGCACTATTGGAAAAAAAATTAGAATTGGACTAGAGGTTAAAATAAATTTGTTATTAATAATTTTTTTTACTTTTACATGCTTTACTAATTTCTAACGATTCTTAATTTTTCAATTTCACACCAAAATTGTTAATGTGTAAAATAGAAAGTTATAAATTTTTATCAAAACCGTGATCATTTTCTAATAAATGATTTTTATGAAAAATTTCGTTATTTCTCTTATTTATTTATTTAATGTTTATGGAAGACCAACAGCACAAAAAAAAGCATAGAAAACATTGATACAATATAGATGGCCAATTACAGGTCTCCACATTCTCTTATTATACTAAAGATAAATCTTTATGTTTCGGACTATCTTGAACCAGCGTGAGTTGTTATTCCACCTCCAGCTTTATGTGTCTATCTTACTCTGCAGACCCAAATTGTTTCGGAGATACATATTTTATATATCAGTGAAAAACTGTTCTGCAATATCCTCATGATTCCAAAATCCTAGCTATCTGTCGACCTTCTGTCTTAAATCTTCTTTTTTGTATGCGTATCTGGAACCCCAGACGTTGGCGATCATCCTAGTGAAGGTCTCTCTCTCCTGCTCTGCCCGGAATAGTTCCTCTATTCTTCTTGTATTTACTGGTCTATTCTCGTGTGTTTCGCAGCCAAGATATTTTTCTCCTGTCAGCCCCTCGTCGACCCTCTACCCAGCCTTTTAATATTAGTTGTAGCAAGTGATATTTCTCTCCTCGCACTATGTGATCTAGATATGATATAAATAACCAAATTTATTTATTTTCCTTTTAAATTTGTTAAATACACATTACATTAGGTTATACATAAACCTTAAACCCTTATTTGTATAATTTTCAGACGTGGGTGTTGTTCTAGTGGTACCTAGTGATCAAATTGATCAGGGGTTTGAGTGACATTCCAGAAGATCAATGAGATAGTCGTATTTTTATAGTACAAGCGTTTTAAAATCGTAAGAATATTGATGAGGCAAGATTTTTTTGAAATAAATTTCATTATACACATTGTATTTAATTATACATACCCTAACCCCATAATTGTATCATTTGTAGACGTGCTTGTTGGATAAAATATTTAATAAGTGATCAAATTAATAGTCGGGTGTTAAAGTTTTGTTCTAAAAGATCTGCAAGTAAGCCAAATTTTCGTAACTCTTTAGTGTTCAATTTAGAAAAATTCGAAAATCATAAGAATATTGATGTGACACCTGTTCTATGCATGTATACCTGTTTTTTAAATAAAAAAAGATATTATTTTTCGAAATAAATTGAATAAATTACTTCTACTTGTCGTTTACTAAATAAATTATTTGGCTTATACTTTTCTCTTTCTCACTGAGAATCTGCTGTATCGGGAGAGATACATTAAATTGTTTGATTTCTATTTGTATCTCCTTCTGGGAATTTCCCATATCCGGGAGACACACCGTTATGCTGGATTATTACCATTAGTCTAAGAAAATCTGTGAGATAATTTATCAATAAACGCTGTTGCGGTACTGAATACATTTCTGTTTACACTTTTATTATATCATATTATATTATATTAACAAAATGCAAACATTAGTATTGAAAAAATACATTACCATTTAATTATTTTTTTTCATAAAACCGTTTTTTTACTGTATTTTTTATTTTATATTTTTTATTGTCGCATTCTTTAACTTATTACTTAGAATGGTATTTTTGTGGCTATTAGTTTATTTTAAAGAATACAGTTTTCGATTACTCCTTTATAAGGTATTTTATAAGATATTTAATAATATAAAATATTTGATTACATCGCGTATTATTTTGAGAACTTATTAGTAACCGTTTACTTTTTTAATTTTTAAGCGTTTAACAAAGTCAAAAAAAGCATTCCACAATTTTGAAGACAATGTATCTAAATTTTATTATATATATAAACTTATTTTCTTGTTAATACTCTTTAGGTGCTAATAGTCATCAGTTCACTCGAAAATGCATTAATTTTTCTCATTAATGTGATGTTTTCAAGTAATAAATATTTATTAATTCAGGAATGTTTTCTTGGTAATGTTCATTTTCTTCAAGCGAACATACTTGCGTCTTAGAAATCTTAACCTATAAATAAAAATGATTTTGAATGAAATAGATATAATAACATCCAAATTAGAACATAATATTATTAGCATTAGACTCTGAAAATCTGATCATTTTAATTTTAATTTTATTATTTTATTTAAAACATTTTAAATATATTATTTATTAAATTCTTTAAAATATTTGATGTGTTTAGCTGTATTTGTCGTGACTGGTTACAACCCGCCTTCCGTTGTTGCACTACACAGATAATAATATATAACTAGCAGGTAAGCAATCGGCTGTCGCCGATTGCTTTCTGCTGGGCCCTGTGGGCGGCTATAATGGCCGCTTCGCGGTCAATGATGACTACTGCGTGGCCAATTGTGTTTCCTATGCAGCAAACACAATTGTTTTCCTACGCCTACGTCAGCCGCTTCGCGGCCTATTGTGTCTGCTACATGGCAAGTTTGCATTTTTCAATACGGAAAATAAAATTTACAAAATATCAAGAAATGGGAAGTTTTCTACAATAGCAGAACCCTATTTAAAGGTGATCTTATTAACGAAAGACAAAATATATACAGCATGGCTATATATTGTGTACATATAAAAAAAAATACGTTTAAAAAAATCCGCTTCATCCATTAATCACAAAGAACTAACATCCATACCGTTACAAAGTTAATAGAACTCGATTATAGGCTATATTCTGAAATAAGCAATATTTCTTTTTTGTAGCTTGACAGTTATGTGATGCTGTAATTTTGACATTTTTAAGTTTGGCTGGTTTGAAAATAATGAATTCAAATAATCAAAAAGCTCTAAAAACCTAAAAAAAAATGTTAAGTTATTCACAATTATGAATAAAGAGCTTTCTAATTTATTGAATTCATTAATTTCAAACCTGTCAAGCTGAAAACTTCTAAATTGGTGGCATTAGGATGTTATACACTAACTGTCAAGATACAGAAATAGCAATATTGCTTATTTCAGAATACGGTCGAATGGCATTTAATATTCCGGAGAAAAAAATCAGGTTTTACTGTCTATGGTAGCTGTCAGTGACAGACAAAACGTGTATCCCTCATGCGTGCCCCCTTCATTAAAATTAAACTACTATCGAATTCTTATTTGTATTTATTATTATCGATAAAATTACTTATTATTATTATCTTCTTCATCAACCGCTTTTTTCAACCTTTTGTATTGGAGAGCATATGGACTTACACGACGGATGACATTGTTTCCATTATATTTTGTTGACATCTAAGACATATGACATATACTTCACCTGAAATTTTAAGCAGTACGGGCCTACACCTGGTATGTCAGTTATGCAAATCCAAAAGATGCAAATGCATTAGCACAGTTATACTGATGAATAAATTCCTTAAATTTTTTAGACTCATTACTGTTTTCTAGAAATAATCTCAGCAATTTTTCTGGATATTGCGGCAATACTTGCGGGGATATTTTTCCATTGTGGCAACAGGTAAGAAGTAATTTACCCTTTTCAGCTCCATAATGAACCTCTTTGCAACGTTCCACAGTACATTGTTTCTCCATGGCACCTAAATAATGCTGATCTGCGAGTGAATTAAAATTGTTAATGGCACATTTAAAAAAAGATGTTGTATTTCTTCCTTCAGCGTACACTCTTTGCTAGCATTGCTTCATTCACGTTCCTCTTCTGTCATGTTTGACACTCTAAGAATAGCATTCCTTCTTTCACATTTCTCTTCTGTCATGTTTGATACTCTACAAATAGTATTACTTCTTTCACATTCCTTTTCTATATATACGTCAATGCGTAAAATGACATTAAGTTCACTTCGCGGTTTAAAAAAAAATTAAAGCCTTATAAATGTTTTCATAACTTAATTTTTGTTAAAAATGTAAAATAAAATTTAATGAATATATTATTGAAGCAAGTTTAATGCAAACATATTAAAAGAAAAGAGATTTAGAAGAGGAAAATGCTTACGTCAAACGTCAAAAAGCGGTATTGCCAGCACAAAAAATATATTTCCGCGTCACAGTTGGCTGTTTTCTAGGATAATAAAAACACGGATTTTTAAAATATTCCACGAAAATATATAAAAACAACGATTAATATCCGATAGTGTAATATAATATGAATTTTTTTTAATATCAGTTTGTTCGTATTCCTATATTTTTTTAAACTTTTTAATGTACGTACTCTAAAATGTTTTTTTTTTAACTGGCAACAGAAATCATCCACTAACAACACCATCACTTTTAGCGTAATTAATATATAGGTATTACACACAGGTACTTATCAGAGGGCAATTCAGTTACCGTGCATTTTGATTCGTTCACCTCACGCACCTTGTTCTTGAGAATTAAATATTAATTTTATTGCCCGATGTGGCATCATCCTTATTATTAATTACTATTAAATTAACCCATCCACCAATCACTTATTTTCAAAATAATTTGGTGATTAATTTACAATCAACGAATATATTGGAAAATTTTTAAATGTATTATATAAGAGCCCAAAATGTTAAACTGACTTTTTTAATAGATTTTAATATCATAATTAAATATATATTCGTTTATTTTATAATTTATTAAAAAAATCTCTTGTATAAAGCCCACGGAGTGAAGCAATTCTGTTCAGCTCTTAAACATCGTTGGTTTGGTTTTTTATTAATTGAACAAGAATTTAGTTAGTGTTGTTTTATAAAAATGCATATTGTTGAAATATTTGGAATTAAATTAATGAATTTTAATTTGCTGTATATCCAAACAAAGATGTAATACAAAATGTATCGAAATTTTTTATTACATGGATGTAATGTAATACAAAATCATAATAATGTAATACAAAATTAAGATTCATTTTGTAATGCAAAATTTGTAATATTTGGATGCAATAAAAAATTTTGTATTGCATCCAAATAAAACGACAGCGCGTGAACTCTAGAAAAAATGCTGGTCGCCGCGCCGCCGAATTTCGCTTCGTAGGTACTCATTCACTCAGGGAATATTCACCACTCCTCATGAAAGAAGAATATATATTTTTTTTGTTTGAAACGTTTATTTAATGTACATTATCTTTATCTAAATATTATAAAAATATCCTTATCTTTATATATATTCGCTATCGGCTTCAAAACAACCGTATTATTTATGTAAGTGTAATTTAAACTACCTTAAAATATATAAGAACTCTTATGATTTTCTTTCTATGATTTTTAATACCATAATGATAATTTTCTTTCTCTTTGCTAAAATTGTGTTGTATTTAAAACTCTAGTTAATTTCTTTAGTAACAACATATTATAAATACTAACATATAATACAAAGACAATTGATATGACATTATCAAATGTATACATAATAATATTCGTATTTGTAAAATAATAAGTATCTACCTATTAACATACTACAATATAATAAAATTCAATTGACTAGTACAAGTAATAAGTATTTTTTCCATACATATATACAAAATAAAGAAATATTTTAATTAACTCATTATAATTGATTTCTAGGTCAACTTTACTAGTCAAAGCTGCAATCGGAATCACAATCCAGAAAACCGTAGGAAGTATTTATTTACACGATTCATTATTCAATTAAAAATACTTAGAAATTTTCCAATGATATTCAAAGATGGAGACGCTCTAAGATATATCCAATTAAAACTTGTGGAGTCCATTACTTATTTATAAATCATTTAAATACATATGAAACTGGTTATTTTATGTACATAATATAGTGTATGCAAATTTAATTAAAAAGCCTTCTTTGACCATAGTAAAAATATTTACGTATATAGGAAGATTAATTCTGTATTTGGACAAAGTATGTGGATGTATGTATTCCTTAAGGTTAAATATGAATTACTATGCTAGTTTGATATAATTTAAATGTTGTTTTTAATGCATATAAATTTGTGTGTGAAAATTTTTTTTATAAAAATAATAAGTAGGTACCTACCCTTAAAAATACAAAAAATATTTATTATGCTTTTGTTTAAAATAAAAAAAAATTAAAAGAGACATAAAAACTTAAATTATTTGGGGTACCAATACAATGAGTTCTAAACTCTAAGAGATTCCAACTTATTCAATGGAAAAGCTTTCTTGTTTACGAGTATATTTTGATCTTCCCATAAGTACTTGGCATTTTGTAACTCAATCTATATTTATTCTACCTATTTGAAAAAATCTGCTATCATTGTAATGAAGTATAAAACATCTTCTACGCCTATTTACTTCAATAATAAAATTTATCTTTATATGAAACAACGAAGTGCAAAAAGACTGTTAAAGTTTTTCTAATGGAGTGCATGAATTAAGCTTAATTGAGTTTTTTTTAGATTTTTGAAAAAAAATAATCAAATAACGATCTTCTACGCCTAAAATGATCTGGCAAGAGCGATGCCTATCTATATTATATCGACGCTCACATTTTTAGTCCTGAGAAATTAGGGTTTACCTGTAATAGGCTAAAATGTCTGTGTATTTAAAACATTATTTTGTATGACTGTAAGCAAATCATGTAAATGAAAAATAAATATAATAATAAAAAAAAAAAGGAGTACACAAAAGAGATTTGATATTTTTAACATTTCCGAATTTCTCTACAATGCAGAATAACAGACTTTGGGAGACTGGGAGTACAATCGGATAGATACTCTGGATCTAGATACATTTTCGCCCGCATTTCCCCATACTCCGGACTCTTGTCGAATTCAAACCCATCTCCCTGCCATCCCGGCATCTTGCATCGGGATTATTTTTGATCCTTCGAGCCGGATCATTATTAGTCCATTTGAGCCAGATCACCCATTGATCATCAATATCTTCATACAGTCTCTCTGTTTCTAGATAATGCCCAAAGCATCAACAAATGATTTTCCTTTATTTTGTGAAAATGTAGAATGGAATATCCATTTACAAAAATGGGTAGTTTAATCGTACGTAGAACGGAAGTTTTCATTTTACACCCTGTATTTATTCATTCCTGTGTCATTATTACGAGTGTATTATCAAAGCATATTTCCATAAACTTATCATGTTTATATAATATTGCTTTGTAATTCGCAATTATAATTTAATTATTTAATTACAATCGTACGTCACATCATATTATATGGGTGTGGAAAAATATGATTAAGGATTCCTGTCCACATCTCACCGATTTTACATCTGCGTAATTTCTTGCATACGTTTAAGTTCTAAAGCTTCTGAAACGTAAACAATATTTCTCAGGATTTGATAAATTAAGTTTCATCATAAGGGGCTTTTTAGATTTTTCAAATTGACAACACTATCATTAATGGACTCGTTATACTTCAACCTATATGCAAAACATTATAGTCTTAAAAAAATAATGTAACTGCCTAATCTAATTACCATAAATATCTTCTCGCCGTAGACAGAAAATAAATTTACTCTTCTTATTCATCTATTTATGAGGCTTCTAACAAAACCGTCGTACATTATTTTATTAATATCCATCGTTCCAACAATTCGTTCCACATGACTTAACTTACTGAATGACCGACTATTATGTTTGTCAACTTTACCAGGATCAGCTTTACACTTGATCCTGTTCACTTCCATACATCAGTCAAGACCCTATTGTGAACCATTGTTGACTCAGAAACATAATTTGTGTTAACAATTCTACGCATTCTTCACAATATTTCTTACATTTAAACTCTTTCGATATCTTTTTCTCAGCCTTTCTCATTTCCATCAAATATACTTCTTTAAAACAGAAAATTTTCTATGTATTTCTTAAAGTTTACTGCCTGCAATAATTAACCATTCTTTTTCAAATTCCCGTACTTTCGTCTTCCTTGAATACCATCACTTTTTACTTCAATATGACTTTTCCATACAAAAATCGTACATCCTACTCTAAAAGTCTATTCTACTCACAACTGTATATATTTTTCTCTATTCATCAATAGATCGTTGTAGGTACTTATATTCTTGAGTAGCCTGTTTATCTAGTGATTAAGTATCTCGCCTTTTTATCTCCTGGTTGGTGGTTCGAGCCCCACTCCGGAGACCAGCAACCCGGTCCTTTTTTATAGAAAAAGCCGTTAGTTTAGTTTAAAAATAGTAAGAATATTGATTACACATGTTTTTCATGTTCGCATCATTTTTAAATCATTTTGTACCCCGATTTACCGCATATGTTGTTTTTGGGTGTAAGTATATCATAGAAAATCAATCAAATTTCATTCTTTTCTTAGTGAGTCATATTTTCACTGATGACGGCATATATTGATACGCCATTAAGGATCTATAGTGTTTCGACTCTATAAAATTATCTTATTTCCTATACATAATAGCCAAAGCTTCCCATCATTCTTGGAAAAACCTACCAGAGCGATTTTTTTACAGTACTCCCGATTTAAATATTTTAACTCTAATAATTTCATACTAAAAGTATGCTACTATCTTTCATTATATTATTTAAATTATTCGTCTATTTCCACCGTATAAGTCGTACGTTTATATTTGTAAACGATTTCTTAGTAATAAATTTGAAAATATTACTATTCTTAATACAGGATCCTGAGGATCTGCCAATATGTTTTGTAGCCGGCCACTGACGGTCGATCTATTCATCCTCTTGAGTATTCACGGTGGACTGACCCCAAAAATAAACTCTGACCTCATGTTTCAGGGGTCGAATAATTTATTTTCGGCATGATGTTGGTTGCTGCAATGGAGTTGTTAAATTAATACTTTCATATTTTTTCTCTTTTGTATTCGTTTCTTTCGAATCTTTTATCTCGGCCATTGGTGTGATCTCATCTGAAATAAATTTTTTATTTGATTACAAAAGCAATTGTATAAAATTTCTCAAACGGCTTAGCGATTTTAATTTGAATAACCTTACGATCTCATGAGCTTAAAATAAATTTCAAAATTAGTCGTCATTGTGCATTGTAATAATTTTTTTGTATATTTTTTTATTATATATTTAATTAAGTCAATCAAATTCATCAAACTTTAATGCAATTGCATTTCGATTTTACATATTTTTTATATGAATATTACATCAGCCCATCATTATAATAATTTATTACGATTTTTATTTGTAACGGAAATTATGTGTAAACTTAATCATGCAAATGAATAAAACAAGTTTTACCGCATTTTCTTGAGAATCATAATAAATATTCATAATTATTATATATATCAATATTATCATATCTTTTTTAATATCAGGTACGTGTACATCAATCAAATATAATTTTGTGAAAACAATAAATTTAACCCATTGACTGCGGGTTAACTAAGATAAATAAATTTTTTCGTCATGGAAAGAATTTTTCAAACATACGTATCATTCAAACAATTAGATTTTAAAAATAGAAATATAATTTGTTATGCATATCTATACATTTCACTGATTAAAAATCAGCTTTAAAAAACGAACGATATAACTCATAACATGAAGTGTTTCGATCTAATGTTAACTGAAAACTTCATAACAAATAAAAATTGTAACTAATTTAATCGAGATATATTTTAACACACATGGTCGGCTAGTGTTTTATTAATTAATTTTATTGAAGGTTAACTATTAGGGTAATTTGCGTATTCTTACTCAATTTCATGATTTTGAAAAATAATGTACTTATAAACATGGTATAAATAAGACATAATCGCCTTTTTATCATATAAATAAATTATATGGTATATAATTTGCTATATATTTATTGGTATAAATTTGGAACGTATGAAGTCATATAAACAGATTATAAACACACCTTAACTTTTAACCTTTTAATTTAATCTGTAAACAATAAAAACCAAAAGCTTCCAAAATTTTGCGTTCACCTTAACTTTTAACCTTTTAATTTAATCTGTAAACAATAAAAACCAAAAGCTTCCAAAATTTTGCGTTCTTGAAATATATTTTGTTTGTGAAGTAAATATTTTATTTGCAGAACCGTATTGTTTTTTATTAATGCGATTTTCTTTAGTTCAGTTAACATTATTTTCAATTCAATAGTGCAGTTAATTCATTCAAAAAGATTATCTTTAATGAAGAGCTGGCTGGAACATATATTAATTAGGTTGATGTTATCATTTTTTTTAAATAAAATTATGTTACCATTTTTTTGATCGAAGAATTCTGGTTCATTCCAGGGAGCTTTCTGCGATGATCCAAATATGACATAGAATAGATTTGTAAAAAATGCCATTGCAGCTGCAATGAAAAATACTTTTCTCCACTGAGCAGGGTCACTCTGAAAAACAAAATACATTATATCGCACCTTTATTTAGATATTTCGATCAATAACTATTTGAAGCAACGTAAAAAAATTTGCTTTTTTAGCTGAGCTTAGCATAGATTAGCTAAAATATTTTTTTAAATTGCGTATTTATGGGAATTGGGTAGACTTGTAAAGGGTTAAAAGTAACACGCCATAATATCATGAGAGAATATATGTGCATTTTTTTAATACTTGCATATGGTAATGAAACCTGTATTCTAAATAATGAGCTAACTCATAAGCTTCAGATGGTACATATTGAAAGAAGTACGTCGAGAAATACAAGAAGAAAAATATAATCGTGGGTAAGAGCGCAGACTATGGCGAAGGATATTTGTCTCTTCTTAATTGTCTCTTCTAAAAAGCTGAAATCTGGTAATGGGCGAGCCGTATTTTAAGCCGCATAAATAATCAATGGACGAACGATTTTCTTATGTTATTCACGAGATAAAAACAAACCCTAAAGGACATATCAATATATCAATGGATGAATACTACAGTGTGCTTCCTTTTTATGGGAAGGGCCTGTAGTCAGAAAATCTGAGATGCAAAGTAAAACTTCAGAATGGTTGATTGTTCCGTACATATTACAACAATGTACTGCGACGAGGTATAAACAGCGGTTCCAATTAACTCACCAAGTACTGCATTCGTAATAATCACCGCGCGCCCGCACAGCCGCCCCTTCTCTCAACCCTTTCATGCGCTCGGACAGACGTCCACCCAGGTGACCACATTATTCATAAAATTATCAGAAACAGTGGGTAAACAAATGGTAGAAGATTGTTAAAGTACCGAAGAGAGTGGTAGTTTCATGTAGATGCCTTCTCGAGCAGTAAGTATATTGACAGTGGCTGATAGTGATCTGTTAGTACAACATTTATCCAATCTATCGCTTGGAATTGAAAAATATTATTAGTATTTTTATTTTTAATATTTGATTCAATAACATTTCTGTTCAAAATTTCGAATCATTTGATGTAAAATAATTATGTTTTCGTACAAATTTGGGTTAATTCATCCTAATCAAGATGTATTATAGATATCTCATAGAGAAGAAACTATTTATATTTGAATGTAGGTATAGAAGTTGGGTATTTATAGGGCTTAAGACCTATCGTACGGCTATCTTAAGTGATCCCTTTACACAATGTGAAGTTCACCAATTCCACTCATGATAGACTACCACATCTACTTATAATTTTTTTGGAAATTGTGTATATGTTAACTTTGCACACTTTCTTTCATATGTGAATTGTATTTTACTACGGCCATCGTATTTGAAATTTGTCATTCGCATAAACCACTATAGATGTCGTCGTTGATACTGAGATATCTATTTTTTTGTTTGGAGTTTTTTAAGGCAATATAACATTTTTTAAATATATATGACGTTCTTGATAAATTTGAATACATTCAAAATATTCTGAATTATCTATTTTACACGTAAATTATATTATATTTAAGAATATAATTTAGGATCATTAAAAATAAATAAAGTGTGCAAAAAGAACAAAATTTAACCAGAAATCCTATTCTAAGTTTCAAGTCATTTTACTATGTCTATTCTCAGTTTACTAAGAAGTCCTATTCCTATTCCTAAGAAATCCTATTCTAAGTTTCAAGTCATTTTACTATGTCTATTCTCAGTTTACTAAGAAGTCCTATTCCTATTCCTAAGAAATCCTATTCTAAGTTTCAAGTCATTTTACTATGTCTATTCTCAGTTTACTAAGAAGTCCTATTCCTATTCCTAAGAAATCCTATTCTAAGTTTCAAGTCATTTTACTATGTCTATTCTCAGTTTACTAAGAAGTCCTATTCCTATTCCTAAGAAATCCTATTCTAAGTTTCAAGTCATTTTACTATGTCTATTCTCAGTTTACTAAGAAGTCCTATTCCTATTCCTAAGAAATCCTATTCTAAGTTTCAAGTCATTTTACTATGTCTATTCTCAGTTTACTAAGAAGTCCTATTCCTATTCCTAAGAAATCCTATTCTAAGTTTCAAGTCATTTTACTATGTCTATTCTCAGTTTACTAAGAAGTCCTATTCCTATTCCTAAGAAATCCTATTCTAAGTTTCAAGTCATTTTACTATGTCTTTCGTCATACTATTTTTGCAATATTTATAGTCAGGTGTATATTAGGTAGGTAAGGATACATTTTTGGAATTTTTTCACCTGGGTAATTATAAATTTAATCTGTATTACTTAAGTACTCACATCGTCTTTGATAACCAGTCCAGCCGTGATGGGAGCCATGGTGCCGAAAATGTTTGAAACGCAGTTGCAGAGTCCCATCAGTGTACCCGCAAAGTTGGGCGATATGTCAATGTGGTTGACCTGCAAATTATAGTCATTTTATAGGTTATACTTCTTAATTCATAAAGCATAAATAAATTAATTCTACCAATGAAGACAATACCATGGCTTTTACCACGATTTGTTTGTGTTTTATTTACTTTTAGAGTTCTATAGGTACCTCTAAAAACACCGTATATGAGGTGTAAAAGCAAAGGCAGCAATATCCAAAATTCGAATACAATCAACGAAGTTTACTAATTATTACAAACTGAATTTGGGATTTTATAGGAAACATATTCTTTAAGTTTATAGAAAACATGATTTTGGTAGATTGGTAGATACATAAAATCTAGAATTCAGTAGGCACACTCTAAATTAGTAATCCTCGTGACTGCACTCAAAATATATTGTTATTTTTTGGAATATTGCTACCTTTGCTTTTATACCCCACATATATAATAATGGCACAGAATTAACTTTCCATTTAAGTCAGTTTTATTTCATTTTAAAGTTCTTAACCTCTAAAAAAACAGCAAATATATTATTGTAATTCCAAGCAATATGTAAAAAAAAATATTTCATATGGTTATATTATAATAAATAATGGAATAAATAATGAATAAAATATAAAGTCATAAATATAATATAAATATTTGTAAAAAACAGTTTTTTTTCGTTTTTTACAAATTAAAACAATTAAAATGATTTTAAAAAATCCGTCTGTGACAAAAATATAAAGTTACTGCTACACACCATGGTATCCTTGTATTCTACATATACTTCAGATTTTGAACTACATAAGTTCCTTTGATAATGAAATATCTATTGCCTCCTGTTAAAAGCTATCATTACCCTTTTTTGTGATTCATTGAAATTTTTAAAATGATCATTTGATGCACCGTAATTGAAAGCATTTTTATGTAAATTGTAATTAAAAAAAACACTCCACTTTGAAAAAGATGTCAATAATTTGCCAAAACCACAATTCACTGTTAGCACAAGCTTTGATATAAGGTCAATACGAAAAACAGAAATACCGCAAGCAATCACGTCGTTATGGAACATGATATTTATTCATGTAAATGTGACATTTTGATATAGAGGCATTAACACTAGATTTACGGAACCCATAAATTTGACGGATTCACCTTCAATTTAAAAAAAAAAATTGTTATATGATATACGCCGGTGATTTTGATATTAAATTCGAATTTAAATTAATTTTCTTTGTCGGCTTTCTTATTTCTCGGATATGTATTATATATTCCTATTTCTAAGGACTCGTCAAATCCGTCGATTTGACGAGTTAACTAATTTTACAGACGTTCTTTAGAAAAAAAAAGAACCACACAATATACTCGTACGTTTTAGCTAGTGATTTCTTGAAAAGGACACGTACCTACGCAATTACCCCTTTCAGCTCTTATTTGGGACACAGGCACCTTTTTGCCAGCGAGATGATTTGAAAACAGACAGCTTTGTTTTGATTTTAATAATATAAAATATTTTCTGTTTTTGTTGTTATAAAGTTGCAGTTTGTGGCAGCTGCAAGGCAGGCAGCAAAAAAATGCAGTTTATGCAATAAAGCTGATGCAAACATAACATTTGATCAGCAATTTGCAAAAGTCAAGAAAGAAATTAAGATTCGGTTTTCAACACGATTTTATAAATAAGAAAATGACGTTATTACAATTTACGAAGGCAAATAAAAAAAAAAGTTACATTACTCAGTTCAAAACACAAATATGTAAAAATTACAGTTAGATTTAAAAAAAAGCAAAGTTTGGAGTAATTGTGGTTGATCAAGTAGCGTGAAAATAATGTGTGAAAGGAAGATCTTGTTGATGGTTTTTTTAGAAGCTACCAATTCTTTGATTTTGTATAGTCACGGAATGGCAAGCAGAAAAGATTGCGCATTGTCCAAATCCCTTGTAATGTCACTTTGAAAGAACGTTATGGAAGGCTCTAGAATAGTCTACAATATTTACAACCTTCGAAACTTACAACAAATGACTAGAACAGCCTAGAAGCGATGAGAACCTTCGCCTAAACACTAGAAAGGAAAAGAGTCTTGGTATAAGTACCGGGACTACGCAGCTCGGGAGTTTGTTTTGACAGCTCGTGCGAAGTAAGTCGCGAGACAACGTGCCCGGTTGTGAATTTTGGAGCAGTAGATATCAGCGAAATAATCAGGCGAGTACTTACTGATAGTGGTGAAATAAATAAGGGAAACTTCTATATACGAGAATTGAATGTTCTACGAACCATAAATAAAGTGTTCCCAGCGATAATATAGTGTTCATATTCTAATGATATTTTGCAAAATAGTGTAATTTAAAGAATAGCGATTGGTTTGATACCTAATTAAGTGACTTTGTGCATTTGATAATTAATTAATCACTCTATAATTTTCAGTGTTTTCATTTGTCTCCCAAAGTCACGAACCATGACAATATAGAGAGATTTTTGGAAAAATATATCTAGAGAAAACATAATTTTCAATTAGCTGCAGAAATAAGAACCGTAGAGAGACGGGAAACTAGTTTCAGTTAGAGAAGTTCTGCTAAATCGGATTTTGAAAATATAAATCTTATAATATTTGTATTAAGTGTAATAATTATTTAAGCGAAAAATATTAACTCAAAATGGAAACAATGTATAGAAAATGTAAGAAATAAATCCATATAATGAAAATATCTTATTTTGAAATAAAATTAACTAGTTTCATTTAACAAATGATGTGTATTTTAATATACCTGTCAAAATGGATATACAATCAATCCTAGTAAATCTGGTATTACTCGTAAATATGATTTACAACATTCGAAACTTACGTGAAAGCCTACGTAGATGGCAGCTTTGATACTGATAGTAATGACTAGAAGAAGTACAGCCAAAGGCATATTGTTTGCTGGCACAAAAGACAGCAATATCAGGCCAATGCTTGCTCCCCACAAACCTGGAACACGTTTTAAGAAATCATATATTTTTTGAACTGTAAAGAACCGTTTTATATAAAATTATGTAATGTAGGAAGAAGACTACTGCATGGCGTGCTCATTGCTAAGCACTGTGGTCCCCTGGTACGTCTGGAATTCCCCGTGTTAATAACAGCGTTTAATAAAAATCTTTTACCACATAAATAAGTGTGATAAATCTTTTACCACATTTATTTGATCTATCCATCTAGTAGAAGATGTTCCCTTGCTTGCTTCCCTTCATATCTGTCTTTATAGTCATGAGGTTTGGAAACTCTTGTCGTTTATTCTGAAAACTTATGAAAATTTTCTTTCTCCTTAAGTTGACATTAAAGAGTCCGGCAACTTCCGGGCCTGATAAGTGCCGAATATTGGAAAATGGCACATTTTTATGCTTATATTTGCGAAATAAAAAGGAAATGAAAAGAAAATTATTGTTTAACAAATGGTTTGCAAATCACACATGATATTAACTTTACGTTTTAAATCAATACTCTGATTTGCTAGGGCGGTATACGGCAGCAAATAAATGATAAAATAAGAAGGAACGGGCAGGAATGCCTGTTAATTTTTATTTTTTTGTGCAATTGAGATCCAATAAGTGATTTTGGAGTATAGAACCATCAAAACATAAAATTAACCTCCAGAAAACAGTGGCGTGCTAGAGCGGCAAAATTAAAAACGCGCTTCGAAATTCATGCCAGAAATCAGAAAGGACGGAATTATCGATGGTCGGATTTTTTAACAACTTTTTTTTTCTTGAAAGTGTTTTAACCTTTTGGACGGATATATTTTTGTGCCTTGTAGTACAAGGATTATGCAACATTTGCCTTTAACATCGCATCTCGAAGACATCCAACATGCTTTTAATAATATAAAAAGGTTTTTATGTTTTTATTTTTAAATTTATTAAAAATAAAGATCTTAGTAAATATATCATTAAGTTGTCAATGGAGTTATTATTCTCTATATACTGGCATCTTTGATAGTACTTTTGGACACTTTTGAAAATTGGACAGAGGTCTTCTTGTATTATTGTTCGACTGCGCTATTCTTCTCCAGAAGATATTCTTCCTCCAGAACTAATGGCAATTTAATTTTGAGTGAAAAATGAAAAATTGGTCTATGGTCTTCCCGTATCATTACCAATCATTATTCAAGTACGCTGTTCTTTTGGACCATTTTCTCATAGCATTAATTTTATTTTGAATAATAAGATAATCTGTCATTTAAAAAAATATCTAATGATAAAACTAAACATTTCAAGATATCCAGCTCATATCATAATAATAATGTACATTTTCTTTCGGAATCCTATTTTTAGAACATGAACCAACCCATCTTGCTCAAGGACGTCGCACTATGGATATGCAATAGTTTGTGTGAAAATATCATTAAAATTAAGTAACAAAATATTATTTCTATAAAAAGTTATGATATTTGTCACATTTTTAAATCCCTCTCTAAGTGAGAAATATATTTATATTATCCGTCAATTATATCCATCCACGGACGTCCTTGAGCAAGAAGGGAACTTAAAAAATATATATTTTTTGTGAATTGGTGAATAATTTTTGGGGAGATCACTATTTATTTTAAATATCTATATCGCAAGTCTTCAAGTTTATGATATCATATTTATAATTTGAATTCTTAAATCTAAAAATAAAAATAAACTTATTTGTCGACAAGATAGTACTTTTCTTGAGACAACTTAGCTCTTCAATGTATATTTATAACTTACCAATAGTATTGGCGAGTTTTCTCGCAAATGTCAAGGAAAAATATTTTCGGTTGATCAAGTAGTCTGACGTGTAGCTGAAGATGAAACTAAAGATCCACATTCCCAAGAAGGGGAGCGCTGACAGCAGTCCATTCTAAAAAGCAAAGGCAAATCAAGAAATAAGAACTGTCTTCTTATAAATAATTAATTCATTTAGTAATTCAAAGGTGTCATCAGCCATTTTATAGTTTTTGAATTTTTTGTCATAAACGAATAAAACAAAAAGTTAATTGGGAGGGCTCAGCTAGGTTTGCGGAGTACCTAGCACCTTCAAAAGGTTTTTGATTTCAGAAAGGCTTTCTAAAAAGTGCCTAGTATCGATACCGACGCCAGTAAAAGTGAAAATTATATCTGAAGGTAAAAGTGAGGGTATGTTAATAAAGGTTAAAAATTATCTAGGGCACTCGCTGAATACTTTATTTTAAAAAATCTCATTTTGAAATTCGTTTTTCTTATTTATTTATATGTGATTTTTAATTTTTAGAAAGAAAAATTCAACGATTTTCTTCAATAGCGTAATCAACCTTGATATTAATTTAAATATTCATCTTTGATACAATTGTCGATAATTTCTTGTTCACCGACGCTATCACGAACGCAGAACAATGTATAATAAACATTTGAAAAACCTCGATAAATTACTTTAGAATTAATACCTGACACGACGCGAATACACGCACTGTACCTACTATTTTACAATAAATTTTTACAAAAAAATGTTTTAAACTGTGTATTTTCTTTCTCAACTGGTGCAAAAAATGTAAATTTAAACGTTTCAAAGAAATGTAAAATTTTATTACCGCATTTTGAGGACTGTTAAAATATATGTAAAAAAAAAAAAACACCTTTATTTGTTTTGGAACATCTCAGTAGCGAGCAACGTCAATTACAGTTTCAACTTTGATTTTGATTAATTATTTTAGTTCCTTTTGGGGTATCCAAGGGTCATCTTCCTATAGCACAGCACCTGTTTCATGATCGTCGGTCATCGGCGGCTGATCGAAATGATGAAATGTGATTAGTTGAAACTGACATTCGAAGTATTCTGCTCCAATCTCTAGCCAGGATTTAAAACTTTAATAAATCCGACCAGTTGACAGTTGGAACTGAGTGTGCCAGTGTCCTTTTTCTGTTAAAAATTGACATTCTGTTTTTTGTACGAGTACAATGTACGACGTAGCCGAACTTATTTTAAAGTTATAGCATTTCGGAACAAACGTGTCAATCTGTGCCGAATTCGACGAAGCCGGGAGAATCAAAGGTTGGTTGAAGGTGCATCACACACTCGATCGACAACAAGCGGACACCAGGGAAGGACACACGCTGTAAGTACAATTTTCAGCTGTGTGAATAGCTAGTTGTTGGAGTGTATATTTCGAGTGTCTGGATCAAGCGCTTTATCGGCGGAGATTAAGAAGCAAAATATTTATTTCTTAATTTCGACCCACGTGCGATGGCGGCAATCCGTCCGTCATCGATTTAGTAATTTAATTGGGAAAACCAAAAAACATAATCAATTGAAATTTCCTGATATATTTATATTTCTTATTTATTTTATTTATGAATTGAATTATGAATTTATCCTTACTGCAAAAAGAGTCCCTGGCAATCAGTCTCTGAGTGAAGATTTGTAGTTGGTATCCGTCGGATTGTAAATCATTGCGAAATAATGGAACAATTTGAGCAGCGATATTGCATTAAACTTTGCCAAAACCTTTACGAAACCCAATGGAAATTATTCGCAATATCCAACATGCTTTCGGAGATGATGCTACGAACATCTCACGGATAAAGAAGTGGAAGTCGCTTCAAAGATGGCCGCGAACACTCATCAGTGGACTGCGAACCGTGTCCCAGCAGGCACAGAATAACAATGCGATTCACCAAGTGCAGACAGTACAGGGTCGTCGAATCACAGTCCGAGAACTTCCGAACAACGTAGGCGTAAGCACAGGATTGTTACATTCAATTTGTCAGAGGATTTTGGCTTGAAGAAATTATCCACAAGATTCGTGCTGAAGCTATTACTGATGGAGCAGTCCATTATGATAAAACACCCCCCATTTCTTCGCTTCTGATTCAGGTTTTCTCGACCACATACAGGATTCTCTTGGTTTGCCAGGCTTTCTACTCTCCCTACATGGATCTGTGTAATTTCAAGCTATTCCCCAAGTTAAAAATGCCGCTGAAATAACTCGACTCGAATCAAGAGAAGACATTATGTGGAACGCGACGATCCAGCCGAACACCATTCCAGAAGTGTTTCCATCAATGGCGGGACAGTTGGAAAAAGTATGTGCATTGCCAAGAGGCATACTTTGAAGAAGCATAGAGGAAGTTTGATGTGTGTGTATTAATGTGTTTCTACCGACCAAAGGTTTGATATTCTCTTCTGTGTATAGTTTTCTGGGATATTCTGCCGTGTGTATGTGACCTCTCTGGCCAACGTTTCGGATCCCATTGCAGGGTCCATCATCAGGGCTGATGTGTCACATCAGCCCACACATCAGCCCTGATGATGGACCCTGCAATGGGATCCGAAACGTTGGCCAGAGAGGTCACATACACACGGCAGAATATCCCAGAAAACTATACACAGAAGATTCTGAACGGCCGTGAAAACCTAAGGACATGTTTGATATTCTTTTAACACGTACATGCGAACGTTAAGTTTCAAAAATCTGACCGTCACGAAAAAGGACAGCTTTAAACTCCTTGTACATACTTCCGCTGTGACCCAATACCCCCGCCTTAAGAATGGGTTTAGTTCATCTCTGTACAAGTTTACGCTCTGTGGTCATAACGCACCCGGCGGTCGGTCGAGACGCCAGCCAGACCGAGCCACAGATGCGGCGCAAGGTCGCGGGGCTATTTCACTCCGTTATTTATTATAGTCACATAATGGTGATTTCTACTGCCGACTGTCGGAATATTCTCACGTTCCTTTTCGCACTCAAGGTTGGGTATTGTAGACGATGTGCAATTATTATACATGCTTCATCTCCTTACCCAGCGCGTCAGGGCTTCCATTACATATCATTACGCGGTCCTGGCATGGGTCGCACATTGCACCCCGACGATTAGGGCGATCGAAATGCGAGCGAAATTTAGCGGAGACGAGCACTTTTTGTCATAGCTTCTCTTGCATTTTTTACCACATTTTCGCATGGAGTTGTATTAAATTAAAATTTATTCATTAGGTTTTATATACGACCCGGCCCGGCTACGCCCGGTACAGTTTTGTCCACGTCTTTTTTGTTAATCTCATCATATCTAAGCTATTTAATTTAATGATTTGATGACATGCGGTAAATGTTTAAGATTAATAAGATGTTTATTTGAAGATGGATTAATACTAATTTGGTCAAAATTACTGAAATGTTAAACATTATATCTTAGTTACACATTTGATGAAATTTTACAGACAAAGGAGAAACGCAGACCATTACAGTAAAAACCGCATACAAATCCGTTCAATTATTTATTAATTTACAGACAGACGCTCGCCGAGAACTTTATATTTTACTATGTATGCTTATATGACTTTATTTTATACTATGTATAAAATAAAGACACAAAATAAATGTATAAAATAAAATATTTTATACATACAGCTTTCTAAAATGACATGAACTAAATTATTAAACTACCAAATCAACTAAGTTTTAGATCTGAATAAAATTGTTCAATTAGGGGGGTTTTATACAATTCTATGGACGTTTATATTTTTTTTTACAATTTTATTTACAGAAATTTTATTCAGAAAAAAAAACCGCTGTATAAAAGTATGCACCTATATTTCAACATTTTTAACTTATTTGACAACTTTTTAACTTTGATAAATTAAAAGAAGAGATGTTATTATTATTAACTGAACAAAAAAAAACAAAAAACAAATCTTATTCAAAAAAGTCTTATTAATTTTTATTCTTATTATTTTCTCGGTGCTGGAGAATTTTAACCAAATTTTTATAAAATATTTTTTGTTATTATTTTATTTTATTATATCTAGATCGTAAGCATGATTTTAGGCAACGTTTTGTGTATTGTAGAATTAAATTAATCTTTTTCTTTTATATCACGTATATTTTCTCCTTGACGACTATTTAAGACAAGTAAAAATTAATCATAAAAACGTGTTAATTATAAAGTTATCCATTTTATGTGTCATATTTAAAAACTTGGAAAAACTGTTTTGTCACAAAACTCTTTTAAACTAACAATTACGAATATCTAAAAAGACATAAAACTTTTTAGATATTCTTAATTGTTAGACCAGATGAAGGCATTTTTTTTTATCAGAAAAGTTATTTAAATTGCATCCTTTGCAAAACAAACCCGTGTCCTTGGTACTATTCAACGAATTACCTCTTACCACAGGGCCTGCAAATTCTACTAAATTACTATGAAGTATATGATTATATCGGGAATTTAAATATGATCTTGTTACGCAAAATTAATATTGAAAGAATATTATAAACGCTTTTAAATAAGCAGAAAATTTTATGTTAGAAATTAAACCATGAAATTGGAAAAAAGGGTACCTAATCTGTATCAAGTACCGTGAAATTAGGTTTAGCTCACAGAACATCAAAATAAATTAATATGCTTTGTTGTTTAGATACATAATAAATTTATAAAAATTATCAAATAAATGAGATTCAAATTAAAAAAAAGATATTATAACGAAATTGTATTTACCAAAATACAATACGTAAAAAAAATTCAAACTTCGTTTTAATCCCCTTATCTAGAGTGTTCCGAAGTCCAAGAACATGGCAAGTCGCTTCCATATTCCCAGTCTTGCGCCATTTTATTGCTCTATTACGATCAATCAAGGTCCGATTTACCTTAGTAAAGTCTTTGTATCCCCCATTAAGAAACCAATAATCTAAGGGTCAATTCAATCAAGTTCGTTTAAAGTAATTGTTCGTTTAAATTTTGTTTTTTTACGAAAACAGTTTGTTTAATTGAACGGAAAATGCAAAAATTTTACTCTGAACGAACGATTACTTTAAATCAAGTCAATCAACCGGCTCTGAGTGATAAGATTTTTTCTTAACTATGTAAATAAGATGTAAATATTACATTTTATTTTTATATATACGACCACCGACAGTAAATTAAGCAGAAAACCTAACTAGCGTTTGAAAATAAGTTCAACCACTTACGTACGTATTTTTTTATTTTGTTTATTTATAAACGCCCTACATGGCTTTTACAACAGATAGGTAAAGTGTACATTAACAGAATATATAGTTTAAAGAAAAAAAAAATAATAGAATGTGAACATAATAATGACATAAAGTGGAAAGAATACAAATATATAAAGATAAATATAATAAAAAGTTAAAAGCAAGTATATAAAAAGCAAAAGCATAAGAAAAACAAAACATAATAGAAATTTAAAAAAAAGTAATAATGTAATAATTGAGTGAAAAGGCATAGCAAAAGCTTTGAAAGTCATAAGTCACGTATTGACGTGGTTCTCAGCGAACCTGCGCGGGAATATTCTAGTAAGAGATAATAAAGTGTTCCACAGACGAGTGATATATTGCGAAATAGTGTGATTTAAAAATAGTTTTCAAAATTGAATCGTGTCCAGTGACTTTTTGATGTATAAATAAAAACTTTAAACTGTTTTAGTGTTTAATTTTCCCCCCTAAGCCACGAATCATGGTAAAAATTACCCACTAAAAATATGATTTAAACAAAAGCGCGATTAATTACCGATGTTGTACAGATGTTCGCTTAATCCAACAGCTGATTGTTGTAAATAAACAATTCAGATTCGCCGCCAACTTGAATTCATCACGCACGATTGGTCCAAGTAACATTGTGAGAACTTGTTTCACAACTTCGGGTCAATGCCAGTTGCGTGCCATTTTTTCTTCCGTTATAAAATCAGATTATGTCAGCTGACATAATACTGACTACTTCTTAACGTACGTGTTATGTGGGCAATTTAAATACTGGTCCGCGATACTCAAATAACTTTTCACAATAACTTGAAGATGTCGTACTGCTGCAAATAACAAATAGCTCCAATGATCAATAATTAAAATTATAAATAATAGGTAGGTATATATTTCATTTCAGTTGAATTTTATTTTTAGTAAGTTTTTGAAGTTGATGTTGAAGTATATCAAATATGCATGGTGGTATGGTGAAATTGGTGAACGTAACTTTGTGTAAAGTGATTACGTAAGCCAGCTGTATGATAGTTCGTAAGCCCTATGAATAGACAAAAAGACTTCCATACCTATTTTCCTTCGTAAAAAATATCTTAATTTCTATAAATCACCTATAATATACCTATCTTGATTTCTGCTAGATTTTTTCTATGATCATCGCGTGATTTATAAAAGACCGTAAGCATAAAAATCTTCACAGCAGGCTATTTTAAGATATTTCTTGATTATTAATTATATTTTTAATTAAGAGCCACGTCGAATTAAAAAAAAATAAGCTTATTATCTCCGTCTCTAAAGAATATTAATTTTATAATAATATACATATATTATTATTAAAAAGAGATACTTTTTAACAATTTTTAATATTGTGTATTAAAGTAATTACTCTAAGCTTATAGAGGATATTATAATGAATTGAAGACATATTATTTTCTAAAAATAAATCGTTATCTTCAATGATCCAATTAATTAAATTATTATGTTCAAAAATAATTTCTATATGGGGCATAAAATCAAAGACAGTAAAATAAAAAAAATGAAAGCAGTCATCGAATTACTAATTTAGTTAATGTAGTAGTAATTACGAATTTAGATTACTAAATTTATAATGTACTGAATTCGAGATTTTTTTAAGAAACATGATTTTGAAATTTAGAATTTGGTACATTTTAAATTATTAATCCTGTGTGACTGCATTCAAAACATTTTTTAATTTTTTTTATGTTGCTGATCTTGCTTTTCCACCTTACATATGATTTGTATGTTGTTAAAATGTCATGTTATTGCTAAATAGAAATACACTTTAATAAGATATCTAGTTAAATTACCTTAAATTATTATTGCATGTATCTGCAATATTATTGGCATGAGAATTGCACTAAACTGTCGTAGAAGCGGCAATATCTGATCCGATTAATCAATTAAATGACCTCGAACCGAAGCTAATTGGTAAACTGAAATGGTCTAGAAAGTTCAACAAGATTAATAGCCATTACAAGCGCAACGATATTTACACGTAATGAATTAGTATTACAGTTGGGCCCAAACAAACTGAGGACTGCGACCATAAATCATAATATCAGTAGGGATGCGCAACGCTATAATCGCTATGTTGCTAATAGTCATGTCACTGGATACAATCACAATAAGTAGTGCGCAACTTAAACGGAAAATCTGTTAAAAAAAAAAGGGAAAAGAAATATAGCGACAAAAACATATAAATATTCTACCCATCACCAGTCCTACCTGTAAGGTGCATAAGTGCGAATGAGAGCTCCCACGGACTTCTCTTTAAATTGTTTTACTATCTCAGTCGTCAGTTTGCTTGGTACCAACTATAGTATTCATTTTTGGCAATGAAAGAATTTTTTAAAAATAAAATCCATCACAAAAATGCAATCACTGAATGTAGTAATATAATAACTGAATGTAAAAATATAAATGATATAATTTGCAGTGTCGTATTCAATAAATTATCCAACTGTCATTAATCAAGTCAATTTAGACATAAAAAAAATTACATCATGGAATGGAGATGACATAATTTTTTTTCGGAGTCAAAAGTGCTATCTCACATTTTTTTAAATAGAATAATCTTTACTTTTTTTCTAAAGAACACGTGTATGAAAAAAAATTGAATTTATATTATGAGTATAAAAACTATTTTAAAGTTTAACAAAACACTTATTTCACAACATTTCCCGTCAATAGGAAAATTTCACAGTTTTTTAAAATGAATAATCTTTACTTTGGTCTAAAATATCTCTACGAAAAAAAAATTTTTGAGCATATATATATATATTAAGAGTATAAAAATGATTTTGAATTTCAATATTTAAAATTACCACCAAAACACTTCATTTCACTAGAAACGAATATGGTACCCAGATGTTAAAACATTACGGAACTACCAAACACGCGAATAGATACGTTACGACCAATCACATGCGTTTTAATGGAGTCGTATTTTTACTTCCTTTATTTTAACTCGTAGCGTCTGCTTGCTTGTCTGTCGAAAAAACTTTGGATCGATTTTTAACCCTTTTCCCGTAATCCGATCGAGCAAACTTTGACCGAACCGACCGAACTTTGCAAGCAGACTCGTGGCGATGATGAAAATCTAACAAATTTTCGTTAATAAAAATAAATAATTATAGTATAATTTTGGATTTTTCGAAATTTTTAAGTTTTTTTAAATTGGAATCATTATAAATGAGTAATTAGCCCGACGCATGTATAGACACGAAACCTGATTCAAAGCGAAAGAGACTATTGTAAAAACTTGGTTTCTATGGGTTAGTTTTTTACTCCCTTTCTTTTAACTCGTAGCGTCTGCTTGCTTGTCTGTTGAAAAAACTTTGGTTAGATTTTTAACCCTTTTCCCGTGATCCAATCGAGCTGAAACTTTTCAGGCAGACTCGTAGCGACGATAAAAATGATCTAACAAATTTTCGTTTTAAAAAATTAATTATAGTATAATTTTGGATGTTTCGAAATTTGTATTAGTCCCTTTTGTAGCGTCACCCGACTCGAGCCCAACGCGTGGGGTAAGCGCCAAACCTGTTTCAACTAGTAAATGAGAAAGGGAGTATAATAAAAACGTGGTTTTTATGGGTTAATTTTTTAAATATTTTTATAATAAAAATTCTAATTCACAGAATATAATTAATATTTATGAATCTATTTCATATATTTTCCTCGGTGTTTTTAATATGTGAAATTTTCTTATTTTTTGACTTGTCATTTGATAATACCTCTCAATGGTATGTCACGAGTGTTGGTTGTGTGAAATCTTTGGTGCCGTTTAAGAAAATATTTTTTATTTTTAATACGGAAGGAAAACACATTGCTGTTATTAATTTATTGTGGTCAAATTTACCTTGATTTTACTTAATAAAACAAACAAATTTTAGAAATTATCATTTCTTTCTTACGATAAAAATTTACGCCTTAACATAAAATTATTGTCTTTTCTTTACAAAATTTTATTTTCTTAATAATTTTTATGCTAATTGTATACATTATCAGAAATATTTTGTTAGGATGGGACTAGTTTGTTTTAATAATAACCAAACGAAGCTCATTATAAATTCATCATAATAACTGTAGGTTCATATTGCAAGCAATGCAAAATATTATTTAAAATCTAACAGATGCAATAAGATAACAAAATTATAAGACTCATGGAAAAGAAGCCTTTTGGATGGTATATTTTAATGTCAATAAAGTTGGGTTGAATAGGAAATAATTTTTTGAGTAAGGAATTTTTTTATTTTAGGTGGACATACACAAGTATTTTGTCGCTGCTGGACTACATATTGTGAAAAATTCAACACTGCCTTTTTTTAAAATGATTTATAAATGAATATATCCAAGATATCGGTGGCGTTATCTCACAGAACACAATGGAAAGTAAGATTAAACCGATAAATCTCTAGTTCGGATAAATATTTACTAATTTAAGTTTTTTTTACACATTAATGAACATGAAAGTTGCCTCACTAATAACTTTTCAGAATATACTATCATTATTTTAGAAAATTGGAATAAATTGGAAACTCTAGAAAACAGGCGAATATTGTCAGATCAATCCTTTCTTTTCCAAATAATTCATAACCTTATTGATTCTCCTGAAATCACCAGCTTGCTAGCTTTCCACGTCCCATTCTGACCTACCAGACAGAAGTACCTCTTTTCCCTTCCAATTTATCAAACCAACAATAGGAAATCCTCTCCCAATCCATGCATATGCTCTGATTATAATTACCTCTTAAATTCAATAGATATTTTTAACAATAAATATGAAGAGTATCGTCATATGGTGAAGCAGATACTAGAAACTCGTCCCCCTCCCTGATCATGTATATTATATACATCACGAGCCCCTTTATATCTATGTTAAAGCTAAATTTGAAACAATCGGTAAAATGATGTTTTATCTATCATTGTCAAATTGACCTATCTATGATTATGTCCTATTTGTGTTATCCTTTAATTGTGGGAGACATTTAACTATTTTTTTGTATTTCATCTTATCAAGCAATTGTGTCTCCCTGTTGGATGACCAAATTAAATTAAATAAAAAAATAATAATAATCACACGTTTAACAATACAAATACATACACCCTACATTAACAGATATACGGCCTAAAAGAAAATAATTTAGGAACACTTAAAATTCATTAAAACTTAAACACAACAAATAACATCATCAATAATGAAATATCGCTCACATCACCCCTTTTCACAATGTTACTTCTCTCCCACCACCTAGACACCCCTAAACTTTTACTGAACTCACAATCCATACAAAAGGCATTCAATCCAACACACCTCAGTCTCACCTGCAGTAGGAAACGGAGGTTTCCGAAACATGTTTGTGATGCTCAAAAATGAAATAGTGGAAGAAACCAAAGACAGTGTTTTTATTCATAAAGATTTACTCTGTTTAATCTATCTATAATCGAAACACAGACCTTTTTCAGATTACTGTCATGTATTTACAGACGCTTGGAAGAGGAGTAGTGGAAATTAGCGTAATGAAATACTTATTTAACATACCGATTTCATATTGACTCCCATAACCTTGTTGAGGTAGGAAGGCATTTCGGTGAAGAGTGTCAGCTGGACCCAGCTACTTCCCACGTGGGTAACAGCCATAGCCCAGATTGGAAGTGACGTCAGGATCTGCAGCCATGGCACCCTCATGGCCTGAAATGAATGTATTATGTTATATTCATTGCAAATAAATTTTATTTATTATAATTAACTAACAATGTTATTCTTTGCAAAGGTAGTGATAATGTATTATTGTAAATAAAATAATTTTATGATTTTTTAAATCGTAATACAAAGAACTCATTGATAAATTTAAATAAAATATCAATTTAAAAATAATAAATATATGTTGACCAGGTTTATAGCTTTGACGTCGACCGATTTTGATACCGCTGTGTTTTCATCAGGACAAACAACAGGATTGTACTAATATTACTTTATGTTCATGGAGGCAAACTACCAGGTAGCGCTGTTTAGATGCTATCGCAAACAAACTACGATTTTGCGATAATTTTATTTCTTGTTAAAGTCACATTTTAGTTGGAATTTTGTGAAAAACTGAAGCAAATGAAGTTGAACAATTAGAGACAAGAGAGATCACAGAGGTCATTTGGATTAACGTAAACGGTGAGTTCATTCATATAGTGATATGTGCTAATTTAAAGAAAACAATATTTTAATCAGCTATAAGATACTTTGTGGTTCATTGTTTATTAAATTAAATATAAAAATCACTTGTTTAAACCACATTATTTTTGGTAACACCAACCGGTTTCAGAACCACCGTCTCTTCTTCAGGGTAAACTACACACTAAATATTACATAATATGGGCAATTATATTATAAGTAATTAAATTGTGTAATGTTTAGTTTGTAGTTTACCGTGAAGATGGAACGGTGGTTCCTAACCGGCTGGTTTTACCAAAAATTTTGCGACTTAAACAAAAAAAAAATTGCAATATTTCTTTTGTGACTAATTAATGTATAACTAATAACTTTTTAATGAAATGCTGATATTGAAAAAAAGCTTTAAAAGTCCGTCATTTTTTACGGGTTAAGGCAATACATAATCCTTTGATCTCTATCACAATTCATAAAAAGAATCAAATCTCTATGTGTTAACGTTAATTAATCGTATAAGACCGGGGCCACACTGCGCGTATCTTCCGCGGCGTCAAATAAGCAAAGCAATTGGATTAACCGGTCATCCGCGTAGTGTGTTTGATAAGCGCATATTGTATGGAAAGAAATGTAGCAGCATTCCGCTATCGAAGAGACGCGGCGAAATATCCGCGTAGTGCGGAGCCGACCTAAACAAAAGTGGTCAAAGCCTTGCATTTTTTACGTTAATTATATATTTTGACTAATTACCTTTTGTTTTCCCTGCTGACCAAGAGAGATCTGTATGTAGTCTCTTTCTTCTTCAGTGATGCTCCTGTGGACAGACGGACTTTCGGCTCCGAAGAAATACCAAACAGCTCCGGTGAGGAGACTCACAGCCCCGGACCCGTAGAAGATGATGGGCCAGCCCAGCGAGCTGGCGGCCAGGAACCCCGATATGGTCATAGCCAGGATGGTGCCAAAATTGGAACCTTGGACACAGTGGATTAACTTATCTTAAATCATTATCATGAAATTTATTGAATATGTATTTATAAGTCAACGTTTTGTAAAAAAATGTCAGTAGTATTGAAAAAAAAAATGCAAACTTTGATATTGCACAACTCCATAACTATGTCATTGCTGTCTGAATAATGTTGACTCATATTCAATGCAGAAATCCACCTATAAAGTATTGTGGATTAGCTCTGTTATACCCTGTATATAATAAAAATAAAATCAATATATATATATTAGGTCATTACATATGAAATTGGCGTTTTGCAGTACTGGCAAATTTGATCTCAAATATCTTCTCTTTGGTTAGGAAATCCAAACCCAAATTTATTCAGCTATTTACTCATGTATTTGTGTTTTGAAAATTATAATTCATTTGTTTTTTCCTTAATTGTTTTTTTCTTTGCGTCACTCAGTTTACAAAATGAAAAACTTGAAATATCGCGTTATTTACGAGTACGAGTTCCACCGTGGCACCAGTGCTGCAGAAACGGCTCGAAGGATTAATGATGTGTATGGCGACGGTGCCGTATTGTGGAAGCGGATCCATCGCAAACCACATCCGAGTTAGCTGCAGGCTGCGGTGTTAGTGATAAAACTGTTTCAATCCACTTGAAGCAAATTGGTAAGGTGAAAAAGCTTGAAAGGTGGGTACCTCACGAATTGAGTGAAGCAAATCAACAAACGCGCGTTGACTGCTGCGTTGCATTACTCAACCGGCACAATAATGAAGGGATTTTAAATCGAATCATTACCTGTGATGAAAAGTGGATCCTGTACGATAATCGGAAGCGCTCATCGCAATGGCTGAACCCTGCCGAACCAGCCAAACCATGCCCCAAGCGAAAATTGACTCCAAAAAAGTTACTTGTGAGCGTTTGGTGGACTAGTGCTGGTGTCGTTCACTACAGCTTTCTTAAATCTGGCCAGACGATTACGGCAGATGTCTATTGTCAGCAACTGCAAACCATGATGGAAAAGCTAGCTGCTAAACAACCGAGGCTGGTTAATCGCTCTAGGCCACTGCTGCTTCATGATAACGCTAGACCACACACTGCACAACAGACGGCTACCAAATTAGAGGAGCTTCAATTGGAATGTCTAAGACATCCACCGTACTCTCCGGACCTTGCCCCAACAGATTACCATTTTTTTCGAAATTTGGATAACTTCTTGCAAAGGAAAAAATTCAACTCCGATGGGGCAGTCCAAACCGCCTTCAAAGATTTTATTGATTCCCGTCCGAATGGTTTTTTTAGTAAAGGGATTGATGAACTACCTATGAGATGGCAAAAGTGCATAGATAGCAATGGTACATACTTTGATTAAATAAATATATTAAAATAAAAAAAAAATCGACTTTATGTTCCTCCCATACTAAACGCCAATTTCATATGTAAGGACCTAATATAAAGAAACCCTTGTTTCCCTCCCGCCAAGTTTCTCCACAACCAGCCACAAACATTGTTGTCCCATTAAAAATGTGCGAGTTTGGTGGGGGTGGCTGTGCGTGGGTGGGAGTGGGTGACGAAAATGTGCTTTCTAGCACATTGTTATGTTATGGGAAGGCCGCAAATGCTTCAGATTGTTCCAAAATAGGCGAGCTGACTGTGTCGGTGAGTCTAGAAGATTCCGGAAAAACCTGCTCTTAAGAGTTCTGGAAGGAGAAGGTTATATAAAATTCCCGAAAGTTCTATAAAGTTCTAAACTGAGTGGCGGAATATGTCGGTGTGTCTAGAAGGTTCCTGTACATTCGAATTTCTTGAAAGTTCTGGGAGGAGAATGTTCTAGAAGGTTCGCGAAAGTTCTATGGCGATCCAAACAGTGTTCTAAAAATCAAAGCGTGCGAAGCCGCGCGGACACAGCTAGTACTATATATATTGTGCACTTTGTACATATTTGGGGAGGGGGACAAAACTGCCAGAGTACATAAAGAGTAATATTTCTGTCGCAGGGTCTGATTTATTATGTACCGAAAATAATAATATATCTTTAGAGTAGATTTTAATTCACGACTCGAATATACTGTTATTCCAATCATACGAATCCAAAAATTACAGGGAATATTATTAAATCAATAAAAAATCCATTAGTAGAAAAAAATGTATTCAGCGTTTACTTATGTTAAGGGAGAGTACTTGCGCATATAAATTTGTGAAAATTGAGGAGATAAATAATGTTGTCTGTTACCTTAAAAGGGTGCACCTAACTTGTATAGGTACTAAATTATCCACAGGCAATTATCCTTGAAGTAGCGATACACAAAGCATAAATCGTTATGGTAAATAATTCTGGTAGGTTCAAGGTTTGAACCTTTTCGTCAGTCGCCACCGTTCTCTTTTACGAACTGTCCAGCTTCAGCTATTACATCTTTTTTGCTACTCAAACTAAATTTAGCGAAGAAGGATCAACCTTGAGTATATTTCTAAGAAATCAAGTCAAAATATGTTTATACCTCCATAAATATACGTGCTGATCCTCCCTCTCTCGTTCACTGGGGCCCATTTTCCTTGAAGGGTATGCAGACAGGGGAGCATGGATCCTTGGGCCAGACCTTGGATAGCCCTGCAGGTGCATACAGCCTTCCAGCCAGCCTGTTTACGGCAAATATATTTATGTAAATTTATAACGTTTAACACTAAGTAATACATCGTAAACATTTAATTTATTGTCGTATACAAATGAGGGATACACAGAAAAAAAACGCGAATATGCAATTGGTTAAAATGACGTAAATTGTGACATAAACCGTTTATTTATAATCTTGTGATTAAAAAATCATATACCTAATTGCTTTCACATGATTGAATGTTTTAGAATAAAAAGTTAAACTGTTAGAAGTCTCACAGAGAAGGAATCATTTATAATATATGGGAAAATAGACATGAAATTTTTAGATGTTTAAAGGACTTACGACCTGTCGTATGGATGGTTTAAGTGATCGCTTTACACAATGTAACGTTCACTAATTCCACTCATCTGTCCAATTTTTGAAGTTGTAGGTATATGTGTTATTTTATATACCTTGTTCCACGCGTAACTTTGCCAACAGCATCTGTGGTTGAAATTTGTCATCCCCATGAACCAGTAATAGATGCCGACGCTGGTAATGAGGTATCTATTTCTTTTTGAAAAAGTAAAACTGTCACTATTTGCCTGAAAAACTGTTTCAAATACGACACCCTTTATTTTTGTCAATTGCATAGTATCGGTTTTATCTCTATACCCCACCCACATATACGCACAATATATGCACAGCCTTGAAAAGAGATTTCTTTTCAGTTCACGCTATGTTTTTATTAATCTATTTTAGACATCCCGGAGTATCTTCCAGCGTCGTGCTTTCGGCATGGTTTTGCCATGCTTTCGCCTTGCTTTCGCCATGCTTAGTCATGCTCAAAAGCATTTACACATGAATTACATTTGTAATATATTTTAATTAAATTGGGAGCTTTGCAAAAATGTAAAACTTTAATATGTTTTGCAAAAAATGTTAAACTTCCTCAGTGTGTGTTAAGATTTTTTTCTCAGCAATAATTTATTCTTTGCATATTTTATGAAATGCACTAACTACGGTTTTATAACCAGGAAATAATATGTTCAGAAATTTCAGAACATCACTGAATAATGAGGAATAAAATATAAATGTCAATATTTATTATTTAAAAATTCAATATTCCGTTCATCTAGGACAGTGGAATCAAACCGGTATGCCGTAAGCGATTATTGCGTGCAATAAAATTCATGAGTTAATATGTACTCTACTAATTATGGCTAGAACATGTCTTTTATATGTACATAATTTACTAGAAATAACCCGTCAACAAAAATGTGACAGTAAGATCATTTGAATCTTTAGTGTTTGCTCATTTTATTTTTTATCAAATTATGTATTATTTAATACTACTACATATATAATAATACTCCAATATACTTCCGCCTATCAATTTTTTCTCTTTATTTAAAATTATTTACTGTTTCGGGAAATTTAAAACTCTTATAATTAAAAGTTAAAAGGTAGTGTAAATAAAATATAAAATAAAAAAAAACGTCAAAAATGACGCGCTTTTACATTGCAAGAATACACCTCGAATCAGTCAATACTTAAATGATTTAAACATTAAAGTACCTAACCTTTGTGGAAGCGCACTTTTACCATTAAATCTAATCTAAAATAAAAATACATTAATTTTCTGTGAAAATTATACTTTTAAAGCATACATTAAACATTTAATAATTAAGTATGTCTCTGTATTCGGACCTAAGTACCTATATAAAATTTGGGTAAGATCTGTCGAACGGTGTAGATTTGTATAGAAAACGTGGGGATAGGGTGGTTTAAAGGGGGAGGGGGAATTTGTTTATATTACCCGCCGTGTCCTAAAGAATACATATGTATTCATTTAATTATAAAAAAATGACAAAATTAAAGCAAAAATGAAGTTATGAACAGACAGATATCGAAATTATTAATAATAGGTTTAAAAAATGGAAAATAAAACTGAATAGTGAATTGTTATTATTTATTTATTATGCTAGTATTAATTCATCTTTTTTACCGGCTGCGCCAGTCATAATGTTTGCTCTCTTCTGTTGTGGAGTTCCGGTCTATCCTTTCGTTTTTGTAATTAAAACGCCAGAATCAACTCATGAACTTATTTAATACTATACAATATTATTACATGCTTGCGCACACATAGCATCTATCAAATCGATATATATTAAAATTGCTATATTTGAATATAATATTCGCCCTGTATATCATGCGAATACGAAAAACTTATTTTTTCAAAAGTCGTAGGTACTTGGTAAGAATTTAGAAGGTAGAATTTTTATACATAGTTTAATTGGTATATAGTGATGCCTAAAAGGTTAAAAGCCATTGATTAAGAATCGTTGAGTTAATTATTCAGTTATGATGAATATTTTTTATATTATCAATACGAGTATGTATATTATTAGACATTAATTAACCTACATCTTGACGTGTTGTTTAATGATAAATAAATCTTCTATAAAGTCATTTATATTCCTACTAGCCGTACAATTGCAAGATTGTAGGATTTTGAAGTTGAAAATTCATGAAAAGAAAACCATTTGTATTTTTATAATCATTTAAACCAAAACCTTATTTGAAAAACATTAATAACCTCGCAGGATTACACTCCTGCCTTGATTATGAGTCGAAAATGCTCAAGCCATCATGACCTAATATCAATAGTTATGGAGTCTTAAAATTTTTATATTATTATATACAGGGTTATTTAGAAAATATTAATAACCTCACAATAACATACTCCTGCCTTGATTATAATGGCAACCGTTTCAATACTTACGGAGATATGCGACATCAAAGATTGTTTTTTTTTCAATATTTTTTACTTTTTTTTCTAAAAGGTTGGACTATCATTACAGTAATTAATATCGAATATGATATATGTATTATGATATTTAAACCTATGTATAGACATTATTAGGCAAATTTAAAGAATAGGAGCCAGGGACCGACATACTTACGTTATAGAATCAAACCTGATTTTTTTCTGTAGATGTACACCGTAGTAGGAAAGAAGGTTTATTATGACATTTGAATTCGGAGGATTTTGGCAGATAACAGGTAATACAGGTAGATATAAAAATGTGTAAAACGTTAAAATATAAGGTGTAAGGTTCTATATTGTTAAATACTGGCCCGAACAAAACATATGAATTTTATATTTGTTATTATAGCGTAAATTACATAATTATTTATTGAGCTTCAGAGCATTTGGTGAAAGAAATGACCCGGGAAAAGCATCTGGCAATCATTAATATGATTGTACAGTACTGTCTCGTTAAACACATTAAAAAATCAAATTTGTTATTTTTATTTACTAATTTTTTTAAACTATATTACCTGTTATCTGCCGAAATCCCCCGAACTCAAATGTCATAATATCCAAATCTCCTTACCTTTACAAAATACATCAACAGAAAAAAAATCGGATTTGATACTATAACGTATGTCTGGCGGTCGCTGGCTCTTGGGATACTGAAAAGAGATTCTAAAAAGGATTTAATATAATTATATATAAAAGGATTTCCGAATCCCTTGTGATGTCGCATGTCACAAAACCTTCGAAGAATCGAAACAGCCTATGGTGATCTACGGCCTTCGCGAGGCATCTGAAACATTCGAAAAAAACAGAAAAAAATTTAAAAAAAAAATACCTAGAAAAGCCTAGAAGCCACGAGAATCTTCTCCTTAGCACTAAAATAATTCTGAAAGTAAGAAAATTTCAGTTTTCGGATGTAAATACGCATGCGCCGGCGGTTGGGAGTAGATGTCGCGCTTGAAAGGCGAAAACAGTGCAAGACCAGGGTGGCTTGGTGCAATATAATCCAAGCGATAAATTAGCGAGTAATCGAAGTACTTACCTAAGTGGCGAAAGAAATAAGCGATTAATATAATGTGAGAATCGGATGGAATATTCTAGTGAATGTTAAATAAAGTGTTCCAGCGATAATACAATTTTTATTTACCCGTAATATATTGCGAAATAGTGTAATCTAAAGTAAAGCATTAATTTTAATAGTGATAAGTAACTTTGTACGTTGAAAAGTTTAGTTAATCAGTAATTAATAAGTTGCTAATTGATTTCCAGCACTTTCATTCATTCCTTCTTAGCCACTACACGTGACAATATATAATATTTATATATATATATATATATATGTTATATTTAAGGTTTTCGCGGATAAAAGATGACGAACTACTTTCTGGGGGAACCCGCATCAAACAGTCCTGAAAAGGACTTTTAAACTCCCGACGTTTCGAACAAGTAACACTGCTCATTCTCAAGAGCCTCTTATTTTGATTCCTGCCCAAAACTGGACGAGTAAACCCGCCTGTTCGGGGCAAGAGCCAGAACAAAAGTGAATTAAAATCCTTATTGGTGCTACACATTATTGATTTTTATTTATTTGTTTAATAGCCGACTTTGGGAACGGGTAATTACTTTACTAATTGGTTTTTCTATTATTGTTGAATTTTGTGGGTTAACATGTGTTTGTCTCTAAGATATTAGTTATTAAGCAGGTAATATTTTTTAAGTAGGTAAGTATACTTACCTACTTTCCCATATAAAAAATAGTTTAGTCTCTGTGAGACATCTACGAATATTTATATGAAGTGCATTCATAAAAATTAAATTGAATGGTACCATGAAAATAAATTTATGTGTTTAACCAACCCATTATGGGTTATCCTTTAAAACTTCTGTAGTACCTACTGTAGTATACTTTGTATAAATAATTGACAAAACTAGAAAAATTTAATATGAATTTCCATTATGTTAAATGTGTCGTGTAACTCAGATACATATAAATTTAAAAAAATATGGTTTTTATTTACATTTTTTAAAGATGCGTTTTCTTTTTTTAAAGATGCTTAGATGAGATAAAAATGTTGTTTAATGCATGATATGTTCTGATACTATATTAAATTATTTAATATACTCAACTTTTATGTAAAAATTTTGTTGATTATATTATTCGAAGGCCGAATGATAAACGGTATCCTTTACATATTTGATGCTATCTTCAATTTTTAAGGTGGAAATAGTGAAGAGATTGTATTGAATTATATTATAACCACTTAAGATTATTTAATTAAAATTTGAATTTAGACACAATTAGTTTTATTATCTTCATTTAAAATAAAGCATTTTCGTTATATAGAACTGTAGATGTATATGTTAAGATAATACCTATATTAATTTTTTTTAAATGTGTTTGAATGCATTAAGTATTTTTATATTTAAAATTTTCTTTTTTATTTTAGTTCTGGTTTGACAAAATTTTAAAAACCATTCATCATTTTCAAGGCAAGCAATTCTTATAAATTTTAAGTATCGTCAAATAAAATTCAGGAGTAATTATACTTTTAGAGTTTTTAAGATTTGTGGCGACATCATTATTTGTTCTAGGCGGCCGCAAAGCGTTTAAAATGTAGGATGATGTTACACGCAACATATTATGGCGGATAACATATAGCATCAATCGTTAATAAGAAATTGTTTTGATTTTATAAATTAATAAATATAACATATTTTGTAACATTTATAAATCACATTCAATGATTAAGAATTTCTAGTTTTCAGCTTAATTTTTTAATGACCAAATAATCAAGTACCTACTTATGTATGTCGAATATAATGTCGTGTATGTATGTCGATTAGAATTTTTTTCTTTCAATTTTAAATCACACGATGCTTCTTAGCATTTTTGTGTACCTCTATGTACATATGTATATGAATAAAATTTTAATTTTTTACAACTATCTTTTATGGGTAGGACACTACACGTGTCAATTTAACATACAACGAGCCGCGCTATGGTCAAATTAAAATAAATTGTTTTTGTATACTTTAAACAAAAACCATTCAATATACCTGACGCATAAAAGATCTGTATGAAGTTCAATAATTATTACAGTCCGGAAGAGTTCTGTCTTCCGGGATTTAATATTAAGAACGGCCATGAATATTTCTCAACCAACATTCTCAGTGACGATACGTGTACCTATATCAGCAGCTACAGTTAATTGCTAAAGTATTAAAAATTTGCAAAAAAAACTTGATCATTTTTTAAATAATTTATGTAGGTAACTTTAATGTACCTATCCATATTTGTACCATCATTTATATTAACATTTTTACTAAGGCATTGAAGACGTACCTAATGCATGTGGGTATCTGTTATAGACAAAGTGTTATTTTGATAATAGGTATATACTTTAACTAGCATAAGTGTATATATTAACTTATCGTTAGTGCATACATATACCAGTTAATGTATACATTATTGAAATTTAATACTTTGTTTGTAACACATCTACTAAACTTCTTGTCTATATGTCTGTAATTCCAACTTCTCCACAGGGTATAGACATTTACAGAGATAAACTAAACCCGTTATTTAGAAAAAGGGGTTGGATCACAGCGGAAGAACGTCCCCTCTCGCCTGTTTAAGACATATTTATAAAAAAGTTAAGTATTAATTAGTGCACTAGATGGGGATGCACTGAAAGGGTCAAAAATCGATCCAATGTTTTTTCGACGGCAAGCAGGCAAGCAAGCTAGCAGACGCCACGAGTTAATATAAAGAGAGTAAAAATATATATATATTTATTTTTAAAAATTCAGTTAAAATTTATTTTGAAAAATTTATTAAAAAAAAACTCATTCAATCGGTATGATTTTAAGATTGTTATTAAATAAAAAGAAAACATTGACTTTATGCTTTTTAATAAAATACTCTAAATTTGATTTTTCTTCTATTCTTAGATTTTTTAAATATTTCAATTTATTGAAAATTAAAACTAAGAATTAAATTATCTATCGCATATCGCATATCGTATATCGCAAGTACGTCATTTTTGACGAGTTTTAGCTAGCTTAAAATAGATATTTAAGCAGGTATAATTATGGTTAAATCGTTTCAAAATCTTATAATTCATTTTAATCAATCGGATAAACCATTGTCGTCTGTATCGGACTCCGAATCCTCATCTAAATTTATATTAAATTGATTAAAGATGTAATCACCGTATCGTGCTCTTATGGTCACCGTATCTTTAAATAAAAAATATTAATCAATTAAGCAACCGCCGCGCGCGACCGCCTGGCCAATGGAGTAGCTTTAAAAAAATAATACCACTATACAATTTACGTGTAGTGGTATCCTTTTTTTTAAGGGTTTTACTCACACTAATGCAAGTTACTTTCACAAAGTGAACGGACCCTACTTTATATACAAATTCTCATCTGAAGAAAACATTGAAAAGAATATAAAATCGATGATATGTACAAGATAATTGATGATAAAACATTTACGTACAATGCCGAAATTAAAATTGAAGAAAAGGGAACGTTTATTAATATTTTGAAATCGAGTTTAATAAATCAATCGGCGATGAAATAAAATATAATTATTGATTAATAGTCTTGCTTTAGGGAATGCAGTCGGGGTTCCGCTATGTGTACGATAGTTTATAAACGAGTAAAAAAATCTATTTTAAGACTTAGCATGATGATGTTATTAGTGACTGATTGTTCAAAAAGCTGGTCGAAGGTCAAAAAGTGTACAGTATAATAAAGTTGAAGCAGACCTAAGTAGTCTGTCGGTGGAACCACTGCTTCCTGATCAGGAATTGAAGGGTTTATATTCCGTCTGAACACATTTCCGTTAATTGTGGTAGTATTCTGAAATAAGCAATGTTGCTATTTCTGTATCTTGACAGTCATTGTATAACATTGTAATACCGTCAATTAGAAGTTTTAAGTTTGACAGGTTTTGAAATTAATTAACTCAATCAAAGCTCATCATGAATAACTTAATATTTGTTTACATTTCAGGGATTCCTAATTAATTGAATTCTTCAATTTCAAAGCTGTCAAACTTAAAATTTAAAAATTAGCGCCACTACAATGTTATAGAATAACTGTCAAGATGCAGAAAGAGCGATATTGCTTATTTCAGAATACGGCCAAATTACGGAAAAACATTCTTTCAATTTCCGGGACCGATGACATTTTATAAAATAATTTAAAGATAAAAATTTTCAAGTCAGGAAATTTTCGGGAATGGGGATCGTGAAATATATTTAACTAGAATATAATAATTTCTCCTTAGTGCCAATTTTTATGCAATTTTTTTATAAATGTAAGTTTTCAATATTTTATTTTCATATTTTAAATTTATTTATTTATTTGTTTTTATCCCCTAACAACTCATAAAACAATCTTGTAAAATATGACATATAGATATGGTATTATGTAGATAAAAGATATTGTAAAAAAATTGCAATAGGTAGAATACATATTAATAGGCAGTAGTGAAATAATACATAATTGGGAAATAAATGATTCCACTTCAAAAAATCGACAGGAAAATCAATACACCTGTTAAATTTTAAAAAAATTAAATACTATGTGTTTATAATAGTTGTTTCGACAGGCAAATCAATACACCTGTTTTAAAAAATCTTGTTTATTATAATTTCTGTTTCGGATTTCTGTAAAAAATTAAATGGTGACGCAATATGTTAAAGAATAATTTTAAAATAAAATTAATGAATATATTTAGAAAGAAATGGAGAAATAGATCTATTTAAAGCTATCACTGGGATTAAATCGATATATGTATTATTTTATATATTTCTAATCGATTTATATAATTTGTTACGCATAAATATCATACAACAATATTTTAAATTGAAAAATCGCAATGAATTGTGTTTTCATCAAAATAAATATAATGAATTTAAAGTTGTCAAAGTAACGATTCCAAAAAAAGTTTAACGCATACGTTATTTCTTATTTTCATTACTTACATAGACCATTTTAGAAGGACTTTAGTTCACGTAATAATACACTAATATTACATAAGAATTTAGTTTTATATTATAACTATACTTTTAATAATTTTTATTGACACAATTCACTAGCCTCAATAAAAAATAATACGTTAAAACCAGAAGAATTAGAATTTCATATTCAGATTATACATATATTTTTTACATATCGTAATTTATAACTTACGTAGCTAGCTGCCCACGGAGTAAGGATAGCCATTACCCCATTGGCGATCATGGCAAATGCCATCAGAAACTTGGCTCCATATCTGTGCGCTATGTGGCCTCCTGGTATCTGCATACACAGGTAGCCCCAGAAGAACGAACTTAGTATCACGTCCTGGATCTGCTTGCTCCATTGGAATACCTGTAATTGATTTTTAAATGTACACAGCGGTTTGTTAATTGTTTAAGCCATGTCACTGACATTTTCTTTAAAATGAAGATATCCTGCCTTATTAAAGAAATAGAGTTTAGTTGGCAATTTTAAATAAAGTTTGGTAATATGAAAATAAAATGAGTCTAAACGTGCTTTAAAATCTGTGGAGGAACGTAAAATAATAATTTTTTTTTGACAGACAGAAAAATGAAAAAATCTTTGAAATCTCCCTTTAAACTTATAATTAATATTAAAGTTAAGCTAATTATGTATTATAGTTAAGATACTATTAAAATTTTTAGGATTACATTAGGTTAACTGAGTGTGGGATATAAAAGCATAAGCGGCAATATCCAAATAAAAAATGGATGCAGTCATGGAATAATAATTTTTGAATGGATAGATAATCTAAAATTCAGTATATTTTAAATTAGCAATACTCATTGACTGCATTCAAAACATTTTTTTTAATTTTTGGATATTGCTGCTTTTGCTTTTATATGAATTACACATTTTTGTACGGCATTTACAAAATTAAATCTTAGAAAAAATCTCCAGAAATCAATGTATTGATATTTTAAAAATATCAAAACATGGCAACTCAAAGAGTCGTTTGTCTTTATATATTTTTATGAGAAGCTTCCTGTTAATTTATTCGTGATTATTTGTTGTAGTTAAATTTATACATATGCACCTAACGTACACAATTATGGCTGTTGCATTGTAGAGAAAATAGAGAAATATGGTTTGGTCATGTACGGAAAGGGAACGGTGTGATGTTTAGTTGATTAGTTATTTTTATATATATCATCAGCAAAAGAACATCATGTTCACAACAGCTTGGTTGGGAAAAGTCCAGCATCGGCGTGTGTTTCATAATATCATAAATATATTCATAACTTCACTTAATGTTTCCTTTTGTGTATCTTTTTTACCTAATCTAATGTCTTACATTTTTCCGTACAAGAATACAATTCCGTACAATTTTCAATACAAGAATACATTTTTGTATTCTTGTATTGTTTATATCTTACATACTTGATTTAATGTCTTAATTTTTGTAACTTAATCTAATGTTCCTTTTTCTATATATTATTTATTTAATCTAATGTCTTACACTAACGATTTCATTAATAATAGATACATACATATATGAAATGCCCCCACTTTTAAACACGAGAATAAATTCTCATTTAAAAGTGGATAAGCGTGTAATATAAATGTGTATTAATTATATTATATTGAATACACTCTTATGTTTGTACATTTACCAAATAAATATTATAAAAATAAAAAATATATATAAACGTAGAAACAGCTGATCTAACAAGTTAAGGTTGTTATTACGGTAATTAGACATATTTAACTGTAAATAGTTGCGGATATTTTATACGAACCGTATGTTTTTCTGAGAAAAGATTCTCGACGTTTCGTTGAATGCTTATTCAACGTCATCAGGAGGACGACCTTACCCGCGGAGGTTGAGGGCGGAGGGAAAAAAGCTGATCTAATATTTGAACTTCTGGGTTCGTTAAAGTATTTATTTATATTATTTCTTACCATAGATTTTTCTCTCAGAAATAAAGACAACTATTTTCTCCATTCATAGTTTTTAACTCATTTGCCGTAGGTAAAAAATTAATAAAGAAAAAACGAACAGGAACAATAGATTGTTCCTGTTCGTTCACTGGACTATAATGATGTTAAAATAATGCAATTATTAAGATACCAATAAGTATTATAAATAAGATACGATAAAATATCGTCGTCCGTGTTAGGGCAACAGTTATCAAAAAGTTTGTTACATTAATAAAAATTATAAAACAAATAATCTTTTTTTTTTCGTTATAGATACAATACTTTGACTACTTCGTATAATTTGCCCATAATCGTGAATTAAAGAATAGCATGCTGGGGTTAATATAAAACGCGATATCCAAACCAATGCTGTTGGATGCTTAATTTGGTAAAAATATTTAAACATTTAAAATGTAATATTTAACCTTATTTCTTATATAGGTTTACACTTAATACCAAATTATAAATAAACATTTTTTTAATAATTAAATGATGAATAAGTTTTCAAAAATACGTAGATTAATTTTTTAAGTATTTTATATTGAAGGATGTTTGTAATACTACCTTTACACGCATCAACATCTAGAAAGTGCATCAATGACTGCCGTTTAAGAATTATATTTTCAAATTCAGTAGCAAATGAAATTATGCTTAAACTGACAGCGAAACTTGCTTATATTTTGTTATGGCGAAACATGTAATTTTTTAATGCAATCGGGACAAAAAAATGTGACTGTTGCACAAAAGTGTCGTTATTAATTTGTGTGTCAGTAATACAGCCAATCGTGTTTCATCAAAATGAAAAAAGTTAATTTACATGAAACATTTCTGTCGGCGATAAGCAACTGTTAAAAGCTTCACCATAAAAATATATTTAAAACATTAACGCATGAAATATTCCAAAAGTGTTTCAACTAACTGGTTTAATTTACGTTCACGTATTGTTATAAAAATTATTTTTGGTGGAAATGAAGTAAGAATCGCTTTATATCGTACCACAGAAAAAGTAAAAATATCTTCGCAATCTTTCCATATCTAATATTATGGTGAAGCTGCTTTAAAATACTTATGCAGGTAAACTGATAAGGAAGAAAATATAAATCGAACATAGGTTGGCCCATTTTAAAATTGTTTCTATTGTTCCTGTAAAAGTAACATGAAACGTAAATGTCAATATTAATTCCAGAATAAATAATATCGTAACGAGGCGAAAAAGAATTGCGCGCTTCTGTCACATGTCACAACAACATTATCGAAGAATCGAGGACGGTCTAAAATGTTCTACGGCTTCCGGGAAGCATCTAAAACATTCGAAAAACATTTATAAAAGTCCGGAAGCCACGAGAAAGTTCTCCTAAACACTAGGAACGCTTAGAAGTTTCGATACCAGCATTGGCCGGATACAAATAGGACCGCGCGCGGGAGTAATATAGTTGTTGTTTTTGCGCGCTTGACAGCGAAATCAAAGCGAAGGCAGCCGCAATATGCGAAGGCCAGTGTGGTCAGCCGAGCGATAATTCGACGGCGAATAATCTGGAAAGTTCTTACATAGCGAAAGAAACCGAAGCGAATAATACGTGCGGAAACTGGATGGAATGTTATAGTGAATACAGTGTTCAAGCGAGAATAAAGTGTCTGTTTACGAGTGATAGATTGTGAAAAAAATTAATTTAAATAATAGCGTTAAGTAAAATAGTGTTAAGTGACTTTGTACATCAAATAATTAGTTAATCAGTAATTAAATTCCAGCGTTCTGATTTTTCCTCTTTATATATATATATATCAGACAGAGGCTTCGTATTAATATATTTGTGATTATTTGTTATAAATTATGTATCAATATACGAGTATGGACTGAATGTAGCCGCTTAAATTTTTCAAACATGCACTTTACGTGTGAAAAAATTTGGTACGATTGAGTGACAAATGAACAAATGAACATTATTTTTTGGGTGGTTGATACCGCGTTGTCATAACAATGCATTATGACTCTAAAACAATGATTTCCACAGGCTCTCACCATTGTGGTACATGATTCCGGATTAATTTTTCCCCGCCTACAATATAACTTAAGGCTTTTGAAAAGAAACGAAACCAATGTCGGTTATGTGAGTAATAAAACATTGCGCTTAAATCAACTTCATAAAAACAGCTGAAACGAGTTATACACTTTTTCATCACGCCGGCCATTAACATTTATTGTTTAATGCGCTTACAGCAGGAAACATCCCATGGAGTTCAATATTCGTTGTGAAACGTAACCTCGAAATATCAGCAATGACATCGATGTTACTTTCAACTTTCAAACGTGTACCGGTTAATTAATTGTTACTTTGATTGCTATCTCATTCATTTAAATTATATTTCTACCGTTATTACATTATTTTAATACATTGGAAATTGATCAAATTGCGAAATGTATATATACCATAAAAAATGTCAGTTTCACTTACGACAGTCATACTTCAACATAAAACATCTATAAAATTGGTGTGAAGAAATTACATATGTAGATTACAATATTTGATGGTAATTAGCATACCTAATAACCCAATTAAGATATTAATATTGCAGTACTGTAAATAGATTTACCGATAGAGAAATAGGTAACTATTGGTAAACCCAAGTACCTAAAAATCATTAGATTTTGTCATAATTCATGTATAAAATGTATTGACTATCTTACCGGAACACCTTCCTTCGTAGATTTGGAGTCCGTCATAGCGACGATAGCGACACTCATCACAACCCTCATGCCATAGCCAACGGTCAAACACACGAACATCAGAAGGGCCTGGACATGGCGTACTCCGAACCCAAGCTCTGTAAAGTATACGAATATATTACAGCATCATTAAACAATTGATGAAAGGAACAAAATACCATTTTGAACAAATGCCATGGGAGTATTTTAACAGAAATATAATTTACCCCATCTCACCTACAAAACTTGTTAATAATTCTAAAAATATGGCGCCTACTTGTGTTTCCATTTTTTCTCTATCTCAAATTTCATCTACGCGTACTCGTTTCTTGAAGAGTACACTTATACAGGGTGTCTTAATGTTAGCAGCTAAAACCTTAAATGCGGATTCCAGCCTCGTAAATGAGTCGAATATTTTCAAGCAACCATGACCTATGTTCAATAGTTTTGGAGAAACGCAATATAAAAGTTTGCATTTCTTACACCTCAAATAAAATGAGAAAAACCTTAAAAAAAATAATATTATAAATTTTTGCAAGGTTTATAGCATTTTATGCGACTTGTATTAAAGCGAATAAATTTTTCATAATCGATATAAGTAACTATAATGATATTTGAACATTTTGCAAAAAATGAGTCAGAAATATTCAAAAAAAAAAATATTTAATATTGCATATCTCCATAATAATTGGTATTAGATCATAGTTGCTTGAACATTTTTGACTCATAATGATGGCAAGAATCCACCTGTAAAGTTTTTGCTACTAGCTATGAGACACCTTGCATATGCTCGTGTCAATAAAGGAAATAGAATGACGACTATTTTAACAAAATTCACATATCTATAAAAAAATTTGATAATTCTAAAAATATAGAGCAATTTTTCTTCGATTTGTTAACAATACCAAATTTTACTTACATTTTTTATACGTTATTTTTTATGTTATTTTAATCAACAGTTTCTAATTTTTCCTTACCTTTAATAGTTTCACCGACTTCGTTATATTCGCAATCCACCTTCGAAATAGTCTTGCCATTTTTCCCCATTGAATTGAAGATATTTACGTAAAAATCACTGTCAGCACCGCTCTTAAAATTTACACCAACATCCACAAATATATAATAATTTCACGTTTTATTATAATAAGAAAAAAAGATTTAAATGAATTTTTTATTATTTTCATATGCTGATAACTCAGGTCTGATATTTTACTTCTTCTAGCATGTGAGCATAATATAATACTAAAAATGAAACGCTGTCTATTTAAATATGGTCTGATTTCGGAGCAATCCCCAGAGCAAACATACATATCGCATCTTATCTTTCCATCAGTTGTAAAGAAAAATAAAGAAGTGACGCGAATCTTTCGTCATGTGAATGCCCACGAAATGTTTGCATACATAAACAAGAACACACTCAATGAGGATCATTTTATTTGACGTCTGCAAATATTTAACATAACTTACTTACTTACTTACCATCACGCCATTTCCGCGAGGGTAGGCAGAAAGGAAGAGCGCCACACTCTGCTGTCCTGACACACAACTCTCGCCTCATCGACAGGACCATCCTCCAATATATGGTTAATCTGGTCACGCCACGTCTCCCGCGGTCGTCCTCTCTTTCTGGTGCCGTCAATACTTGAGTCATATATTTTCTTACCATTCTTTCCTCATTCATTCACTGTACGTAGCATCTGAGCGACACTTTTTTCATTCTATCCACTATGCTAAGATCAGCTTTACATTCTTTCCTAAATTCTTCATCCTTTTATCTATCATAAATGGATATGCCACACATACGTCTATGTGATCTCATCTCTACCGCATTCAGTCTACTATCCTCTTCTGCTAGCTCCAGGCTTCACTTCTGTATATCAGTGTTGGTACCAGAATCCTATTGTGTACCACCAGTCTTGCCTCGGTAGACATATTTCTATTAGAAATTTTTGCATTCAAAGCACCGTTCACCTTATTCCCTGCAATCACCCTTCTCTTGATGTCTTTCTCAGCCTTTCCTCTTCTATCGAACATACTTCCCAAATCACAAACTCATCTACTTGTTCCAAACATTCATTGCCTACTAGTATTTCCCACGTGGTCTTACTTTCCTCCCTCTCGAAAACCATTACATTACTTTTGACTTACTAAAGTTCATAATAAGGTGACTCTCTTTGCATCATCATACATTCTGCTTACTGACTCTGTAAAAGTCTTGTTCACTTTTTGCCACTAATGCTGCATCAGTAAACAGTAAACAGCATACAAACAAATCTCTCATTCTTGCTTCTATATTCATACATTCTAGTTCTTTCATACAATTATCTATATACAAGTTGACAAGCCATGAAGACATTACGCAACTCTGTTTGACATGGTTTGAATGATCCATTGGTTCTTACTCACGCAGTACAGGGATGCAATTGTATAAGTTTACTGTTCACCTTGTAACCAGAGAGTAACTTCCATAACCTTTCTATTATAACTCATTATAACTCATCATTTTGCGGATCTACATACAGAATTTTTTTTTAATTTTTTGCAAAAAATTTCTCCGTCATCACTCGTAGAGAGAAGATTTGATCCATGCCTCCTCTTCCAATAAATAACTAAGCTAGATTTTATAAATGCACAGCACAGCAATTGGTAAAGTAACAAATGGATTTGTTACAAGAAAGTATTTTTTAATTTCTTCACCTCCATTTCGAAACTACCTGATTTCTATTGTTACATACATACTAACTACCCCAATGTACATACTTACTACCAGTGGCGTGCAGTGGATATAAACTTAGGTTATGCTGTGACCGACTATACACCTATATTAAAAAAATATGTATACGCATATACCTATAATAAATAAAGGTTGAATTAAATAGAAAACACAGTAATTTTTTTAAATTTGTATTTTTTTTATTAAATCACAAAGTAGATAATATATGGTAGAAAAGTAGATAATAGTAATAGCAGTAAAGTAGATAACAGTATGGAATAGTATATCGGGCAAATGACCTCCACGACTTTGCTGGTACTACGTACATATGCACTCTTGTCGAAATTTTCCATGTCCATTTTGCATAAATGTGGCTGAATTTCCTTGATGCAGCGCTGAATCTCCTCTTTCAATGCACGGTTGGTTGTGGGCTTAATGGAAAAGACATTTGACTTCAAATCACCCCATAAAAAGAAATCAAGTGGTGTTAAATCATATGATCTAGGGGGCCAATTCCGATCAACGAAACGAGAGAGGACATGACCAGGAAATGTCTCCTGCAGTAATTGAATTGTTCACGGGCTGTATGGCATGTGGCACCGTCTTGTTGAAACCACATGTCACCCACATTAATATCATCTAATGAGGGCAAAAAGAACTTGGTTATCACGTCGCGGTATCGAGCACTAGTAACAGTTATTGCATGACTAGCTCCATTTTCTAAGAAGTAAGGTCCAATGATGCCTCCAGCCCAAAATCCGCACCGAACAGTGACAAGTTGTGGATGCATTTATTTTTGGATAATTACACGTGGGTTCTCTAAACCCCAAATGCGGCAATTTTGACGATTTACGAAGGCATCATGGTGAAAATGAGCTTCATCGCTTAGGATGATTTTGCTCAAAATTTGCGAACTGTGGCTGCCAAACTTTCATTATTTTAAAAATATTTTTCAACAATTAAAACGCGTTGTTCTCTCCAATAGTGCTCCATTTTAATTAACCCTAAGCTGTCAGCTAACAAACTGTTCTTTTTTGGGTTGCCAACACTTTACCACACAAATGGCGACAAATTCAAATCTTGCGTAAATTCTGGGACAACCATTATTACATATACCTATAAGGATATATACATTTTTTTATTTTCTTTTAACTGAATATAATGAACTATTTTGAGTAGCTTCAATCCACAAAAATAACTGCATTAACAAAACTGCGTAAACAAGTTTTTCTAAATAAATAAATACTTTATATATAGGTAATACGGCAAATTTTTTGAATATATTTCCAAGACAATTTATATATAATTAAATCGGGAATAATACTTATTTCAGATATACGTTTCTTTTCACAAAAATAAATTAAACATTCAATGATATCATCGATGGCAATGTCGTCGTAAATAATCATTATGATATGATCATTGGATATGACAGATGGTATTTACATTCACCATAGAAATGACAAATAGGTGTGGGTGGAATTTGTAAAAAATATTATTTCTAAAAATGACGTGCGCGTAGTTCTCACCTGGCATAGAACCTTTCGAAGAAATACGCTATTCCATGAAAAAATTACTTCTCTATTACAAAAAACTCGCAGACATAGTAGAGCTAAGTAAAAAATAACAAATTTGTTGGAAGCAAACAAGTGAGATAAATTAAGAATTGACATGAAGTTACGTAGAGAAACGTCGGAAAGAACTTTTAGCCGTAGGACGAATTACGACTAGAATTATAAATCGGAAAAAAAAAGATACATCACGTTAAACAGAAACCTCAGAAACAAAACTTCTAGCCGAAGGACGAATTACGGCTAGAATTTTAAATCAAGTTTTTCTTAAGATAAGGGTTATTTAATTAATATTTGTTTCCCAGAATCTTTACTAGTGCACAGCTTTTTTTCTTGTATTCGCTGCACGCCACTTTTAACTACCCCAATGAAGCTAAAGTGATGAATTCTGGCCAAAGATAAATAGAAGCTCAAAAGGCCGTGATAGGATTTTATTTTTACATGCTTTTATTGCTTTTATTTTCACTTGTCTGTCAGGGAAGACAGTTTAACCACTGCCTGACCAACAGTTGCTTTAAGATTTGGAAGAGAGACGTATTGCTGATGACAACACAAAAATTATGCATTTGTACAAAATCAGTTAAGTTATTCAATTTTATTTGGTATTTTGTTTGCTCGACCATTCAAGTTTTGTGGGCGAATAAATAATGTATAATGGGGTATAAAAACAAAGACAGCAATATCCAAAAAAATAAAAACATATTTTGAATGCTTTCACCGAGGTTTATTTATTTAAAATGTACTGAATTATGTATTTTATGTATCTATCTCTTCCAAAATCATGTTTCCTATAAAATATCGAATTCAGTACATTATAAATTAGTAATCCTCCATGACTGCAGTAATTTTTTTTTAATATTGCTGTCTTTGCTTTTATATCCCGCATATATAATAGTAGGAATAAGTATGGAATACATCATAAGAAATAAAATAATAACGAAAACGTATCTATTTATTTCCATTCCATTCACATTATTTTTATACTAGTCATAAAAATGAACAACCGCAGAAGTCTCATTCAAGTATTGAATATAATTATTATAATTGGTATTAGATTATCTAGTAATACTTTACTTTGAACTGTAAATAATTATAAAAAATGGATTAATTATGTAATAATAATAATATTTTTAAAAAAACTGGGAAGACTTCGGTGGCTGGGAGAGAATGTCCGAGCATCAAGCACCAAAGTCCCTGCTAAACTCAAGGCCAACAGGGCGAAGGAGCTTAGGAAGGCCAAAACTAAGATGGAGTGACAACGTCCTCAAAGATATCTCTGCCTTAGACCTTCGAAACTGGAGAGAGCTGGCACTAGACCGAGATGAGTGGAGGAAAATCATTGAGGAGGCCAAGACCCATCAAGGGTTGTAGTGCCAAGAATGATGATGATGATGATATATTTTATAGGTCTAGGAGAGGTAACTATTATTTTGATCAAATGTTTTATAAGCAATATGAGTTTTTATTATGAAATTTATGTGGTGCTTTTCTTAAATTATCTTAACTATATGAATTGTTCCAGGATCAACCCTCGAGTTACCAAAAGGTGAATAGACCTGCCTTACAATAAATCTGGAATTTTTACTTTTTATATAACGAGAAATGGAATTATAATATTTGGTAAATAATTTTTCAAGTATAGTAAAGAAACGCGCGAAAATATCCGCTATTACATACAAACTCTATTGGAGGGGGAAGGTCCATATCACATATACACATCCATACCTTCAATGGCTTTCTCAGATGCGAGGCTCAAAATGCCTAAAAATTATAGTAGAAAAAATATCAAGTTTCTTACTAATGGCTGAATAAAACCTTGTAGTACATAATTGCTGTCCATTATTCTAAGAGTTGTATATGTAGTATTGTGCACTATATTTTATCTTAAACAATACCACGCATAGGTCTCTGCCATGGCCAAATCAAAAGATTGGGAAATCTTGGCACAGGACCAGGCACAATGGCATCAAAATTGCGTCGGGGAAACAAGCAATTAAGACTGATGCATTTTCCGATAAATAATAAAGAGGAAACGAAATGAGGATCCATCCCTCAGAACCTACCTGTGCACTAGATGCACTTGTGGAGGGGTGTGCTGTTCGAAAATAGGGCTCTTCAACCTCGCTCGGACGCTTCGATAAAACATGGCAGACATCATCCTCGTAACAAGGGAACGCCAAAAAAGTAAGCATTGATATCCCTTATATAGATATAAGGGATATCAATGCTTATCTGAATTTTCATTCGTGGGCTCTTTTTAATTACAATATTCGAAACATTATCAAATACATTTGTAAAATCTTAAGAAAATTTTGATTTTAAACCAATAACTTTTCCTTTATCACGTCTTCTTTTTTACATCCTCACGTTTGTTGGTAAAATTGGAAGGTATTGTATTTTATTTATTTTGCCTTTATTTTTTTTCTGTGTGTCGATTCTACCATCGTAAGTGAAAATGTAAAAAATGAAGAATTTATCATGTGTTCTTTTTTTATTTATTTGTTTACGTCCATTATAGGCTTTTACATGTAAAATTTTTGTAATATACAAATATTTGTATAAAAACAATATCGGGTACCTATGAGCATTACTGATTTTTGTTTTGATATTAATTATAATTAATTTAATCTTTAAATGCATTTTTTTAGATAACTTATGTCCACACTTATTTATTATGAGGACTAAAAATATTATTCGTAATCATTGCATTACTATTTGAGCTCTTTCAAGAAATAGAATAGGGATGTGACGCGAATATTGAACGGAAAATTACCAGAATTTTATCTCAGTTTCTTGCGTGGTGATCTAGATCCTGCCGCTCATATCTTATTAATACTAGTTAGAAGTAAACCGCTCTTTCAGCTTATCACGTTAATATTTCCTATATCAGCGAAAATCAAATTCTAGTGACGTTGACTATACTGGGTTATTTGGTAAACATCTACAACCTCGCAGGACTGTATTTCTGTTTTAATTATGATTCGAAAATGTTCAAGAGCAATCATGACCTAATATCAATAGTTATGGAGATATGCGACATCAAAGTTTGCATTTATTTTTTAAAATAAACTATCGGATAAAAATTTGATGCTTAACTCTCCAGATAAAGGCGTAGGTGCTTTCCCTCCATCAACAAAATTCTGTAATATCGTAAGCGCTTTTTATTTGGAGAGTGGAGAAAAAAAAATGACAAAAAAGACGAAGACGCAAGTTGTGGGACAGCTCACAGCTCTGGTTTTTAACCCTTAAATGCATGAAGTCTGATTTTTGTATGAAAAAAATATATTTTATAGAGCCTCACCCATAGACTAAGGGAAAAATAGTAAAAAAAATCATTGTTTTATTTTTCATTTATTTTTTCAAAAAATTACCTTGTGCCGTTTTCGGCACCACATGCATTTAATACTAAATTAATGCATTACTTCCTGTGCATTTAGTATAAAAAAGATAAAAATAATTGTATGAATACAAAATTGATAAACATACCTGCTCGTTTTATATTTTTCTGGCGAATAAATCTGTCAAATAATCAAGATCGAATACGGCTTACTTCGCTTTTCGATAAAGACATCGACTTTTTCTATAATTTGATAGTTTACTAAAAAATAGCAAAATTTTTATTTTTTTTAAATTCAATGACTGAGGAATAAATACTTTTATAAGGATCGATATAAAGAATGACAAATATTTTGTGTGATAATTGAAAACAAACTCAATGTTCCGTTTTCCGCACAATATGCATTTAAGGGTTAAATTTTAAAAATAACCAGTGGAAATCTTTCATTGACTTTTATTTTAACCATTCTTTGTATTTACTGTACACTATATTGTTAGCTGTTGGTTTTCCAAATAAATATAAATAAATATTAACCAAATATAAATCGTCGCAAATAATGTTAAGAAATAAAAAAATAATATATTTTTTACGCTTCAAGGTGGAATAATCCCGTAAAAGTCGACAACTCTTCAAGAAATTTGGGTCTCTCAGATGTAAATGTACGTCTGAGTGACCCCATTTTCACTGTAGGTACTTAAACAATTTTTTCTTTTTTCTCAGCTCCAGCTCAGATCCACACATCCCTGGTACCAGGAATCCATTATGAGCCGTAATTAAGTCTTCTCTCGGTTTTTAAAAATTTATTTATTTTCTTTTGTTAACCGTTATAAAAAGTTTATTTTATAATTTACTGCATTCAAAGCAGCATCCACTGTTAATTGACATAATATGTATTTTTAAAATAAAATCTTCAAAAAAAATCTTTCATGAAAAAACGTTGAAAATGACAGAAAAAACTTCAGTGAATGATATTGCGAATTTATTATCTTCAAACATCTGGACATTTTGCATAAAAAAAAAAATTTTTTATCTCTGTAAACTGAATTTTTGCGGTTTTTGCATTATCTACAGTGTTTGGAGATTAGATGGTTAGAACGTTTTTAATATTGTCCAATCATCTGCCAGGCGCCAGACAATGATGTTTGCTATGATACAATCTGAAATGATATCGTGCCTCAAACATAATTATTAAAATTTAGCATTAAGTTCCATGTATTCCACAGTCTCTGAAGACGTAAACCGGTGCGTGCACCCATTACTTGCCCACGGATTCGAAAAGTGGACACTCACCGTCAAGGTCATACGCAAATTACAAGTTGCCCCAAGCAATCTAAAGGGCTTAGCTTGGAATTTTGATCAAGATATAGACTAGGTACCAACCCAACATATCGGGACCAAAACAAATCTCCGTGCTAAATCATTTATCGACCAATCGGAGAGGCCAGGTATAACAGTATTATAGAGATAAACGCTGATGATGATTATGAGTGATGATCAAATCGGTTACACAAGATCTGATTGAATCAGTGATCGGTAACTGAGATATAACTGTTGTCTAGTATCGATTTGGCCCATCGAATTGTAAAAAATCATTTATAGACCGGGAGCTGGGTGGACTCGAGTATGCAAAATATGAGGACCGCATTCTGACAATTGATTCAAGTTCAGAAAAGCCTATAGATTAACAATATGAATGTTGCCAGAAACCCAGGTGGTCCAATTTTTTTTATACCCCCTCCTACGCAGCAAGTAAATCGATTGAATACACACTATTGAGATATTTTAATGATTATATTATTGTCATTAGTTGGTTTTTTTAATAATTAAATGTAATAATTGGTTGTCAAATAAAATTTAAATTATTAATAGAAAATCATAAATCGTTTTTAAAAAAAATATTTAATGAGAAAAAGCAAATTTAAAGATACATACACGAAAAAATGCAAATAAATAATCACTTAATTAATATTTTTACAATTATTAATTATACATACACTTGCACGATAAAATACAAGTTAATTTAGATTTTTTACAATTACAAGCCATCGTTCGACAATCCGCTACGTATTTACAGGGCTGAATCAAAGACTCTGGAAATGGTCGCTTTTTCGTTTGGCCTTGGTATAGGTTAGCATTTCTCTCTTCATTTCCAAATAAATTATAATCAATTGTCTGAAGCTGTTTTCGGTAATCGGCATTTATTCCTACATATGTTTGTACCGTAGCTCTTAACAAATGTAAATGCAAAGCATCAGATGTGCACATGATTTTTATTAAATTTAAATCAAATCCAATTTTTTGTGAAATCAATTTGAATCGGAGCTCATCAGAAGTTGATTGTTTTTTTGAAAAGAGATAGGTGCAAACAGTTTCAAACTCTATCAATTGTTCAATACTATGATATTCCCAAAGATGCTAGAACTTTTTGTATGCGGCATTTAAACGATGAAGCATTTAAACAATTTTTTTTGTGCATAATCATATAGTTGTCGCGCAACCTTACAGAATGTAATGCTGGTAAAATGCGACAAATATTTTCGCCAAGGGATTGAGCAGCCAAATGGCATCCTGAAAAATATTTCTTCTTATAAGAACCGTAGAACGAGAGACCAAGACAACCTAGGCTTGCTAGTTTTTCTAAAAATAAATACCCAGAATGAAAACATCTGTATCAGAGCTGAGAATTATAATATGGGCACATTGAACTCTTACTGCATGAAAGACATGACAAAACGTCCTTGAATCTGCTTTTAAGTGATTCGAATTTAATTCAAGTACCTCAGAAAATGAAGAACCTTGTAATTTGAAATATTTTGTTGGATTATCAAACACTCCACAAATAAACATTTTTCTTTTATATACAGTTTATATGTTATAGTTATACTTTTATATACAAATATAAATACACAGTTTTCCTTTACTTGTGCATATTTAGGAGTAGAAGTACAGAGAAATCGAACAAGTTGTAATTTGTTTTCAGTACTCAAGAGGAAATGCTTAGAATTTGTAGGAATTTTTATATGATGGCTTGAAATTATGATTTTTTTAATGATTTGACCTATACTCCGTAAAGTTGATTGCATAAATTCTATCGAAATATGATCATATCTATCAAATACAATATCTGCTCTTCTTATATTTGGCTGCAAGAAAAGATTCATGATTCTTTGGAAGAATTCCGCAGCAAAATCACCAAAAATTTTAAATTTATTTAATTGAATTTGATGAACAAACGCCATGCCATCCACAATATAAATTTTTGGAGCAGTTAAACCTATAACGTCTTGTCGAGAGTTGGTAGAACATTAATGGTTATTTTCGATTTCAAAAGTGAGTTCTGATTTCAGAAATTTTCTATAAAATCCTTCTGCATCAAAAAGGTTCTTGCAGTAGTCTAATACTTCATAAGATGTATTAGACTACTGCAAGTTAAAATTATTTATCAAATTCAACATGATTAGCCAACATAAATGTTTGTTGAAAATGACTTATGTCTGTTACATCTTGCAACTTCTCGATGGATGTATTTTTTTTTCATTGCATGAGTATTTTCAAAATTGTAAAATGTATTTCTTTTTATAGGTTCGGATATTTTTTTAATTTTCTGCACAAATCGTTCATTTTCAAATGTGGTTGAGTCTCTCCATTTTCTATAATATTAAGTAAACATTGTGAAGAAGATTTATCATCTTCTACACCGGTGCAAATATTTCGAAGCAACCACTCCTCATCATCATTGTAAGGCATACAAGCATTAAAACGCTTGATGATATTTTCAATATCCTGTTCGTCTTATTAATCCTAGATTTCGTCCATTTATGATGGTGATTGATGTCACTTGTAGAGTCCGATTGTAAATCCAAATATGAACAAAGAGCCTCAAAAATTCTGTTTTTAAACAAATAAAGAAGCACCCATCTCTGCATCGCATCTTCATTTTTGGTTATACCAATCAAGCCTCCAGTAACTGCCGAAGATCGAATCTGAGACTGCTTTAGTGCTAAGTCGGAGCTCATCGCATTAAATGTATCTTCCTTTCGTTTTATTTCTTAATGATCGGCGAATATTTTTGCTACTACCCACTATACCGGCATTACCTGGTTCTGCAATGGAAGTACACATATTTGGCTATTTCTCGTTGTCTTATTTTTTCTTCATTTACATAACTCGCCATACAACATCGATGCCATGAATATTCTAGTGCTGCGAACTCTGAATTATTTTGTAACTTTATACTAACGTCATTTTTTCTTCGATCTACTGCTTTTTGAATACTTATAAATGATTGTGGTTTCGGTTCTTTAACCAACTAACCTGCTTTATCACAAAACAAACACGATAACTCTTTTGTCACTTGTAATGACATTGCTCACGTATTTTAATAAAACAGTTATTAATTTACCACTCAAAAATGATAAAATTGAAATTCTATTTTATAAACACGAAAAAATATAACGTTACTCGCAATGGTTTCTATCCTACTGTTGCAAAAAACTTTAAACAGCTAGGTACGCTATGCGCTTGGGTGTGGGCTATTTAATAAGAGTAAAAGGGAAAGCGACCAATAAAGCTGCTTAAAACATCCATTTTTTTGTTATTTGGTGTCTCAAGTATATAACAAACTGATGGCCTATTTGCGGGTCCTCATATTTTGCATACTCAAGTACTTCTGGCGCTTGGACTATATAATTAAATTTGTTATTTCTCATTAAATAATTTTTTTAACAAAAATTTATGATTTTTAATCAATAATTTCTATTTTCATTTTGTCAAACAATCTATTATTACCTTTAATTATTAAAAAACTAAACTAATGACACTAATTTATTAATTAAAATAGCTCAACAGCGTGTACTCAATCGATTTACTTGCTGCGTAGACGGAGGGGGTATAAAAATAAATTGGACCACCTGGGTTTCTGGCAATATTCATATTGTTAATCTATAGGCGTTTCTGAACTTGAATCAATTGTTAGAATGCGGTCCTCATATTTTGCATACTCAAGTACCTCTGGCGCCTGGAATATTACCAGTTATCAACACAATCAGATACAAATTTCAAATAAAGGTTTGTGTTTCACCGGTTAAAATACCATAATAATGATGATGAATATTATGTTAGCAAATTGTGATTGAAAAATCTGTTTTTGTCGCAGTAGGCGAGAAATTTTGCATGGAGGCTTGGTTTACCTCCGGAATTTAATATGGAATATGAAATATAGCTTCCTTTTCACTAGTGATGGTGAAAATCGTTATTTTATTTAATAGGTTATACAATAACTGTTATTTGAGATATGAACCTAACTGTTATTCACAATTGAAATTTAACTGTTGTCTAATACCGATGGTTACAAATAATGAATCGCATTTTAGCGCGCAACCATCGGTTCTAGACAACATTTAAAGCTCAGTTTCTAATCATTGATACATTCAAATACAAATCTCAAATACTAGTTATTGTGTAATCGGTTAAAATAATGGTTTTGACTAACACTACTTTTCACTCTACAAAGCACCTCCAATTTCATTACAGTAGATTAACATCTTTTATTAGCAATGTTTCAGATATGTATGGTATTAATGTTTTTTTTAATAATGATTTTTCATCGTAAAATTTTTCTCATAAAATTTTTAATGTATAAAATTAAGATTCGATCAATGACTTTTATACTATTGTGAACTACTGTGCAGTAAGATTTTTATAACGTTTTATTGGTTTAATTTTTGTTTTGTACCTCCCAATGAAAATTATCTTTCCACGAGTGACATCTATGATCAGCTTTAATAATGTTTTTCATACGTAGATGATATTTACATTCGAAGTCGGGGAATTGAATATATTTAAATCTCATATATTATAAAACAATTTTTTTTAAATGCAAAATATATAAATTTCAATGGTGTTTCTCTATAAAAAACCAACAAGCTATTAATAGGTTAAAAAATTACATTTTTAAGTATTTAAAATATATTTACGTGTAATAAAAAATGTATATGATATACCTACAGAAGAAACGCTTATCGAAATATTAATAATATTTTTAGTCGTTTATCTTCAGTTCTTCTCGTTCTTATCACACTTCTTTTCGACTTCTTTTTTAAGCCCATCAGAAAAGCTGGATCTCTATCTAAATTGATTTCGCGGTTCGTCAGCTATGAGGATTGGCATCGTTCAAGGCCACGCTGTCCAGCATTCATTTCTTGAAATATAAAATGGGATTTGATACATTTGCAGGTGTCTCGTAATACCTGTGTGATATTGCAGTTTTTGGATTTTAATATTTTTGGTAATCTCTTCGTCGTTATTTATCCGATCCAAAACATTCATTTTTCGTTCTTCTGTGGATCAAAATCCCAAATGCCTAGCCTCGGAAATATTTCGGTAAACATCCTTAGAAAATATTGACAATATTAAACATAAAATCGTTATTTTCTATATATTATATATATTCAAAATCTGCGTTACAAACGGAATTAATTTTTATAACGCTGTGCATACTCGTATGTAATAATTAACTAAAAAAAGAGTTAATAATTGAATAAATTCCTCAAAATGAGCAAAATAATTTTGTGTGACATTATTAATATAATTAATAAAAATGAACTTTGTTTTGACCACTTTTGTATTGAAAAATATCAACATGTTTCAGAGCCCATGGCCCCTTACGAAGTATTCTGTAATTAAGGATATTTTACAAGAATTACAATAGGAAGTAGATTTGAAAACATCACTCTTCGTTTACTTTCGTAGTTATAAACTATTCGTTTTCAATTATTTCCTCAAAAAGAATTTCAATCAAAATCAAAAATAAATATATTTGATTGGACTATTTGAGGTCTGTTCGTTGAGTGGCTTTTTACCCGTTTGGGGCTGTGTATCAATCCCGTTTTCTTTTGGTTCTGGTACGAGTTGTTCGTGGGAGATACTGTCGAGTACTTTCTTCGAATCGATGAAGATACCTATGCAATTACTTGATTTGTTCAATTTACTTTGTATAATGGTGGATGTTTTGCGGTTGGTCTTGAGTGCATATTCCCCCGGTGAACCCGAATGGATTCTCATTTATTGTAGAATTGACTTTTGTACTTGAATTTAGTCTCTTTTTAACTGCTTCTTCAAAAACATTCGATATATTAGATAAATAGTATATTAACTAATTATAATTGTTTGTTAAATTAGATTACACTTATTACACTACTATTTTTAGTGAGGTATAACATTTAATAATAATTTGCTTGTTAATATTTTCTAGTTATCATTGTTGTAAAAGAATGATGTTTTATTTATTAAATAAATAATAAAAAAAAATTAAAAATTTTATACTCGTATATTAGTCGCATTTTGAACTATGTTAACAGAAGCAATATACATACATAATTAATTATCGGAGAAGCATATCTTTTACAGTACCTACACTGTGGCCTAGAGAGCAGCATAATAAATAACTCAATACATCTAGTTTTTATGCATTGAATTCAAAGAAACAGCTAAACAAATTAGCAGAGATGTTGGTTAAAACAGATGCATTCAAATACCTTATCCTATTAAAAAAGGATAATTTATATTGCTCCATTTTCGTAAAAATTCACCTCAAGAATGCTTAATAAAATCAATAGCCCTACACTAATATTTTAAATCTTAAATTACAAAAGTATGGAAATGATTTTTAAAAGGTGCGTTTTCAGAAATCAAACATAATAATTTCGTTGTCTGTCCATCCACCCATCCGTCCCTCCGTCTGTCAGTCTGTCTTTCCCCGTAACCCCGGGCCACCAAACCCGAACCGGCCGTTCAACGCATATTGCTACGGCCGTCTTTTCGTGGAGCACCAAAAATATGCTATAAATATATACTAGGGCTAAGCAAAGTCCAATGTCATTTTTGACGGGTTGCAGCTAGTTTTATATAATATTCCTGATACACTATTCCGTATGACAGAGAGCCTTTCCACGCCTTTGGCAATAGTCGCAAATGCAACCATTGCCAAAAGACTAAACTATCTTATGGCAATGGTTGATCGGATCTACAACCCTTCCTGCAGCTGAAGTAGAATTTTTCATTCAGGTTGTCCGAGATGCAGCTCTTAAATATATAGAGGCTCCTGTGCTGAGGCTGTGTCGCCTTGTACATCAACTAACACAATTTGGATTCAATTCCTTCGGAGAAACGGAACCAATGTAGTTCTCGCAAAAAGATGTAATATGCAAGAATTTTGATGTTCCACATATTATCCATGCTGCCGCATTCAGAATAGATTGTAATACACGCAGCTGAAATTTAGGTAGCCCACAATAAATACTGATACAGTAATCCACGCCTGACACCACAATTAGTAAATAGGCTACCTTAGGGGGAAGATGTCTCCGAATACCTTCAATCTGTCTCAATAAGAAAAACATGCACTGACATTTATTTATTTATTTGTGTACTTATGCAGAGATCTTGATGTTAGGACGTTTTCAATTCATGATTTAGGCCGGAATCCACATTTAAAGTATTATGTATTAGCTCTGTTCCACCTGGTGCATAAGCATAAGTGTAATTATTTATTTACTTATTTGTGTCATAATCGAATCCTTGGGGAATCACTTGAGTGTAATACCTAGAATATGTTTTTCTTGAGCGAATTTTTGTTTGTTGATAATGATAAGATGAAATGAAATACTATAAACGCTTTGAGTTTTTTTTTTATATTCACAAGGTCACTGAATACAAAATCAACTGGAATATTTTTCCGTAATTCACACTTATTAACTCTCCAGAGTATTTATCTAGAATATTCCACTTGTTTCTAGTATACTAATGCTCGTCGATTATATGTACTAGAAAATTTCGCACTTAGGTACAGTAGCCGGCAAACATCTTGAAATTTTTCGGCGTAGTGGGGGGAAGTTTTGCGAATGGAGCAATATAAATTATCCTTTTTTAATAGAATAAGGTATTTGAATGCATCTGTTTTAACCAACATCTCTGCTAATTTGTTTAGCTGTTTCTTTGAATTCAATGCATAAAAACTAGATGTATTGAGTTATTTATTATGCTGCTCTCTAGGCCACAGTGTAGGTACTGTAAAAGATATGCTTCTCCGATAATTAATTATGTATGTATATTGCTTCTGTTAACATAGTTCAAAATGCGACTAATATACGAGTATAAAATTTTTAATTTTTTTTTATTATTTATTTAATAAATAAAACATCATTTTTTTACAACAATGATAACTAGAAAATATTAACAAGCAAATTATTATTAAATGTTATACCTCACTAAAAATAGTAGTGTAATTAGTGTAATCTAATTTAACAAACAATTATAATTAGTTAATATACTATTTATTATTCCACCAAAAAGACCCAAATTTTGTCTTCTGCGCATTCCCCCACTACGCCAAAAAATTTCAAGAAGTTTGCCGGCAACTGTACCCCACTCTCGCCGTTAGTCTGTGGTATCGCCCGCTCTCTGCTTTGCTTTCTGTGGCTTCACGTCTGTCTGTGGTTTTGCTTCTGTCAAACAACTGACACACGCAATGTCATTACCGCTTATATATGACATGTGTTTTCTCTAATTTTATGGTAAAATCTCGTGTGTACATTATTTTTTTAAACATGATTTTTTTTCTTTTTATTTCTTTTTGTATAACTATCTCATGTCCGCTCTACCAGGTAGTCACTCGTCTCAGGGCATTTTTTGCGTAGATACATTTAATTGTAAGAATACGACTTCAGATATTAATTTATTTCAATAAAATATATGTTTTTATTATAATAAAATTAAAATATACCTATATATTTCATTTCATTACTAAGGACGTAGATCGACGACCAATTTAAAACAATAATATTACTGACAAGAAAAAAAGATTTCTAATTATATCACAAAATAATTAATTTTAAAAAATGTTACCCATTCAATCAACACAAAATGCTTACAAAAAAATTTTTTAAAGAATACTAAAGGCTTGTGAAAGCGCCATCTTCTTGATATTTGCGTAACTTGATTATAAAATTATTGGCTGGCTTTAAATAATGGTATTTTTTAAGTAAATATTCCACCAACAGGCGAACATATCTTATCATCACATCTTTTGATGATATAAAGGTAGAATTTATTTCAGAAGGCAAAATAAATTTCCCACACAGGTGTATCAGTATTTAAGAGGGTTTTACATCAGTTAAACACTTCTACATGAGAATTGATAAATTTATTTGAGAAGAACTTTACAGAGCACAATCGGATTGTGGTTGGGCGGAAGCCCTATGATGTTAAAGTAAACAATTTAATGATTTCATTAACCTAAAGGACATTAACCTGTGTCTGATATTCGTCCTTACCTATATTAATTTAGCCACGGCAGCACAGAGAGCTGGACTCTGAACTTCAGGGCGATGTTTTCTGTGGGTCCACGAGATCTGCACTCTCATACGGGGAAAGGGTATCGATTTAAAAAGCGACTTATGGTAAACGTAAGAAACATTTATTAATACTAGATAATTTTATATTATTGATCGATCGATCATAGGTGACAGAATTGAAATAGCTAAAAGAAATAACACACATAAACAATGAACAATTAGTATACACAGAAAAAGATGAGATAAAATATTTGCGGCCTCTGACGGCCGTCCGGGAGATGGGATATACACAAATTTTTAACGGGGAAACACACCCCCTTGCAATCCTGATACAGAGGTTATCGATCAATCGACCCCAAAGTAAAAATGTCAGATGTCTCTATACCCGAATAAAGTTTTGCATGAACACAATATATATATAACGATGAATATACAAAGAAGATGGAACAGTCAAGCTTAAACTTAAAATTACACGAATTCACTGTGACACGACACTTGGAGAAAATAACACTACGAAGTACAGAATCTTACACTAAACATGGATTTAGCATAAAAATTAGCCGGGGTAGGTTTCGCGCGGGGGCGCAAAACCTTGGAGATGCTGGTCGCAAATACACATGCAACCAGTAGCAGGAGGAAGAAAGGAGAGCCTTGTCAGTAGTCAGGGTAGAATGCTGGGGTACAAATAGTTTACCTTTAACATAAGCCGACAGAGCATCGAAGATGAATCGGCAAGTCGCTGACATAAGCCTTGTAAGCTGCCTATCGTCCCGGGGATGGCTAGTCGAAAGCGATGTTGGTGTCGGTATTGAAGCCAGGGAACAAACGGTTTATGAACACAGCGTCCTTGGTTGTGAAAACACACACTGAACTACAATAATAACTATTTCCGTGCCGTTTCTTATATTACTCCACACTAGGAGAGGTTAATAATACTAGTCCGGTAATTCTGCCATTACTTTTTAACGCACCGAAAGAGACCCGCCTGACGCCCGAGAGAACCGGCAAAAAACGCGCTGGGGGTTGTAAAAACACAGACAAAGCGGCTTGTATTCTACTTTTTCGCGCGGCAGAAATATTATATTTAATATAAACGTTGTTTTTTTTTTAAGTGGAGTCGTCGTAAGTAATAATTAAGTGGATGTTGTAAAAATTTGGATTGAAAAATAGAAACAATTTAAAGGCAGAACTAGAATTTTTTGATAATTATATTGGCGGGAATGACTTTTTGAGGGTTGAAGGCTAAAACAAATAGACAAACGGAGCGTTTGTTCTTAAAGCGGTTGCGTTTACTTAGGCGAGAAAGTTTCAAACTCGCGTTGGGGGCAATTTCGAACATTAAAATTTAGATACTAAATGAGGTTTCATATGAAAGGCACGCTACTTGATTTTTTAATATAAGGGGAATTGGTGGTGAAAGAAAGACGGTTAGGGAAGGGCGCAGGCTGCTAATGGAACGATAGGCATGTCGTTACACCTGAGTAGGCTAAAGGGCAAAGATTCATCTCTTTGTCTTCATATGAAATCCTCCAACCTATGGACTAACGTAAACAATAAGTTCATTGACCTGAGTGGGTAACCTAAACAAAATAAGTATTTGTATCGATATTCTAGTTTAAATAAATGCCAAAATATTATAATGGCAGCGGAGATATAACATGCGTGTTTAGGTACCTTCATTCTGCCACGGCGAAGATGAAGAACATTATATAACATGGAGAAAAGTTTATTTTCGTTATTTAATATACAATGTTAATTATTATTATATTATTTTATAATGGTTGTAAATAATAGTTGATCATCAAATAAAAAACTAAAAGTATACATGTCATTAATTACTTAATTAATTTTATCATTAATTACTTGTGCTTAATTTTATTTTCTATATTACAACATATTACATATATATTACATTAATTATCTATTATTGGCAACAATTCCAGTATGATATCCGGGTTTCCAACTTCTGAAATTAAAAAATAATTTTATCAAATCATACCTTGTATGTCTAATATTTTACTTATTTAATCGCATAAAACTGTAAAAATATTTTCTTCATCGTCGCTTCAAGGTATCTATTCTGCTAATACCGTTTTCAGGGATGATGGTGGTACACTCAAAATACTCTACATTTTTTAATTTAATTATTTGATGTTGTAAAACAAGTTGTAAAAGGTTTTAAAAAAAAAACAAGTAGGTACATTACGAGTAAAAGTTTCATACATATTTTTTATCCGTATTTTAGTCTAAGACCATAACACATAAAAAGAATCTACATATTTTGAATGCAAAAATCAATTTGATTAAATTAATATTCGCTTCTATATAGTCTTAAGTTTTCAAAGTACTACGTCATATCATATGATATATCCCAACGATCAGAACGAATCGGATGTAAAAATAATAATTTCTTCATTTTGATATTAAATTTTCAGTGTATAATTTTCTGGGATATTCTGCCATGTATATTTTTTTACCTTTTCAATTCGTGTAATGAAATAATACACAATAATAATAATAATAATATAAAATAATAATAATAAATAATACAATAATAATTATGATGTTGATAATAATAAATAGTTTGCAAAAGTGTAATAGCTATGGAGTTGACGCACTTGTAGAATAGTAGTATAAGCGGATTAGCCGCAAGTAGGTATCGTACGTAGAAGGAATTGGAATTGGAAAGATTTTAAACGGCCGTAAAAACCTGAGAACATGTTAATATTAAATTGAATATACGATTGTCAATTTGAAACGTTATAAGATTTTATTTGCTTTATTCTGATGTGTAAAAATTCGTAAAATAACGCACGTCAAAAGAGAACATTAATAAATATACGGACTTACTATTGTCTTTAATCTCGCTAAATTCATTCCACGGTTGGACCTCTGCACTTCCAAACATGAGGTATAATACATTTCCAAAGAAATAGCATCCTGCAGTTATAAGGAACACCAAACGCCATTGCACTATATCAGTCTGTAAATGTAAACAATTATTTTTTAACTGCATATTGCATTTCACATAACATATTGCAGTTTCACATAATTATAACAAAGTGTAAAACAAATTGATAAAAACTAGTATATTCGCAATTTCAAAAAAACAAACAAACAAATTTTAAATTTTAATTTGATAAGCCGAATTTTGATTCAAAGTTTTTCTTGGATTTTTATAAATATATAATAAACACACATATATGCATATAATAAAAATAAAAATATACCTAGTAAATTTTTAAAAGACCTTATGTTAAATAAATATAAATAAAATATAATAATTTCTTACGGGATCTTCCAAGATGTATCCTGTCATAATAGGTGCAACGATAATTCCTACATCAGATATTGTCAATGAAATGCTGACAATAATTGCAGCAAAATTCGGTGATAAGTCTATGTGATTCAGCTAAAAAAAATACATTAATTTTTAATATTATTTTAGGTTTTTTTGTGATATTGGGAGTTCATAAAATATACTTAATCGCACAGAAATTTCAGTTTAATTTTTTACGATAAAATGACGTGTGTTACTGTAACTTATTTTAATACCAGCATAATTCCACGGATGGCACTAGACGCCTACTGGGTCTCTAGATACCTTGAGAATTCCGGAAAAAGTGTCTTCAAGGAAATACTACTTCTGTCTGTTTGGATAAGACGCGATTTAAATTATTTTATGAAAACAATGAAATAGATGAAGTGTTTTGAAATGAATTAGAGAATGATTTTTCAAATTGACGCAAGTGTGAGAAACTCACAGAACTCATCCAGCGAACATGCAAAGCATACAATGACCACTTCAATGACATTGATATATTTAATACCAACATCTCAGCTCTTAAAAATCCTATTTAAACCGCTTATATTATATTACTAGTTTCTATATCTTCACCGGATTAACTGAGACCGACCATCATCATACACACACCACAGCCAAACTCTCATCACTCTTTACACATATCCCCATATCTGTATACAACGTCACGCACAGAATACATACGCACTCCACTCAGCCACAATCCCATACACCTCACTCCACTTCCCCCTCTAACTCCCACTCCTATCCCTCTATTTAATATATGTTCTCTTTATTGCTTGATTTAACATTTTATGCCGTGGATCTCTATAATTGGTCTACGAATTACCCAATACGTTATGTATTATTATAATAAATTGTATACTGTTGAGATTCCCAAAATAAAAAATAAAAAAATTAAAATAAAAACTAAAAAACTAAAATTACCAGGAATCCAGCAGATGCCAAGGCATCCAAACCAGCAATGACGACGACGAAGGTTACAGCAACCGTGATGTTTCCTGCGGGGACGTACATCAACCCCACTAGAGCAATAGCCGGTCCCCATGTTCCTAAATAACAGTATTACACGTAGAATACTACTTTTAAAAATATCCGTATATTACCAATAAATTGTTGGTTAGTAAAAGCTTGACTTAAAACCTAAATATTAAGGACATACCTAAGGTGTTGGATAACTTCCTGATGACGGTCAAAGGGAGATGTCCCTTGTTGAGGAGATAATCAGCAATGAAACTGATCACTAGAACTCCAATCACTGAAGCGACATAGGGTAGAGCAGCCAGCAAACCACTCTTGAAACATGAACAAAAACAGACAGTAATACTGCGGTATTGCAGTACTCCTTAAGACTATCGATTTAATTTGGATTGAAGCTACTTACGTCTTGGAGTTCGATCCCGAGGGCAATCTTGAAGAAGGTTGGCGTCTCCATGAGCATGATGGTGTAGCCAAGAAACGCTCCCACTTGGGTTGCAATTAAGGCTATGACAGGTTTACTCGTGAAGATAGCCTTCCAAGGTACTTTCTTTTTCTGGAAATTAAAAAGATATATTGCTCTTTTCTTACCCCCGTTTCAATTATGCTGCATAATAAAGTACATATTTAATCATTTGTAATTCGTCTTTGACAGAACACACGTAACTTAAATACTGATTTATTAATGAAATTTTTTATTTATTGAAATTTATATATATGCTTTTTGGGCATATCGAAGTCAAGCGATTAAAATAAAATCTACTGATTTAGTTAGTACAGTTAGCAGTTAATTATACTCGCTGGGAAACAAATGCGTAATCTTTGAATTAGTTAACGAACCTGCCATTTAAATGACAACTATTTTTTTTATTTTCATGTGTAAAATATGTCAACTTTTTTACAATTTTCGATCGATATCTTGTAGATACTTACATTATCCTTCCACTTCATTACTATAAGAATTGATAAGATCTTGTAAAATCTTCAGAAATATAAATATTTTTACTTAATGATTTGTTTTAATAATTAATAAATGTATTTCAATATACAGTGTTGAGTCATTTTTATAAAAATAATTATTAATTTTGGAATATATTTTTGATTTTACATGGAGAAGATGGAATGAACGAATATGTATCGAACTTTATATTTTTCGTAAACACAAATAAAAATAAAAATATCTCACCCCATCGTACAGTTCTTGCCCCAGCGATTTCTCTATGAAGGCTTTCTCGTCTGCCGAAATGGTCTTGTGTTCAGCAGGCGAGTTAGCTCCGTATCGCATCCAGAACAATCCATTCACGACGCACGTGAATCCGAAGAAGTAGAATATCCAAGGCCAGCCCAGGGGACAGGACGCTATATAAGCCGATATCGGCATCGCCAGGATTGTGGATATAGGGATACCTACAAAAAATAGTATACAAACTTGTATTCTGGCATGTTTATATTGTTAACTAAGGAAAGAGAGCAAAAAAAACATACAGTGAAGACCTTTACTTTTAGCACCATTTAAGATTAATTAATTCAAAGAAATTATGTATGTATTTATTTATTAAGGAATCTAAACAGTTTCAATCATTATGATCTTAGAGCACAATGTGCATTGCACAAATTATTTACAAAGATTCACAGATGCTTATGGTATAGTAATATTAAGTAGGTACATTGTTGGATAAGAGAATATTTGAAAGCTAAGAGAATACGTTCTCGTAAGCAACAAATAATATGAATGTTAAAATAATGGTAATAAATGAAGAAACTAATTAAAGTAATAAGGGTTGGTAGTAACACTAGTAACATAGAAGAAATAGTGAGTTTTTCTATTAAGCTACAAAAATATTTTTTTAACATTAAAAACATTTTTAACATTAACATTAAATTAGGTCAAAACATAAACATAATCTTGAGATAGGTTTAATTATAATTATAAAGAGTTTAATTGTAATTATATTATATACTCGAGTTTTGAGAGTATCAAAATCTCTTATCAAAAATATTACTCTGGCATTTAATTAGGTAACCACTTTGTCTTTATGGTAGTTTCAAGGTTTTATAATAGTTGATAGGTTATTCCTTAATTTATAATATTATATTTATATGAACTTAGTTGCATTTCACGTTTTTCATACAAAATTTGATATACCTATCTACAACATTCATTCAGAAAATAATTAAGAACTAGGTAGGCCTCGCGGGCGGTAATATTGACCGCTGAGCGGCGAATTATGTTTGCTGCATGCTAGGCCCTGCGGGAGCCCACGTCAGCCGCTTCGCGGCCAATTATGGCAAGTTTCAATACGGAAAATAAAATTTACAAAATATCAATAAAAGGGAAGTGGTTTTTTAACAGAAGTAGATAATTGCATTAACATTCCATAGATAAATGTAATGTCTATGGTACTATCAGTGACGGACAAAACTTGTGTATTTTAAAAATATATCAATTTGTAGGCCATTTCACAATTTTGAATATTAAAAATGATTATTTATGTCAACCATATTTAAGTAAAACATGATAGTCATTTACTTTGCAAAGTATAAATACGGAGAAAAAAATTACTATAATCTAAGTTCGCGGTTTTTAAAAAACAAAATATCTTAATATTTGTTCAATAATGTAAAATAATGAATGTATAAAAATATATTTGCAACGTTTTTAGGGTTATTATAATATAGATAGGTAGGTTTAGTTTATTGATTGCGTTTGAAGCGAACACTGGAATTTATTTTTTGTTGTGTTACAAAAATATTACTAATTTTTAAATGTTTGTGTGCGAAAACTTTTTGTATTTTCCATATACAGCTATACTTTTAAATTACCAAATAAGTTGTATTAAATCTGTTGTTATTTAAAAATATTGATATGTAAAAAATATTTTGCAAAGTCATTTAATATTTATTTGATAATATATAATGTTACAAGATTATTAAGTAGAAATAAACGTATTACCTGCATAAACCATGTTTCCGAGTCGGTTCCTCTCGGAAGTGGGCACCCACTTTCCCAGAAGGGTGTGGATTGATGGGCACAGGAAACCCTGCAGCAGTCCACCAACCACCCTGCTAACGCATACCCCCTGCCATCCGCCCTTCGAAAAGTAATAATTTAACCATCCACTTTGTAAATAAATAAATAATTAACATAATATTCTGGTGCATGATAGGAGTTAAAAATTGAAAATATTGATTTTCAGGCGTGTTCTAGTAGCTATTTAATAATTCGAAAGAATATCATATATACGTAAATAAGGAATATTGCTAAAAAACTCCACTTAAATGAAAAACAAAATACAGAAGTATCATTACCAGTTTCGAAATATATGTATACTAACTTGTTTATGAGAAAAAATAACAAAAGTTGTCTCTAGCAGAGACCAGTGCAATGTATGAAACGATCTTGATTCTAAACATAATATATAGAACTTTCAAAAATTTGATAATGTGTGGATGTTCTTACGATGGAATTGTTAAATGTTGCATTGTATAGAGTGATCACTTAAGCCCGCTCATAGAGGTTGCAAGCCCTGATTCACCGTATAAGAGACTTCCATTTATTTTTCTCGTATATAAGTAGCTTTGTCTCTGTGAGACTTCCCTAATTTATCCTTAATTAATTAAAATACACAATATATTCACAATACAAAAATACAAATTAAATTCAATGAACAGAAATAATATGTAAGGGCGCGGAGTAAAGTGATCACTTTAGCCAGCTTATACAGATCCCAAGCCCTGGACCACCCTATAAAGACTTTTATACACGTTTCCCATATAAATAGTTTCGTCTCTATGAGGCTTCTATAATTTATATTAATTACACATTAGACAGAGTCTAGTAATTGTGTTCTCAGAATATAAATATAAAAGCATTGTTATAAAATGTATGCATGATAATTATAGAAACAAGGTTATATCCAAAGTATATCAGTTTAATTATCCTTATGGTACTATTGATTTCCTTATTCGTCATAATTATCATTAGTTCGGTGTCTGCTTTTTTTTGCATCGACCAATACTTCGAACGCCAGATGCTTTTTCAAAATTGCTTCAGCTGTGGGCCCAACTTTAATAAAACGGGCCTGAAAAAAATGTAGCAATTTCATTTGAAGTACTAGATGTAGCTCACTACAAATTTTAAATTTTAAAATTCAATCAATTACCTTGGAATGATTCCAGCACTCATATAACGCGAAACCCAAATAAGTCATTTGGTTCAATCATTTTCTATTTATGTCCTCTTTGCCTGAATTTGACTGTCATATTTTATCTTTATTGTATATAGTTTTAATATACTTACATTGTTTGCTCTCTTTATAAGGTTTAGTAATATTTATTAAACTCTTTCTTAACAAGCAATTAGGTCTGTTCACGCAGCACAACAGTATATGGTGCCTGGACAGGCAATAACAAACTGTGTTTAAATTAAAAATTAAACTCACCACATAAGCAGCAAACGGAGTGAGAAATGAGAGCAGTCCCGACGAAATGACAGCAATGGTGGTAAACGGTTTACCGCCATATTTGCAGATGAGAACTCCCGCGCAAAACTGCGTCGGAAGATCGCCCCAACTGAATGAACTTAAAATTACCCCTTGAGTCGGCTTCCCCCAATCAAATGTCTGAAAAGTTTAAACATATCCATTTTTTAACTAATCACCTCATTACAATTTTTCGCCTTAAAGGCACTGTGTTATTTTTGGTATGCCGAAAATTGCTCACCAACACTTGCTCGCCCACAGACGTTCGCCTAAAATTGCTCGCCAATTGCGGACACTATATTTTTGTTCTTTTTTTTACACGAATATAGTATAATATAGATTAAGAGACTCGTTTATTGTAAAACATATAGATATGTTTTCAATTTTTATTTACGAATAATCGTCGTCAACTAAAAGCATTTATAAAGGTTAGCTTATATTAGGTAAAGTTATCTAGTGGCAAACAATTGTTGGGGAGCAACTGTGGGCAGGCAATTTTCCGGTAATCGTTATTTTTAATTGGGGAGGGTAACTTTCTGTATACAAATATTAGAATATTTATTACTTTTAAAAATGCAAACACGTAAAATATAAAATGATATTAAAGGAAATATCTAAGCAAGGTCTTGGGATTTCATATTATACTATGCGTAAATTGCAGGTAAATCATATATATGGATTTAAAATAAATCTTAATTAATAATAATCTTAAATCGTAAATCCCAATAATTTTAAGACAAATAACGGGTAGTGATATGATAATTTGGAAGTACGAAAAAAAGAAATTTAACTACCTTTAAATTTAGAAAAGAGTCTTATTTTTCTATTTTATTTATTTATCATTTTTCTTATTTTTAAATATCAGACACACAAAATATCACATGGACATTTGTCTTTGGGTGCATCAATATATATATATATATATAATATATATAATATATATATTATATATATATATATATATATATCTATATATATATATGGTACAAACGTAGTTTCTGAAATCTCGCGTTTCCTGTAAATGGTCTCCTTGAGAAGACCTAGGCCGACGTTTCGACACGGTACCACGTGTCATTGTCAAGGCTAAAGAGGCCTCAAAAGTTACGGACTAGCCGTACTTGTTCACGGGTGACATGACATACCGTGTCTAAACGTCGGCCTAGGTCTTCTCAGGGAAACCATTTACAGGAAACGCGAGATATTCCAAAAACTACTTTTGTACCATATATATATAAATTGTAAATTATAAACATCAGAATACATACATATGAATTAAATATATAAATCTTAAAAACTAAAATACAAATCAACAATTCAATAATATAACAATACAAGAAACAGTACAAAATTACCAAAATCAAAATAAGTCTCTTCTATTTAACAAGTTACGATAGTAAATTTAATAAATGTTTTTTTTTTTTTTTTTAATTTTTATTTATTTATTTCTTTTAAATTTATTTATACATATGTATATGTAATATGTAAAATATGTAAAAACTTTTGATTTGTCTTTCTAACGATACAAATTGACAGTTTGCCATTCATGTCGTTGTTTACAATGCAAGATTTATTTAGAATATTGCATTTTCATATTTTTAAAAATGTCGTCCATTTCAACGAAAGTTTATTTTATTTTAACTCGTTTACCATATTTACTCATTTTTTCAGTTATATATTATTACGGTATTTTACTTATAGAATATTGGCGCCAAGATAAATGCTACTAGTATAAAAGCTGAAACAACAATCAGTATTCAGGATTCTCGTGCATATAGGCTTAGCTTTTATTGCGATCATAAAACATACATTTTGATAAGCTCATAATTATGTTATATGAAGCTGTGCACATTATTAATACGCGACATTGTTTTAGATTGAACAATAATGAAAGATAATGTTTGTTCTACTTACTATAATTGTTCCATTATGCATGGCGGCATCTGTCATCCCCAGAATGGCGACAGTCATACATCCCCTGGCGAAACTTGTTGTGCAAAGGCACGTGAAGAGAAGTAAAACTTGTAAATGTCTTTGTCCATAGCCTCGCACTTGAAATACCAAAATATATTAGTTGTGCGTCGGTTAATTTTGAAACACAAAATTTAATTATTTTATTCGTTATATTTACAAAGTACTGTTCAATCAAAAATAGTTCGTTTTGCACAATTCATCTGATTAAAGTCTCTTTTATCATGATGAAAGTAATCAACATGAGTTGAGGCTCAGATAAATATAAAGGACGTCTTTAAAATCACTAAAAAGGTTTTAAGAGTATATAACAATGAACGAGCCTTTTTTCGATTATCATCTTTGAGAGGCCTTCATCTATGTAGTAGCAGATTGATAAAGGCTGATGATAGTGACATTTAATTTACCAAAGTACCACATTCTATCATGAAAAAATGCCAGTATTTTTGCTATTTCATACACATCTGTTTTTAAGCAATGTTTACGTACATAAATATATTTAAAAAACTAATTTAATTATTGTATTTAACGATTTAAATATGCGTATAATTTTATTAATAAATTTGAGTAAAACTTACCTTCTTTCTCTGGTTCCACAATTTCGTACTTTGTATTATAAGTATGCGATTCCGCCATTACGTTATATAAATTATCCTCTCAGGGACTTTTCAGTATTGCAGCCGACACAACGAAATGAAATGTAGGAATTTCATTACCGAACTTATAGTAGACAGCAATCAGTTAAGAACACATATCTAACAAACGCTAACAGTATATAATATATAACAGTGATTTCTTGCCCTTAACGAGGAGTTGTTTAAGTAATATGAAAAAACATTTTGTTTCTTTTAATGGATAACTGATATAGATATGCCGCCGCATCTTTACATTTTGTAACTGTAAAATATTGTCATAAATTTGATTGTGTTAAAGTGTCACTGATAAGGAAAATGTAAACACAAGTAATAGACTGTGAGTTACAGCAACAAAATCTGATGAAAATGGTAACAACTTTGTAGATAGATTTATTAAATTCTTGCCAATTAAAATTAAGGAAATAATAGAAGATGATTTTACAATAGACAAACTTATCTTGGTAAATTCAATTGTATTGAATATGAATCAAAATATAATAGGTATAAAAATGTTCACAAATTTGGTATTTTTTATTATTAATAAAGAACATTTTTAAATAGTAATAAAATAATTTAAAATTTCTACATACCGTAGAAGTATTGCGTACGGGAATTATATTTTATTTTATTATTATGCAGTAAAACTGAATTACATTTTTTGCATTCTTTGCTTTCATTCATACGTTGTGTGCCTATGTTTGTGACAATTATACAAATAGTTTGTAATTGTGATATCTATAGTCATATAAGATTTATAAACCATATAAAAAAATCGCCTGAGTAATTTGGTAGAAATTATTTGGGAAATGGTTTGCAATCAGTCAAAAGCTCAGGATTCAAATATATGGCTGATACTATGGGATAAATTATGCACTGCCAGTTTACTGATTTTTGTTTTTGTCTTGAGATCACTCTTAAAAAGGGAAGAAAAAGTTAAATGAGCCAACAAATTTAAAATATCTACCTCAATTATTATGAAGCATACAATGATAAAAATAATGTGTACTCGTGTAACCTCGCAGTAGTAACAGAAAATTATCAATTGAAATAATTGAATGTGGTGTCGATTATTTTGTACAAATAAATTCTACCGACTGTGAATAAAAGCACTATTTTTTGTTTTTTTCCCACTAGTTGAATTTAAGAATATCACTACTCTTTCAGAAACATTTTCTTCTTCGAGTGAGTAAAGTTAACGAATCTGCTCGAAAAGACCCGGGCTTGTCGATTCGCAAGAGTTCTGCAGCTATGGCGATACCTAGATCAATTTTGCGTCGAGGTTTTAAACTAGACTTGAAACCTGTATGGGACCAATTGGTACAAGATTTAGAAGAAAGAGATTTGTTGAGATAATATTCAAGTAGTTCACAAATTTCATCAATATTTTGTTCTCCGATGAAGACCATTTCATTTGAACGTGCACACACGTGAGTACCCCAAACTAAAATATCACAGGCCTCTCCATTCACCAAAAGTGACAGTTTGGGTGGCTTTGTCATCAAAGGGCATTTTCTGTTTTTATTTCTTACTTGCACGTTTACCTAGGTGCCAGATTCGGGAAATGCGGGTGACGAAATTGACATTATAAAGACTACATTATTTTTATGGACAACTTGGACAATTAGATAAAATTGCGTTATTTTAGTGTTATTTCAGTATAACACATAGTCATTATTATAAAACTTGTAGTTTTTTTTTGTATTTGCAAAAGCACAAGAACTTAGGGCCCAGACTGTATATGGATCCAATAAATTATTATAAATGAAGTATTCTCGTTATCTAATAGTATTATTTTAGTCAACTTGATTTTGGTAGTCAAATAATGCATTTTGACATAATATACTATTCAAAATAAATACAGGGTGGGGCAGAGCAACTTGCTTATTTAGAAATGCTATTTTAAAAAACGTACTTGACATATCTTTTTAATTCTTTGAAAAACATCAAGTTCAACATTGAAATTTTATTTTTACATTGTTTTAAACATGATATCAGGCAGATGGCGTCCATTATTCTCAATAGACTGTGTTAATCGAACTCAGAAGTTTCGTTCAACTTTTTCCAGCATATCGACGGGTATGTTGGCGACAGCTTGACGAATGTAATTCTTCGGGTTAGCCGGAGTCCTAGGACGATCATTGGAAACAAGTGATTTTAGATAGCCCCATAAAAAGTAGTCACCAGGGGCTAAATCAAGTGACCGTGCTTGCCATTACAGAACACCTCTCAAGATGAAGTCCTGGAAAGTATTGCCGCAAAACAGGCATACTGCACTGCGTGTGCCGTGGTAAGGTCTTACTGAAACCATACATCTCCCATATTTATATTCGTGAAAGATTCGCCTCACAGAACGAGCAGATAACCCAACAGCAGCTGCTTGTTTGCGGGCAGAGCGATGAAGGGAATGCAAAACAGAAACGCTCTGTTTTGCATTCCCTTCCACGCTCCATCAAGGTGAACCCGACAGTCCTCCGACCCGACTCTTCCATGTACCCAGAAGTAGCACCTCGTATGCACATACTCGTTCATCCAGCGAAAATGTAAATCATGCATTGATCACTTCTCAGCTCTTAAAAATCGTCTATATCCCTTGTTTCTGTGTCTTCATTGGACTGACTCAGACCAACCATCAACATATGTGCGCCCCAGCTAAGCTCTTTTGCACATAGCCCCTATTCTTAGTACATACATACACACACAATCACAATTCCAGCCACCTCACTCCACTTCTTTCTCTCACTCCTATCTCTTTATTTTTTTTCTTTCTTGTGATTTCTTAATTACTTGGTATTTTTAAATTTTTGCTAATATTTAAAAAAAACGTATATTATATTCTTCATACTAATATCTCCACGTGCTATGGTTTATCTTTTCCATAACATTTTCTTTTTTTGTACCACTTTGATTACTATGTTTTATTAATTACTCTTTCTATTTGGTTTTATTGTTATTGTTCTTTTCTGTTTTGTTTGACTTTAATATTTCATGTTATGCCATGGATCTCTGGTCTACCAACTATCAATACATGTGTCATTATAATACATTTTACTGTTGAGATTTCTGAAATTGAAAAAAATAACAAAAATAAAGCCTTACCACGTCAATATTTTGGGGTGACCTTGCTGTTTGTGAAAACTCAGTTTTTTTACCCATGAACCAATCGACTGCTGGCCAGGAACAGGACCACGGGGCAGAACATTGAAATGAGTACGGAATGCACATTACGCGGCAATGATTGAGCGGCCGTTAGAAAAGTATGCCTCTACAGCGAACTTAACACAGAACTTTACCCTCTCAACACAGATATTTCTAGTGAGACAGGCACAGTCCAACCAAAATTTTATATTAAAATGTATATATGAAATAAGCAAATAAATAAAATTACACCGCGCCCGGCCCTCTTGAATGTGCCTATCCCCACACTATTCGAAGCAATCCTCGCTTTAGGCCGGCGCCACACTAAGCCGGTCTTCCGCCGCGTCTCTTCTGTCGCGAAACGCCGCTACATTTCTTTCCATACAGAATGCACTTATAAACACACTACGTGGATGATCGGTTGATCAATTACATTTGACGGGAAAGACGCGGCGGAAGTTCGCGCATAAATTATTATAATTTGAAAATATAAAATAACATAGACAAACGTTATCTTCTATTTATATTAAAGCTCTTATTATGTTTTGAAACCATATTTAATGACAAAATAAAAGTTTGTGTCAATATTCAATTTCGTTTTCTGTTTTGCAATAATTCATTACATTTTCTTTTACAGGCAATAATTCCAACATGACATCCGGGGTTCCAACTACTGAAACAGAAAATTAAATTATGCCTTATAACGTATTTAATTTAATATTGTCTTCGTGCATATAATTTAACATATTTTAACTAGCTAACATATACATTTACATTTTTACATTTTTGAGTTTGAAAATTTTTAAATACTTAGTAAAACTGTAGGCATGTAAATAAAAATAATATATCTAAATTTAACATAAAAAAGAGAGGTGTCAGGCATCAAAATAAATTATTCGGTATCTCTAATTTTTTCTAAACATTTTAAGGTAAAAAATCGCACATCAAAGAATCAATTTTGTATAAAAAAAATTATTTAATTCTATTGAAATTCGCATTTAAAATAATATTTTTTATATAAAGTTTTTAAACGAATAAAACTGCACTTTCGAATTTACGTAAAAAATACAAAAGAAATAAAAAATAAAAAGGACCCGATAAAATAATAAAGTGCATACAGTCGACGAAAGTCCAAGGATTTTTCGGTTCCTCGTTCGGCATTTCGTGATTGGTTAATTTAGATTAAATTTTCATATCACAAGTCTACGGCCTTGTCTACTAACATAATTTTATACTAACGTATTCAAATGAAATCAATAAAGCACTAATAGGATAATCAACGGAACGTGTGTAAAACCACACCCTTAATTGATACGTATTCTGAAAATAGCAATATTGGGATCTTAAGATTGTTATCCTAACACTTAATAGACGAGATTAAGAAAATAAATAAACGAGACGTAGGAATGCGTCGGTGTTTGTTTCTTTCACTTTCTACTTGAGGGAGAGGGGAAGTAAGAAATATATGACAGTAATCCATAAAACGTCAAATGTAAATACAAGTCCAACCTGATAACGACAATTTTGCCATAATTTTACATCTGGATGCTGTGGGAAAAGAAATTAATAAGTGCATATAAAATAATCTTTTTTCTATAAGCTTCAAATAAAGCATTACTACTTATTTCATCTAATTTTAGTGGAAACATGAGACTTGTGAGGTTTATGATATGTACTTCGGTTATCCGTTTGAAGCTCTGTCAGATCAGACCGCCTGGATAAGAAGGCACCGGAGAAATCAACCCCTTTTCTAAAGATATTGCAGACATCGGGCACCGCAATAAAGGTATTTACTTTGAAATAAATACATAAAAATATAGAAATATCCTTATTTGAGTATAACGAACACCGATCACATACGTATACCTACGTCTCGTTTATTTTTTTTTTATTCTCGTCTATTAAGTGTTGTGATAACAATCTCAAGACTCTAATATTGCTTTTTTCGGAATATTGCCTATAATGCTTCACCTCGATGTGTGAGAATTCGTGACATATAATGTGTATCAATGGAGATAGTATGGACTTACTATTGTTTTTCAACTCATTAATTTCATTCCACGGCTGGACCTCTGCACTTCCAAACACAAGATATAATGCATTTCCAAAGAAATAGCATCCTGCAGTTATCAAAAATACCAAGCGCCATTGCACTATATCAGTCTGTAATTGTAAACAATAAGTATACATAATATTATATCATAATATAATGCAGAGAAAAGTTAAAAAATAATATTTTTATGTTACATAGATCTATTTTCTTTTAAGCCAAATTTATTTAAAACTTCCGTAGAAAGATTATATTTCTATATATTATCAGAAAAATTGCATCCACATTGTAAAATAAATGATAAATGAAATAATTTCTTACCGGATCTTCTAAGATATACCCTGTCACTATTGGCGCAATAATAATTCCTATATTCGATATTGTCAGTGATAAGCTAACAATAACTCCAGCAAAATTCGGTGACAGGTCGATATGATTTAACTAAAAAAATATTTTCATGTTAAATATATACATTTCGTGATAATAAAAACTCATGATGTTAGAATATATTATGTAAAATTATAGCTTTTATTTAAAGCGGAAATGAAAATTCAGTTAAAGTTGAAATTAGAAATCTTTATCGAAGGATTTAACATTTACATTTTAGAAATTATTCACTATGATCATTAAATAATATCAATCATTATTATTATTATTATTTTAAATAGAGATGCGAACACGGAATACGCGTCACATCAATATTCTTACTTTTTTCAAACTAAGCTAAACGCTTGTGCTATGAAAATAGGACTAATTTGCTAGTCTGTTTTTGTTCATTATACTTCACCTATTGAGATTCTGTTTCTCTCGAAACTTAAGTAGTGAAAAAAATATTAAAATATTATTTAACTCACGTAGAGGTAACACGGTAAATATTATTTATTGCTCATTATAAATCTTTTATTATAAATGGACCTCATCATTTTAAGAAATATTTCATCTATTTCTTATATCGGTTCTAGGATTTTATTTTCTTGGAAAATCACGCGACGGAAAAAAAGAAACAAATAAACGAAAATTTTAATTGATTTTTTAATTTGATTCAAAGGGATGTAGAAACAAATTAAAGAAAATTTCTCATTACCAGGAATCCACCAGTCGACAAGGCATCCAAACCAGCAATGGCGACGACAAAGGTTACAGCAACCGTGATGTTTCCCGCGGGGACGTACATTAGTCCCAACAAGGCAACGGCTGGTCCCCAAGTCCCTAAATAACAGTAGTATATGCGTAAAATATTGTAACGAAATGAAACGAAAACGAACAGAAGTCACCCATGCAGGGGTCGGTGAAAAACATATTGAGTGTTGGAAATGGAGCCAACATGGAACCAACGAGATATAAGTGTAGGTATACAGAAGACAAAGGACTATAGCGAATATCGCGATACACGGAAGAACTGTATAGTAAGGTACACATCGGTTCCGAAATGTGGTTAAAGAGATTACGTACAGAATCCCTCGTAATGTGGCGATGACGATAGTAAGTCTGTAGTATCTTCATGAATCTAGGAAGTTCGAAAAACCAGCGTTTTCGTATAAGTGTAAATAAATAAATATCTGGGGTAGGCCGCGGCACAGGAGTTTATTTTAACACTTCAACCGGTGCAAAGTGAGCCACAAACGACGGTCGGTGTGGTCAGTCATGGAATTTCAGGGGGATAGATGTCGAGCGTTATTTCGCTCAAGTTCTTCTTCAAGTTCAAGTTCAAGAGAGATCTTATTGATAGGGGCGAAATAAGTAAGTGCGACTTCTATGCGCGAGAATTGGATTGAATGTTCTAATGAGTGTTAAATAAGTGTTACCCGGTGATAATAAAGAATTCATAGTCGAGTGGTGAATTGAGAAATAGTGTGATTTTAAATATTGTGTTTATTGTTTATTATTTGTTTGTTTTGTTCGAGCTTTTATTAAATAAATTATAAATTTTTATTTAAGCTAAGTTTTAAATATAATGTGGAATATTGCTTAATATTCCATTTAAAAAAAATAGAGGTAACATTACCAGTTGCTAAATCTATGTAAACCTTCTATGTCATGGGAAGGACTGTAAACGTCTCAAGCATAGCCCATTCGAATGTATGAAAGAAACTGATTTAGTACCTACATATGTATATAAAACCTTAAAACATGATAAAGTTTGGATATTCTTGTGATGAAATTGGTGAACGTTGCACTGTATGAAGTATTCACTTAAGCTCGTTCAAACAGATCATAAGTCCTGGGCCACCCTATTAAGACTTCCATACACGTTTTCCACAGAAATAGCTTCGTCTCCGTGAGACTTTACAATTAATCCCTCTGTGGACAAAATCCAGTAATTTGTGTTATCACAGCATGCACATAAAAATAATGCTAGTTAATTTTTATTAAAACATAAATTTTGAGGATTTACCCAGTGTGTTCATTAGCTTCCTGATGACTGTCAGCGAGAGACATCCCTTATTGAGAAGATAATCAGCAATGAAGCTGACTACTACAACTCCGGTGACAGAAGCAACGTACGGTAGAGCAGCTAGCAGACCACTCTTGAAACATGAACAAAAAACATAGTAATACGGCAATATTGCTGTTCCTCATTTAGTTATATACTTGTATTTGAAGGCGTCCCTATAAAAATGGTCTGTATGCAAAAACATAATTTTACAGGAGAGATAAAAAAACACTTTTCTTTATTTTCTAATATGGACATTAATTTGTTTGGAATATTTAACGTTCTTGACCCGAGACAATTATACCTTAAAACCATACTTATAAAATTCCACAAGGACAAGGTAAATGTTAATCGTACACAACAAACACGGGTTACAAGGCTGGCAAATATAATTAATTTCGAGGTACCTAAAAGGAAAACGTCTTTTGGGCAAATACAATTTACTTTCACTGCCCCGCTTGTTTTTAACAAGTTACCTAATGAAACTAAAGAAATAACTCTACACAAACTTTTTAAACGTCATATTACTAAGTTTATAAAAATATCAGGTAGAAGGTATGCTGAAGAAGTGATCCGCCCTTGACCTCTGAATTGGCAAAAACTGATTTATGTAATTTAAAGTACACTATAATATAATATTTATTTTTGTAACTACTTAAATTCTTATCTTAATTTTGTATGTGTATTTTGTTTTCTTTTTCTTTTCTCTTAGATTTAGGTATTCCTATGATTTTCTTTAAATTCTTATCTTAATTTTGTATGTATATTTTCTTTTCTTATTATTTTACTTTTAAATTTAGGTATTCCTATGATTTACTTTATTATTATTGATCTATTTTCGTTATTACGTTTATACTTTCTTTAATTGTCATTTGTTAATATTACATAAGTATCATATGAGAATAACTGCCACAGAACAGGTTTTTACCTAGTGTGGCAGTTATTATTAACTTGTATTAAGAAATGTAAATAAACAATAAACAATAAATAAATAAAAAATAAAAATAAAATTTTACATTTTCTTTGTCTATTCATCAAGTCGACATTGTCGAACTGTCGGTATCCGTCATATTTGCTGCTACCAGATGACCATAGATAAAAATATACCCTTTTTACACGCTATCCAACTTTAGGTCGAATTTTGGCAACATTGAGTTGAAATCGTAAAAAATAAAATAACGCATATGGTGCATTCTGTTATACAGAGGTCTCGTAGCTAGTAGAAGAAAAAATTACAGGTGGATTACTGCTTTGATATTAAATCGAAAATGTTCTAGCAAACATGACCTTACTTCAATAGTTATGAAGTTATGAAATATCAATGTTATCATTTTTTCGATATTTCTTACTTATTTTTGCGTAATTTAAAAAATAAAGATAAAACCTTGTAAACTGTCTATTTTCAATTTTCGCAAGATTTGTATTATTTGATTTGAATTGTATTGAAGGAAATGAATATTTCATAATCGATATGATCGAAATAATGATAGTTCAACTTTTTGCAAAAAATAAGTGAGAAATATTGAGAAAAGAAATGCAAAATTTTATATTGCATATATCCACAGCTATTTATTGGTTATGCTTCCTTGAACATTTTCGACTCATCACCAAGGCAGGAATCCAACCGCAAAGTTTTTGGTCCAAGTTATGAGACAGCCTGTATACGGACCATTTTAAATCAATAAAATCGCTTTGTGACCTATACCACATCACATGTGTGATGTGATGTGGTATAGACCCTTTTTATAGGGACACCTTCATTCCCGTTACTTACATCTTGGAGTTCGATCCCGAGAGCAATCTTGAAGAAGGCTGGCGTCTCCATGAGCATTATGGTATATCCAAGAAAAGCTCCTGCTTGGGTGGCAATTAAGGCTATGACAGGTTTACTCGTGAAGATAGCCTTCCACGGCACTTTCTTTTTCTGAAAGTTAAAAATATTTAATTTTCCTCTAATCGCCTATTTAAATGATTTACTATTTGTGTAAGTTAAATTTTTATATCAATATCTTCAATATCATATATCGCAGGCTTGTTTCTGTTAAGGGGTTACCATGGGAGCCTGAATTTTTAACAGACTGTGATTATTATTTTTTAATTTTAACAGGCCTAATTATAGAATCGAAAAAAATCACAAAACACCCAGGATTGAGTAAATCACATAGATTAATTGTGACCTTACCGGGAATCGAACCCGGAATTCTCGGTATGAGAAGTCAGTATCATGTCCACTGGGTTACGAGGGCCGACTATTATTTTATTGACTATTTATAAAGTTTTCCGAGCGCCTCCACCTTTCCTGGTTGTGATGTAACTTTCCACAGTGCACTTTTGTACGACATTGAAAAGAAGGTCATGTTTTATATAAGTGATTAATCTATAATTCAATTTAGTTTTTTTATTACTACCTTTCATACGTTAATTAACCGACCGAATATGTGAAAAAGTTAATATCTATTCGTAGTATCTATTAGATATAAAATTTCTCTGCGGTTTGTTGAAATTTTCCGGGTTAATTAAACGATGCATTTTTCATATTGTATCAATAAGTATCGAATACAATATTTTAATATTTTATCTACGCACATTGTAACTAATCTATTTTTACATATTTAAATAATTTTGAGAGTACAACACTGACCCCATCAAATAAATCTTGCCCTAGCGACTTCTCTATGAAGGCTTTCTCCTCTGCCGAAATAGTGTTGTGCTCAGCGGGTGAGTTAGCTCCGTAACGTAACCACAAAAGACCATTCACGAGGCACGTGAACCCAAAAAAATAGAATATCCAAGGCCAGCCCACGAGGCTTGTTGCAAGGTAAGCCGATATCGGCGTCGCCAGGATTGTGGATATAGGAACACCTAAAAAATTAATCAAAAGTATTATCTCACCATAAACAAGACAAATTCTGGCAAATTAAACAATGTATAAATCGTTAAAATTTAGAAAAATCCAAAATTATACTATAATATTATTAAATTATTTTAAACGAAAATTTGTTATTTTTATCTCGATTAGATCACGGGAAAAGGGTTAAAAATCGATCCAAGTTTTTTCGGCAGACAAGCAGACGTTACGAGTTAAAAAGAAAGGGAGTTAATAATATAAACGTCGACATCAGCTCCAGGTTTTAGCTATGGAGCCAGAATTTTATTTAAATTAAATCCCTGTTATCTTTTAATTTAATCACGGTCAGTTTAAAAATACTCCTTTATTCAGTGATGGCAAACCTATGTATGACTCCCGTGTCAAATGTGCCACTGCGTTTTGGGTAACAAGATCCAGCATGCGCACAATAATTTAACAAACCGCACTGGCAAATAAACCAGACCCAGGCTGACAAAATGCCAAAATTACATATAAAAGTATAAGCACATATCACGTATAGAAATAGAACATGCATATAATACACCGGGAGAGTTCGGTTAGATTTTTTATTTACAGAATTTTTAACACGCCGACTATAAAAGGTCCGCTATCACTGCCTTTATTTATAATATCATAATTTTAATATTCTAAAAAAATATTCAGCTATATTGGATGACGGGAAGTATACTTTTTATTTTCAAAGATATTTCAACAAGTAATCAAACTCACATATATAAAAATCAGAAATATTCAATTAAATTGTTTGATATTTGAATTTAAATCATCCTTAGATATAAAAGTGAAGTTTTTGGATATAGTATTAAAAGAAAAAATTGCGACAGAATTCAATAAATCGCCACATCTTTCAAAAACAGAAAAAGTCTTCATCTCATAGAAAAAAACACAAAAACAGACAGTAAAATAATAAAAATACCGTGGAATAACTCTTGGGTAAAGCATCATAAGACCGACACACATACCTGGGCTTTTATTATAATGTATTAACTTGCTGTAACCCGTCAACAAAGAAGGATATTTTATTTCTGAATTTCAACTTTACAGTAAGTATATTACTAGTTATATATAATTAGTCAAAACAAAAAAGTGGAAACACAATCTAAAATGTAAAAATGATATGTGTACTATATGAAATAATTTATTTATTTATTATTCATTACCTATTATTAATGTTAAAATTAAAATGTTCACAAAATCTTAATACTTTGTACTAATGTCACTCTAGGGCCGTATATTAGGGTCATTAATGACCTGTTGACGGTTTACATAAATATTAAATAAAAAATCATACTAATTTTGAAAACGGAATAATGTTTTGATTTTATTTAATTAATAATGAATCGAATAAGAACCGAACTGAAATGAGAACCGAGAAGAGAAACGAAAAGAATTATTACCTTTATTAATGTTAAAATTAAAATGTTCACAAAATCTTCATACTTTGTACTAATGTCACTATAGGGCCATATATTAGGGTCATTAATGACCTGTTGGCGGTCTGTTTGTCAAAAAAATAAAAATTAAATACAAAATCGTACAAATTTTGAAACGGAATAATGTTTTCATTTTATTTAATTAATAATGAAGTGAAATGAGAACAGCCGCACACATATTTTGAAAATGGATGAAATCAGCTATTCGATTTTAGTTACAGTTTCGGATTGACATTCGAAATTAGTATTATTAGTATTATCCCAATTATAATAATTTCGTTGTCCGTCCGTCCGTCCGTCCGTCTGTCTGTCTGTCTGTCTGTCTGTCCCCGTAGCTTCGTTTTATGTCCGCAACTCTTTTATAGTATTTTTTTTTCAATAAAATAAATAAATACTCATTCCTTAGGTACCAACATGTAAAAGTACCGTCATTTTTTATGGTTTTGACAGTTTTGACGGTTACAACTAGTTGGGGATATTAATTTCTAACGAGAGTTTAGCAAATTTCACGTTACTGCGTAACTAAAAAACCTTAAACATTAAATTAAAAAATAAATTTATCTCTGATAATGAAATCCGCGATGGAATAAGAAACATGAGCCATAGATATTGAATACACATGGCACATTTCTACTTGGAAGATTCTGATCGGCCAATTTATTTTATTTCGAATTAATTCCGAAGAATTTAAAAATATTTTGATGTGTTTGCTAGCTTTTCTAGTGATTCAGTGGTAATGAGGCCGAACTTTATTCCATTCCAGCAAGTAAGTCCTATATTTTATAGCACACGCGTTCAGAATATTGATGTGACACGTTTTTCGTATACGCATTTAAAAAAAAACAACACTATTTGTGTTAAATTTTTGAAACTTATAATTATTGGACGCCCTCTTTGTTGAATCACGGATATAGCGTACCTTGACAGGGATTTTATTTTATTTATTAATTATATAGATTATTGAAAATTTTACCGGCGTACACCAAGTTTCCGAGTCGGTTTCTCTCAGAAGTGGGCACCCACTTTCCCAGAAGAGTGTGGATTGAAGGAAAGAGGAAACCCTGCAGAAGACCACAAGCCACCCTGCTAGCGCACACCCCCTGCCAGCCTCCCTGGAAACCATGACTTTAATATTGTAACGAGATGAGTAGAATCGAAAATAATAACGCACTATCGAAGGGTCTCGAAATCGCATTACATAACACTCTGGAATAATCTGGAATCGATTAGAACATTAATACTGTAAATATAGAGAAATTGCTAGAAATGTTCTCGAAGCATCGCGAAATCAACATGTTTGGTATAAAATATAATATAATAAGACCGTAACGGGAGCAGTGTAACCAGTGCGTGTAAACCGAGTGACAGACATCGGGCGAAGTACTTCGGTGCGAAATTGAACAAGATATTCTCGAAAGTGATCGATGCGATAGAAACAGCGTTATTAGGGCGAATTAAGTAAATTTTTAGAAACATTTAATGACATTAAATTTAAGAAAAGTGCTCCAACTAAATTAGTGTTCAGTGACATTTTGCGTATTAAATAAAACTTTAATTAATTTTGAATGTTTCATTTGTCTCCCGTAGTCACGTCCCGTGACAAAATAAATCTCATTTTTTTAATTTAAATAATATTTTTACAATTGTTGGTGTATTTTTATTATTTTGTCGGCGAATTAAAAAATCATTGTGTCTAACGTTCTATTTTCGAAACACTATTTTCAAACTAACATTTAATATTTCTTCGTTGATTTTATTATTTTCATCTTATTTTTAATGAAACTCGTTATTTAACTAGCACATATCGTTGTCACTGAAAGCAGAAATATAAATAAAAATTATACGTCTCCAAATTATAATTTTCTATCAACGCTACTTACATTATTAAGCCCAATAAACTGGACTTTTATTTATTTATTTAGAGCAACTTTGATCTGTGATTGTATATCCGAAAGTTTTTTTTTTTTTTAAATATGTAGTAGTACTCAGTGCATTCTTCGAATACCGATTTGTTCCCCTAAATAAAAAAAGCATATTCATAAATTTTAATAATAATTTTTAAAAACCATTAACTTGGTTTAAAATAAACTATCTATTTTAAAGAAATTTTTTACTATTTACAAGAATTTCATAAAACATTGATATATTTAACGAAGTAAATAAATATAAACAAACATATATTTTACATCAATCTTATGATACACTAAGTTATTAACATAATAATCATCAATGCGAAGACAATAATCATTTTGTAAGGAATTATTTCGGCTTGCGTTTGTATAAAATTGTTTAGTTTTGAAATCATATAATATAAATGATTGATGTATTTTATAAAAATGAACTCAGAATATTTTGAGTTTGTCCAAATTTTTTAGAAAACAGTACCTACTGGATTTTGTCACAGGGACATCATTAATCAAGATATATTATAGAAAAACTGACCTAAAAAAGGAATTTAAAATATTATTTCAGGCCTATTCTAGTATAATGCTAATAATTCGGAAGAATCTCATTACGCATATAAAGGATAAAAAAAATCCAATTATTAAAATAGATATGTCGTTAGTGACATCTATGGTTAATTAAGGGGAATGAAAAAGTTTTGGATGCCGTTCGCGCTAATGATTATTACAACACACATATGAAACAGGTTGTATAATTTAAATATATACTAAAAAAAATGATAGATGTGCCTTTCTTTCATGGGTAGAAATGGTGAACGTTACATTGTACAAAGTGATCACTTAAGCCAGCCGTAGATCATAGGTCACCCTATGAACACCCAAAGACTTCCATACCTACATTCCCATAAAAAGTAAATATGTATATAATTTCATATCTGTAAGATATATTTAATATTTTATATATAATATTTCTTGACAAATGAAACTCACCACATAAGCAGCACCCGGGGTCAAGAACGAGAGCACTCCGGATGAAATGACAGAAAGAGCGGCAAATGGCTTCCCGCCATATTTGCAGACCAGATATCCCGCGCAGAATTGCATCGGCAGTTCGCCCCAACTGAATGAACTTAAAATGATTCCTTGTATCGGCTTTCCCCATTCAAACGTCTAGAAAATTAATTGAATTTTGAAAAATTAACCAACTCACACTACAATGTATCTCTAAGAAGAGTAAATACGAGGATTGTTTGCCTTTTCAGGACACTCAAATTGAAGTACCAAATTTGATGGACATTAATATTGTGTGTATGTTATGTGACTATCTAAATAAGTTATTTTTGCGTAGTTTTCACATGTGTCATGGTGGACCAAGGAAAAGGCGAGTCCGGAAAAGTAGCTAGAAGCACGATCTAGTTTTAATGGCGTCACTAAGCCTGGGAAAATAATACGAGTAACTGGATTGCCACACTAACCAAACAAAAAAGAGAAAGAGGAATGCGAATATACCTGCACAGCATTTAAAAGAGTGTGCGGTTCGAGGATAGGAAAACTCGGCAGTTTAAGGACAACACATCATGGAAACTTCATCCTTGCAATAAAGGACCTCCGAAGACTGGCCATTACACCGTTTCTGTAGAGGTGGACAGAGAAGATACGCCACAATCTTTTGTCCCAACGCAACATTCGTACCTTTTTCACTTTCATACATACTCGTCGATCGTTTTCAACTAGTTTGAAGCATCAAACAGGACCGTCTTACAATATACTCGTATGGTATATGTGACGCTCTCTGCCTTCAATATTCGTCTCATTTATTTTCTTTAAAAATATCTCCTCATTCATGCATTTCGTATGATCATCATAGCAACCCTAAATTCAATTTATTATGCTTCGTAAATTTTGTAACGTACTTTGTAAAAGATTATTCACTTTTTACTTACCAAGAATCACAAAGCAATAAATACATAAATAACTTTTTGATGAATTTCAAGACTTTGAATTTTACCTTCTTTCACGATTAAAAAAATACAGTTCTTCGTGCATATCACTATTAGTGGTATAAGATCTTTTATTTCAAGATATCGATTATTGTATATCTGAAAAGTTCTCCTGAATGGATAATAAATAAAAAAAGATATATTATGATACAGTTATTACTTTGTGATGCAAAATGATGGTGATATCTATTATTTATTACACCTGATGATAAGAGAGACTGCTCTTCTTGAAAGTATAATAATTACAACATATATTAACGTGTATGTAGTTCAAAGTATAGTGTATAATTATAATTATTATATAATTATAATTATCCATATTCTTCACCAATCCTACATCACATAGTTTCATCTCGTTACATCACATTACTCATTTTTAAGCAACTTTATAATATCTCCTAATGTAAACATGTGTGTTAGTACTCTGTTACATGAGATAGTACATTGTTAATCTTGGTATTGAAATAGTAATTTCTTGGAATACGTATTCTTAATATATCAATAAAACAATGGCCCTGTGGTAACACTGGACATCAGAATACAAACAATTTACTGAGTAGACAAACACACCATAAGCTGAATTCTCGCGTCTGTAGACTTAAGACTTATAGTGATCATAGTTACTGAAGAACTTACATTTTGATAAGCTGATTGATTTGTGGTGCATAAAATTGTACTCCTTACTTTGTTTTACATTGTGTCCTCTGATTTTCTCTGTCTTCTGTCTCTCTATCCTAGAGGAAGTTTACAGTAAGAGGTAGACAATAAATGCTGCACCTACTGTAATTGTTCCATTGTGTATGGTTGCATCTGTCATTCCCAAAAGGGCGACATTCATACATCCCCTGACGAAGTTTGATGTGCAGATGCATGTGAAGAGTATCAAAACTTGCGTATGTCTTTTTCCGTAGCTTGGCTCTATAAATATACAAATAAATATTTTGTACAGTTGAATTATTTAATCGTCTATTTTATCCAAGTCACGATGTTTAAAATAAAGAAGTCGCGATGTTTAAAATAAAGATTTTATCCAGTTTTATATGTGGGGTATAAAAACAAAAACAGTAATATCCAAAAAATTTAATAAATGCTTTGAATACAGTCACCGATGATTACTTATTTGAAGTATACTGAATTCTAGATTTTATATGTCTATCCCTTCAGAAATCATATTTCTTATAAATTTATAGGCTTTTCTTTAAAATCTCGAATTCAGTACATTATAAATTAATAATCCTCGATGACTGCATTAATTTATTTTAAAAAAATTTATCATTTTAAATTGTAATACCTCTAAAAAATACCCTACAATCTACTATCACATCACATTCTCATTTCATACTGAGAAGTATTCTCATTTCTTCATACATCCTTAAATTGCCCGGTTCAGTATGCTCCGTAAATATTTTTTAATATGTTATTTAAATTATTGATTTACTGATCTCTACATGCGTACGATATTTTAAATTGCATTAATTCAAGTAAATGTGTACCTTTTTTTTCTGAATCCACGATTTCATAGTTAATATTAAATGTATGTGATTCCTCCATGCCGCGGTCTATTAATTATCTTCTTGAAGACTTCTGAAAGAAAAAGAGTATTAATTTTTTAAGTAAAACAATTTTCGTAGTGGGAGAATATATATGAATTAAATATCTTAACTAGCCCAACAATATTAATTCTCAAAAATTTTTAGTACGTTAGTTAACAATTTTCTTAATGACGAACGGGATAGTGGTATCTGTTTACTACCGTCTCTTTATGCTCACTTGTTCAAAATGACTGGAAAAAATTGTTGTCACACGTTTGACATGTTGAAGTGTCACTGATATGGAAAATGTAAATATATATTTTAAGATAATGAGTTGGGAAAACAAAATCTCTAAGAAAATTAACGCCGCAACCTAAATAAATTTGGGAATCTTCAGAAGAAACCAACAAATAAGACGCTAAAAACTCAGGTTTTTGGAACCGTTCAGAATATATGCAGTCTAGGATTTTCTGTCATGTTTATACGACCTTTCTGGTCCCATTACAGGGTACATATATCCCACACATCAACCTTAATGTTCGACATGACAGAATATCGCAGAAATGTCTTAACTAATTTAATAGCAAGTAAAGTTCTCTTGCAAGAAATCATTATATTAATAATAAGACATGTTATATTAATCTTCTCGATTTTTGTCGAAAAACCTTAAGTTTGTAATATAGGAAAAAATCTTAGAGATTAAGATGGTGTACTTACCAAAGATACCAATGAAGCTAAATTTATATAGAGAGTTGCAAAAGGATGAACAAGGAGTAAATTGCATCTAATTTAATACTTGTATCTTAAAACTAAATAATATTACTTGCAATATTCTTTGCATCTCTACTTTACATTGTACAAACGCATAATATAACATTTTTTTGAATTACAATATCGTTTGTTCATGTATTGCCTATTTTTGTGATAATCCTTTTCATAAAAATATGATATTATACAGAACAATTATACCTACATATATAATTTCTTTCCACTAGTGACCTAATTTCTTTCATTCATTCATCTTCATCCCCTTGAGCTGTTTCCATGTTCCCCTGTCTTGCGCTGCCTCTGTATGAGTCATCCAATCTAGACCCATTCTTTTTTCGTACATATTTTTTGTTGCCTCTCCCAGCTTAATCTGGGGGGACCCACCGGCCGGTTTAAATTGTGTGTTTTATTGTATTATTATTCTTACCTCAATTTAATTGTAAAAAAATGTATTATTACTGAATATAATTTCATTTAAATTTATTTCTATCTGTTAAGATAAATTATAGAAATGTCACAGAGATGAAGCAAGTTGTATGGGAAACGTATATGGGAGTCTTAATAGGGTTTTTTATTTATTTTATGGGAATTTCATTATTCTTACATTGACAAATTTTCACAATAATTTAATAACCTACATGTCTATTTAATCTATTTAATAACCTACATATGAATTGATATTACACTAAATATTTTTGTGTGGGTGCCCGACAAGGCAATGGGGGCCACCTCTGATGAGGTGTTAATGAACCAATTATTAACTAGTGAACTAGAGAAGCTTGTTAGTCTAGTTAGTGTATGACTTTCGCCTAATTATCTAGTGATCCAATCATTCGATCCAGTGTTATCTAGCCGATCTAGTGTTATCTACTCGATCCAGATACTAAGAAGACCAGCATGGTCTAGGAGAATCACAAATTAGTTCTAATTTTTTTTAAAAGTGTTAATAAAAAGTTTTAAAATAGTCAAAATATTGATAGAATACGTATTCCGTGTTCACATCTCTATTTAAAAAAAAACAATGGGGAACGTATACTGTAGACAGCGATGCTAAAGAAATAACAATATGATTTGATAAATATACGGCAGCGGCGTGCAGTCAATATTTAGAGCTAAGCTGTTCGTAACGACAACAGAACTTCTACGACTTAAAGTATGTACCTACCTCGTAATATTCCTACCACAATTATTCTCTTACTAGCTGTAACTTGTCAAAAATGATGGTACTTTTACACGTCAGTTCCTAAGGAATAACTATTAATTTATTTTATAAAAAAAATCGAAAAAAATCGAAAAAAAAAATCTAAAAAAAAAATTTAAAAAATTTCAAAAATAAAAAAAAAAATAAAAAAAAAATTGTCGTAAAAATTTTTTTTCGAGGATAAAATTTACTATAAAGAAATTACGGACATTACACGAAGTTTAGGCGACAGACAGACAGACGGACGGACAGACAGTCAACGAAATTATTGTGATTATTTTGAGTATAATAAATTGTCACGTATAGGTATATTAAATTGTTTTTACTTTTGAAATATATGTCAACGTATAACTATTGCCACAATGTACTGACAGAGTGCGATCAATTAGTTTTATCAAGGTTTTTATTTGGGAAGAATGCTTAAGTGAATTCCACAATTTATTATCGAGATTTTTTAGCATTGAATTGTATTTATTATAATAAAGGATTTGTTTTCTTATCTTTTAAACATGCATTTTTTTATTAATTGGCATTATTGAAATGTTTCATAGTAGTAGTTTAGTCACGGCATACTAAAAAGTAGATCACTACTGTTTAGTATACCGACAGCAGTGGAGTGCAGCACATACAAGCAAAAAGTTGTGCATTACTAAAGATTATGGGAAACAAATATTAATCAAATAATACTTACCTTAAGAAAAAGTTTATTTAAAATTTTAGCCGTAATTCGTGGCTACAGCTAAATTATTTTATTTCAGACGTTTCTATATCCAACTTCTCTTGTTTGCGCGCATCAGATTTGTTTATTAGATACAGTCAAAACGAGGAAACACTCGTCCTGAATTGTGTACTTTCCTACTGGAACCGTACAATTATATATTTGTCCATCTATCTTTATGTCTGCGAGTTTTTTGTAGTAGTCAAATAAATATTTCGTAGAATAGAGTGTTTCTTCAAAGATCTAACGTGAGGTGAGGACTGCGTGCACGTCACTTGCAGGACATTTTTACAAATTTCATAGATACTTTCACACACAACTTTTTGTGTGAATTCTATTTCTCTTTTCTATAGTGAACTCCAACTGTCAAAACATAATAATATATGATCTACATATTATGTTGAGTGTGTTTGTTCTTTTCTCTTATTTTTATTTGAATTACTGAGTTCATTAATTACAATTGACAGTACAAATTTAATCTGTATCTGTTTACATAAATTATTTTATGGTCATTTATAAAGGTAGTTCGTAAAATGTAGGTCTTTTAACATTTTATACGCAATATGAAAATGTTTATTTACAAAGACATTTTTATCGATAATATCATAAAATGTTTGATTTATTTTTATGAAATGATTTGAAATTAGTGTTATTCCCGATTTAATTACATATAAATCGCCTTCGAAATATATTGAAAATTTTTGTTGTTTTATATATAAAATATTTATATATTTAGAAAATCCTGGTTTAAAATACTTCTTTTACAGTGTAGTTATTTTTGTGAAATAAAGAAAATTCAAATAGTTCATTATATACAGTTAAAAAATTACAAAATATGTATATACCTATATATATATATATATATGCGTATATATATTTTTGAAATAAAGTATGTATAGTTGGTCACAGCATAACCTAAGTTTATACCTGCTGCAGCCCACCACTGGTCGACAGATATGCGCAACACCATTGGGTTTTACTAAAAAGTAAATATTTTAAAATGTTACATCATCATTCACTAAATATGAGTTAAAATAAAAAAGAAGGAATTAATAAATTGAAAATAATAATTTTCAGGCGAATCCTGGTGCATATATTAAATAATTCGGAATAATGTCATATATACATTAAAAAGAATATTATTTATTACATTTAAAGTGGAATATATAGTTATATTCCACTTTAAAAAATAAAGTTTAACTATTTGTAAATAGTTATCTTTCAAATTTATTTTCATGTTAAGTAGGTACTTTATAATTTTTAATTTTTCATATATAATTTTTTCTATATTTTTATCGTTTATACTTGGTTCTTTAAATTTAATTTGTTAGTATACAATTGTATCCTGACGAAGGGGCCATGGGCTCTGAAACATGTTGATATTTATCAATACAAAAGTGGTGAAAACTATGTTTATTTTTATTAATTACTTTCATACACGTTTCTCAAGGTTCGACTCCGTGAGACGTCTATAATTTGTGCTAATTAAAATAATATTATTTTTATAAGCACCAAATCATATTTCAATTGAAATGTGTATTACAATACGTCGTCATCAATATTTATTATATTCAATGCACGTGATATTACAGAAGGTTATTAAGTAAATCGAATTATTGATTTCAATTCTTCATTTCTTTTCAGATAAATAATATAATTATATTCATTTTTCTAATTTAAATAGTTCACATATCCGTACTTACTTACACTTGGATTACAGGAATATAATGGCCGCTCTGCTTGTCTAATAAAAATATCGTTGTTTTTTTATTTTTTATAAAAACTTGCAAAAACTTTGTACAAAGCACACTAATTTTTTCTAATGTCGACCAGCTTCGATACCGCTGTCTCTTTGTCAAGACCGACGCACTATATTTTTATACTAATAAACTGGCATGAAATATCCACATATATGGATATCACAACAAGCAACGACTGGTTTAGTTCAAACTCAACTTAGGGTATTGATATATGTATATGTTTGATTGTACATGTACCTACATATACAATTGTATGGAGTAAATCAACTCGAGATGTAATTTATAATTATAATATTATTGATAAGAATACAATGGTTCATAAACAAAAGAAAATTTATTGATTACATTTTTTTAAATCTCAATAAAAAACGAGATCGAAATTTTACATAAAAATCATGGACGCCTTAAACTAGATGCTAGATAATTTAGAAATGTTAGAAATCAAAAAATCCCTCTCTATCAAATTAAATATATTATCGTTGTCTGTCCGTTTGTCTCTCTTTCTGTCTGTCTGTCTGTCAGTCTATCGTGTTTCCGTCTGTTCGTAACTTCGTATTACGTCGTCGAACCGAACCGGCAGCTTAACATATGTTGTTACCGTCGCCTCTCCGTGGACCGAAAAATATACTATGTAATAAACTAGGGAGAAAGACGCGAAAAACTTCATGTTCCGTGATTTTTCACGGGTGCTCGGCTAGTCTAATATAATTAACCACCAATTAAATTTAACAAATAATCCATCATTTTATGAAAGATTCAACATAAAACAACAACAACGAAGCCAATGGCTTCGAAACATGTTGAATTTTTTCAATAAATAAGTGGTGTTTACAAAGTTAATTTAAATAAATTATAATTATGTCACCACAAAATAAATTTGCTATATTTAAAGAAGAAATAATCCATCATTTAATATATTCCCCATTTCCATGTCTCACTATCAAATTCCACCCTTTTCCCCATTATAAATAGTCCAATCATTTGGTGCTAAAAAGGGGGTTACCTAGAAAGTTTTCCGGAAGTTTTGAAAATATGTAATTTTATAGATTTTGATGTGCTTCTTCCGAATTTCAACTTTGCCACCTCGTATCTTGATAAGAATTTTTTCGACATCTCCTTTCCGACTCATTTTACGTTGTCATTATACACATAAACACATTATAAACATGTGATTCAAAATAAAACTAGAGAAAATTTCCCACAATTTATGTAATAAACTTTTTTTCCCTAAAATCAATAGTTTTCAAGTCCATCAAGAACAGCGAAGCTAAGAAGAATGCGCTAAATTTTGGAATAGTGAATTGGATGTGGATTAGGCCTACTGGGGATACCACGATAAAAAAACGCGCCGCTTACTCTATCTCAAGGTGGTGTGGAAAATTTTTGGTCAAAACGCGTGTTGAACTTCACTTTGCGGCGCTCGTACGCCAAAACTGTTGATTTTACGGAAAAAAATGTTATTACGTAAATTATTGGAAATTTTCCCTTAATTTATTTTGTGTAATTTGTTTTTGTCGTAAAATGAGTCGAAAAGGAGATATTGTCAAAAAACTGGTTAAAAAAATGGCCGCGCGAGCGGCATAGATACGAGGTGGCAAAGTTAAAATTCGGAAAGAGCACATCGAAATCTATAAAATTACCCATTTTCGAAAACTCCCAGAAAACTTTTCAGGTAAAACTACAAAATTACTGGAGTAAAATGAGGACAATGTTTTTTTTTAACTCTGTCGGTTTCGATACTGTACCGTGTCTTCGTCAGGGCGTACGCACAATAACTTCCATTAATTAAAAGTGGGGGTATAGCCTAGTGTGTTTTATACAAATTTTATTACTTTTCTCAAATTAGTATGTATTTCTTTTAAAAATAAATTTAATTTTTAGTTTTAAACCACTTATTCGTCAACTACTTGTGTTCTTAAAAATTTGAACATTGTCAAAAATATTGTTAATAAATTTAATTATTCATGATAAATTATTGTCTACTGGAAAATTTTCTTTGAGTTAATTCGTTTACGATGATTTAATTTAGAAAAAGTAAAATAATGCATTTTGAAATACACTGATAGAAAAATAATAATAACACAGATAACCGGCTACTTTATTTTTATGTTCAAACAGTTATTATGGGTGGAAGCCGTGATTGGCTATCCAGCCATAACTTATACATTAGATAAAAAAAATCATATCAACATTATATTTTGTTTTCTGCATTGCAATAATTCATCTCTCTTTCTTTCACCGGCAACAATTCTATTACGGCGTCAGGGGCTCCATCATCTGAAATAGAACATATATTATCGAATCAGGTTTTACAAAATATTTTGCAGTGAGAAATTCACAATGTTTTCATGTGTAAAATAAAGCGTATTTGCCTCAGAGTATAAAATTATACAGGATTGTAACTTTAGGGGAGTGGATTAAGGCATGGCGGAAGTACTTCTCCCGTATGCCTTTAATTTTTTTTAAATTTTAATTTATTTAATTAAATCTTAACAGTTTCAATGATTATAATGTTAGAACACAGTGTACATTACATAAATCAATTACAAAGATTCGCAGATGTATAAGACGTAGTAAATTAAGTACAATGTTGGATAGAGGAATATTTGAAAGCTAAGAGAATGTATTATAGTAAGCAACAAACAATATTGAAGTAAAATAATAGTAGTCCCAATTTCAATAATTTCGTTGCCTGTCTGTCCGTCCATCTGTCTATGCGAGTAACTTCGTTCAATGTCCGTAACTTTTGCAATTTTTTTTGTACGAAATTTTTTTTTTGGAATTACTAAAATTTTTTTTTCCGAATTTTTTTTAAAATAAAATAAACAAATACTTATTACTTAGGAACCGACATTTTTGACCTGTAAAATATAGCTAGTCAAAATAAATAAATTAGTTAAGTTAATGAGTTTTGCTAGCAACACGAATAGGGATGGAAGGGAAAGGATAGGGAGGTAGAAGTCAGAGAAGAGATGGAGGAAGAGAAGATAAAAATCCATTTAGTGTTGATGCAAGTCCTTCATTCCGCAAGTCGAGTAATTATAATAATAAAAGTAATAATAATAATAATTTTTATTCCAGCGTAACAAGGTTGTTAGTGTAAGACATGGTCGGCCATATAAATTACAAATTACATATAGGTTATATTGAAGCATAACACACATAGAGAGAAAATATAAAAGAGAGAAAAAGGAAGAAAAATAAAAAAAAGAGCGTTTAAAAATTAAAATAATTAAGAAAAAAGAAGTAACGGAAAAAGTACAGCTATTAAATAAATAAAGTAATATATACCTTAAAAATACGACGATAAATACACATACACAATAATGGTGAAATAGTTTAGTGGTACTAGAATACAGTACCTAAATATAAACTATAGCATTTTTTCAATGCGGTAAGATCAATATTGAAGAGGTCAACATCGATACAATTATGGTTGAATGTTGCATGTACGAAGTAAAAGTACATGGGATATTCTATTTCTACATGGAGCAGCACCTGTCGGGTTCGAACAGGTAACATGAAAGGAGATTAAGTCCAGTTGACTAGGACAGTCGAGATATCCTCTCAGTAGTTTAACTAATAGTATTAGAGCACATGCCCTTCGATGTTCGTGAGTTTTCATGTGTTTTATATATATTTGTAATGAAATTAAAATATTTATTCTTGCATAATTAAATCCCTAATTAAATCTATTTTTTTACAATAGACATTGTTTTTTAAATTATTTTTTAATTTTTTCCCAAACTGAGTCTTTTCAATTAAAACGTCGATTTGTAAGAAACCGCGACTTATTTACTAAGAAATTCTATGTGTAAAGAGTTTTTGTTTGATCTTTTCATAATTGTTTCTAAATTTACATATAATTTTTTACATAGTACATAGTTTATTTACAAATTATTTTTTGTAGTATTTTTTTAAACAGGTGGAACCAGGAAATATCCGTCATTTCATGTCCATATAATTTGGTGGTATATGGTATTCACCTTTTAATCTACAGCTAAGAAGTTAATCAATAAGTGGCTTTTAACAGTCTTAACAAATAAAACAGACTATAAACTAGGCAACTTCTTTAATCTACTGAGACTGATAAAAATTACTGTTAGGGCGACATCTGCAAGTGACGCCCTAAACTATTTACATTTGTTATAAATATCATCAATTAATCTCCCGAAGGCGACATCTGTTGGATAGAGAGTAAGAAAATGTGACTTTTTTCTAGATTTTTTTTATATTACGTTTCAACAGGGAAAGCAGCACAATTGCGTCACAAAACATCCAGGCACATCAAAAATCGAACTCGGAATCCTCAGTGTGAGAAGCCAGTGTCATGCCCACAGCTACGAGAGCCGCCACGTATTAATAATTAATAAAATAGAAATAAAGTTTTTTTTTTCCTTCATTGTATTATGGAAGTATTCGTGAGTTATTATTTATGACTTAAATATGATTTAACGCATTTTAATAGATTACTAGCTGTGCACGCGCGGCTTCGCATGCGTAGATATTTAGTACCTACACTGTTTGGATCGTCATAGAATTTTCGCGAACCTTCTAGAACATTCTCCTTCCAGAACTTTCAAGAAATTTATCGAATATACAGGAACCTTCTAGACACACCGACACATTCCGCCACTCAGTTTAGAACCTTATAGAACTTTCGGGAATTTCGTAGAACCTTCTCCTTCCAGAACTTTCTAGAGCAGGTTTTTCCTGAACCTTCTAGACTCACCGACACAGTCGGCGCACCTATTTTGAAACAATCTGAAGCATTTGCGGCTTTCCCATAACAAAACAATTTTCGTCCATCAAACTCGCATATTTTCGATGTGATACCAAGGACTATCAATCAATTCATTCAATATATTAAATATTATATATATATGTAAGTTCTAACTACTTTGGGGGTAACCCGCGTCAAATTCTGGTCGTCAGGACCAGTCGTCTGCCGACGTTTCAAACAGATCTCACTGTTCATCTTCAGGGCGCCTTATCGATGAGCTGCTTCTCCAAAAAGCGTACAACCGTTTGGGTCCGGACCTCACCGTCAAGTGTTTCACTTGAAGCTCATCGACAAGGCGCCCTGAAGATGAACAGTGAGATCTGTTCGAAACGTCGGGCAGACGACTGGTCCTGACGACCAGAATTCGACGCGGGTTACCCCCAAAGTAGTTAGAACTAACACATACTGTACCGTGAAAGCCTACGATTTAACATATATATATATATATAATATATATATATATATATATAATAATAATATTGAATATATTGAATGAATTGATTGATTATTAAATACATACGAACTTACTAATGTTATTTAAGTTATTAAATTCATTCCACGGTTGGACGTCTGCGCTTCCAAACATGAGGTAGAGTACATTTCCAAAGAAGTAGCATCCTGCAGTTATCAGGAACACGGCGCGCCATTGCTTTACATCAGTCTGCAAATGTAAAAAATAAGTAAATAAATGCGAAAGCGGAAAAATAAATAAAAACATGGTATATAACATTCTTATAAAGATAGGAAGAACAGGGATTAGGTACGGTAATTTGCTTACCAACAATTTCTCTCTACACTTGATCGTCCACAATTGCTCGCCAGATTGCGTGACATGATATTTCAGTTCTTTTTTACATGAATATAAATAATATAGATTGAGATACATGTTCAGTGAAAAACATACTCGTGTTCATATATTTTCAATGATTATTTACAAACAAGTGTCGTCTACTAAAAGTATGTATAGAGGTTGGGTTAGGTTAGATTAGATTAGGTTAGGTTATGTGCTAGCAATTGTTGGCAAGCAACTTTCCGGCGAGTAATTGTGGGCGGCCACTGTGGGCGAGCAATTGTTGGCTAGCAATTCTCTGTTAATCGGAAAATAGTATATTTCCAATAAAAAAAAATTGTAAAATAATATTTTTTTATACAGGTGTAAAGAATAAATGTACCTGGCTAAGGTTGTAAATGGTGGTTTAATAACTATGAATGAATATTTTGAGTATACCCAAATTTTTCAAGAACACAATAATGGATTTTATACCCAGGAACATATATTATAGATGTCTGTTAGAGATGAAGCTATATTTTCATATAGGAAAGTAGGTATGGAAGTCTTTTTGGGTGTTTATAGGGCTTACGACCTACCGTACGGCTGGCTTAAGTGAACATATATAATGTAATGTCACCATTTCCACCCATGATAGACTACCACATCTGTAAAATTTTTAGAATTTGTATATATCTTTAAGTTACACAACTTGTTATGTATGTGAGTTGTATTTTTATTACCGCCACCTGTAGTCCAAAGCTTTTTTATTCCCATAATCCAATACAGATGTCACTATTGATAATGAAGTATCTATATTTTGATTGCAATTTTTAAAGCAATATCCTTTATATGTATATGAGATTCTTACGAATTATTAACATTTTACTAGAATATGCGTAATACGGATTCACATCAGATAATGATTATTCGAATTTTAATATTATTGGGTAAAATTTTATTGGTTTCACATTTAGGTAGAATTTTTGTAGAACGTGGAATGCTTTTTCGACATGTGTCTTTTAATTTCTATATGTGGAAGGCAAGAAACAAAAATCATTAATTTCGTTAAATTTGTATTATGTTTTCAGTAATGTATGTATGTAAAATTGAATAAAATAAAATATAAAATTTCTTACCGGATCTTCCAATATGTATCCTGTCATAATAGGTGCAAGGATAAATCCTACATCAGATATTATCAGCGACATGCCGATAATAATTCCAGCAAAATTTGGTGACAAGTCTATGTGATTTAACTAAAAAATAATTATATTTGTGTTTAATATTACTTTAGATTATAATATTTTCAATTAGTTGCATTTACTTTTTTTATTGTGTTTAAGGAAAATATGTATATGTATATGTTTTATTTTTCGATTGTAAAGTTGTGGTAGTTTTTTTTTACTTCCGACGAAATAACGTTACTTCTACATTGTTAAAATCGACAATATATAATTACATATATCCTTATGGCATTTATCCAGTGTCCATAATTTAGATTTCTCTCTTAATTTTTATTTAAGGACTACCTGTAACGCGTAAAAAAATGACGATATTTTACATGCCGATTCCTAAAGAATAAGTATTTACTTATTTATAGCCGATATACATGAAATATATAATAACGACTTTTATCAAAATATTTGAACATTTCTTTTATATATTCCCTGCCGGCAGTTAATGGTACTATTTTAAACGCTAGCGATTGTACTGGGCGGAACATGAAATGGTTGCTAAGCCATAGTATATATAATTAATGAAAATGAACTTAGTTTTCACCACTTTTATATTGAAAAATTTCAACGATAACTATTTGTCAAAAGGACTTTATAATATTCAATTTACTATTAACACTTTTTTTTATTTCCAAAGATTTATTATTTATTAGACTGTAATTTTGTATTAAACATTAATATCAAAAGAATGATCCATAGCCAAAACATGGTTAGGAAATTCCGAATAATTATTGCTACTTGAACACCTGTGTTCCTTAACTGTATTTTTACGCATTTTTCCTATTTGACAATAATTACAATCATTACAAATCAATTTATAAATACCCGATTTTCTTTACCCTTATCCCTATTATTTAATATGTTTTTTTTAAATTTATTGTTATTATAGAAAGCTGGTTTTTAAACAAAATTAGGGTTTAGCTATGGATTCTAATATCAGTCCTTTGGTGGCCGATATATTTTTTAATAATTTAGAGAAAAGAATTTTTAATAAGGATTTACAAATTTAACATACAAATTACACAGAATCACAGTTTGATAAATTATAAATTTTGGAAATAAAAAAAAAAGTTTTAATAGTAAATTTAATATTATAAATAACAAGGTCCTTTTTACAAATGGTTATCTTTAAAATTGTTCATGTGTCATGTTTTAGGTATTTCATTACTATTAATTTCCCAAATATAATTGATTGTCTATACTTCGATTTTTGATTTTTAATTTGATAGTATACAATTGTATCCTGACAAAGGGGCCATGGACTCTGAAATATGTTTTCGATACAATAGTGGTGAAAACAAAGTTCATTTTTATTAATTATATTAATAACGACACCACATAATTATTTTGCTCTTTTTGTAGAACATTGTATAAATGGTCGCGGACCTACGATAGAAGATGGCGCTATAAGAAGAAGAAGTATATATGTATTTAAAGTTTATTTTTGTCGGTCCACAGAGGTTCGGGTTTGCTGACCCGGGGTGAAAGTTCCATCTCCGGCCGTTTAATTTGTTTTTTAGCCGTGAATTCGAAATAAATTACGGATGTTACATAGACGGACGGACAGACGGACAGACAATGAAATTATTATGTTTATTTATCACGAAAGGTCGTATAGTATAGAATTTTACCGTATTTTGCCCGCGGGGTAAAATAAACATAATCGGTATTTACCGACCTTTACCGATAACTCTTTGAGATCGGAGATCAAAATTTTATTCAAGGATATAGACCATTACACGCGTTTAAACAACATAAACATATTTTCAAATAGTGCAGATTTAAGATGATGAAATTACTTTATTTTAAGTCGAACTAAAGTACTTTCATCATGGAAAAACAAAAAGTACCATTAATAATAATCTAGTCATAAAACTATAAAATATGACGTCTTAACGACTTAATTAAGAAAGATTATTATACTTATCAAGCAGTAAATTGACGTATATTTTAAAGCAAATATAATGAAACCGGCGAAGAATTTTTAGATAAGCTTAGATTTTATGTTAAATTAAACACAAATTTACTTGGTTTAAACCACTATGTTTTAGGTAACTTTAACCGGTTTCACAACCACCGTTCCTTCTTCAGCATAAAATACAAACTAAACATTACAAAATAAGGGCAATTATATTTTTGACAACTTGTTTTTGTTTATACATGCTGTATGATATTATGTGCATCGTTTAATATTATTTTATTACAACAAAAGAAACCACAAATTCACTAGATTTAAACTAAGTGAGTGTGTTTAATTTAATTTGCAATGAAAAATCACAAAAAAATAGCTTATTACAATTGTATAAGATTCAAAGGTTTAAATGTTATATGCTTACCAAGTTTGAGTGTAAATAAATGTTAAAGTTGTTGAAATAAAAAAAAATATATACAGAAAAGACTGTGTATCGAGAAAATATTTGCATAATATAGGGATACGAACTTGGTCATTTTACTCTCCAGGGAACAGCGATTTCTCTACACGAGGCCTAACCTAACGTAACCATCTCTCATTACGAAGAATTAGGAGACTTGCAAAATTTATTATTTTATTTTCAAATATATATGAACTTCATATTGCAATGAACACCAAAAAAATTGAGTTGACACCTTGATAAATCTACCCATTTTTAATTTAATGTTTATTTTAAAAATTGCTATTACCAATAATCCAGCGGCTGATAGAGCATCCAAAGCTGCAATAGCAACGACAAAGGATACAGCAATTGTGGTGCTTCCGGCAGGGACATACATCAACCCCACCAGAGCAAGGGCTGGTCCCCATGTTCCTAAACAACAGCATTGTAAGGCTTAAATATCCATAGATTACAAAAAAATTTTTGGTGATCAAAAACCATTTTGACTAACATAACATAATTCATGAAGTTCTTAGTTTTCATTGAAATATACTATGAAAAACATACCCAAAGTGTTCGCTAGCTTTCTGATTTTGGTCAAAGGTAGGTGTCCCTTGTTGAGGAGGTAATCAGCGATGAAACTGATCCCCATAACTACGAACACTGAAGCGACGTAGGGGAGAGCAGCCAGCAGACCACTCTTGAAACAAGAACAAAAACATAGTAATATTACAATACCACAGACCTCCATGGCGCGTGACTTATCGTGTTTTCAGATATTTTTGTAACTTACATCTTGCAGTTCAATGCCGAGAGCCATCTTGAAGAAGGTCGGCGTCTCGGTCAGCATGATGGTGTACCCGACAAAAGCCCCCACATGCGTTGCAATTAAAGCTATGACAGGTTTGCTCGTGAATATGGCTTTCCATGGAACTTTCTTTTTCTGAAAATAAAATAATGATATTTTTGCTTCATTTATACCAAAATTTAACGTAATATATATTTTTATTTACTCATTCATTTCAAGCTCCTAAGGACTTTTATATATTATATAGTTAAGGTAATAAAAATAAAAAAGTTAAAATGATAAAAAACTTATTTATTGTATCATATATGAAAAAACTATCTGCGACCGTGAAAATATTTGCGTGAGACTTTTATTAAAGATAAGAAAGTCAATCATTAATTTATTACTGTTATTATTATTTTACACACTTTAATTTAACTTTAAAAAAGTCAGTCATTAATTTATTATTCTTATTATTATTTTACAGACTTTAATTTAGCTTTCAATATTTGTGTGATTGCTATGACAATGCAATATTAAATTGTTTCCATGATAAGTTTATTTTGAGAGATTCAATTAATTTTAATATTGCATATAGAGCAAACAACGAATATATCAAAGAGAGAGCATTAACCATAATTAAGGTGGAGCAATTAACCAAACTTAAGGTAAAGATGCCGGCAAACATGTTGAACATTTTTCGGCGAAGTGGGGGAGAGTTTGCGCATGTACCATTCCACCAACGAGACCCAAAATTTGTCTTCTGCGCATACCCCCACCACGCCGAAAAATGTCCAAGAAGTTTGCCGGCATCTGTAGAGCGACAACGTTCTCAATGACATATCTGCCTTGGAGCTTTTGAACTGGACAGAGCTGGCACAAATCCGAGATGAGTGGAGGGAGACTCTTGAGGGGCCAAGACCCACCAGGGATGAAGAATCAAGAGTGATGATTTTATAATAATGTATGTTCTGAGAACACGATAACTGGATTTATCCACTGCGGGATTATTACTTTTTCAAGATCAATATTAAAGAAGTCCCTGTGAGACTTTTATAATTTATCAATAAAAAATATAGACTTTTTCAAGCCAATAATTTAAACGCCAACATTGTATTATAATATGGAAAAAATTTTGAACTAACCAAAATGTACATTTAAGTAACATTATTCCCGTAATATTTCATTGTTATTAATACAAGTAAATATAAATTTCTGACCCCGTCATACAGCTCATTTCCCAGCGTCTTCTCTATGAAGGCTCTCTCCTCTGGCGAAATGGTCTTGTGTTCAGCGGGCGAGTTAGCTCCGTATCGCATCCAGAACAGTCCGTCTACGACGCATGTGAATCCGAAGAAGTAGAATATCCAAGGCCAGCCCAGAGGGCTGGACGCGATGTAAGCCGATATAGGCATCGACAGGATCAGAGATATAGGGATACCTGTAAAAAAATTCAAACAGAAATGTCGTCACTTTTCTGTAATACACAGTTAAGGGGTATTTTAGTCTAGAAATAAAAAAAAAACGATTTTTATGTATAATTCTAAGGTCTAAACATGAAAGAGTATGTCCTCAAAAGGATTTTACAAAATTACAATTATTTACCGAGTTACAGCGATTATGGTGTCGCGGCAAATAAACTGATCCGGAACAGAATGTTCTTAGGTTTTCACGGCCACTCAGAATCTTCAAGTTTGTGTTTACTGGGGTATTATGCCGTGTTGTTACGACCTTTCGGGCCGACGTTTCGGATCCCATTGCAGGGTCCATCATCAGGGCTGATGTGTTGTCTTGAATGTTGGTGTTGTGGTTAAGTATCGGCTTGCAATACCGTGCCGAAGTCATGATGTGTTTGTATTGTGTTGTGTGTATGATTCATCTGTTGTCTGATCACGATCTCTGCGGAGTCTGCGACGAGAATGACTTTGAAGCGCCGGATACCAAGATGTTTTTAATTTGAGACCATCATCTCTATTAATGTTTATCGGATGCTTGTAAATTTCTAGTGCTTCCTTGATAAGACGCGCATGGTGACTCTTAGGCTTTCCAAGGATTTTCGGGTTCGAATGCAAAATGATGGCCGGTATCCAGAAAATGCTCAGCCAGTGCTGATTTTTCTGGATGACCGAGTTTGCATGCCCGTTTGTGCTCGTTGACCCTTTTGGAAATGGTACGCGCCGTTTGCCCCACGTATACTTTATCGCAGTCTTGACAATCGAGTCTATACACACCGTCCGTTTCTAAGAGATCTCGATCCTTTGCTGATCTCAACATATCTTTAATTTTGAAGTTGGCACCAAAAACTGTCTTAATGTCTCTTTTCTTGAGAGCTCTGGCAATTCTGTCTCTCTGATGATGGACCCTGCAATGGGATCCGAAACGTCGGCCCGAAAGGTCGTAACAACACGGCATAATACCCCAGTAAACACAAACTTGAAGATTCTGAGTGGCCGTGAAAACCTAAGAACATTCTTAACCAACCTCTATGGGGAGGAAGTTTATTTATCTACACGCCGGCTGGAGAGCTTAAGGAGCAAAAAAGAAAAGCTTCTAAGCAACTTAGCTTTTTTACAACGCTGTAAAGCACAGTCGGTGACACCATCATTCATCAAATTGCGAAGACACATCCACACGGAGAAGGCTGAGAGAATATTCCAAAGAACTGAAGCTGCCCTTTTGAGAGAACGAGTGTGCAACATCCGCCTGGAATTGGACAAAATAACAAGAATTCTCTTTGACCTGCACCTGAGCCTGAGTGGTACATTGAATTACGAAGATTGGACGAAAGTGGACAAAATGACGTCAATGCAAGCGTGGCGAAACAAACAATTGGTGGAGACTCGGCAAAAACGGAAATTTGAGTCACTCAGCCGACATAAGAAAAGCTCAACTAAGGAGCTGGATTCTACCAAAGTGGTGAAAAATTTATCCAGCCTTTCATTGGACAAGGCCGCGATATCAGTTTTAGCTAAAGGTTTGAATTTCGCCATAGCACCAAAAAGCATTCCAGTTGACGACATAATCTGCGGCGTAGAAGCGGCATTGCGCAAGATTCCAGTGGCCATCGCAGAAGAAATTAGACAGGATACATGCGCTATATTAAGAAAGGCTAAGCCTCCGCGTCCCAATATATCCAAAGAGGAACACGCAGCTATAAAGAGCCTTCGCGCAAACGAAGAGATCCTGATTCTTCCAGCAGACAAAGCAATGCCACAGTGATTTTGGACCAAGTAGACTACATAGCGAAGATGCGGGGACTTTTGGAAAGCAGCACTTATAAGAAAATCAAGAAGAATCCAACGGATAGAATCGACAGAAAAACTAGGGAGCTGGTCAAAGCTTCCAGTATTCCAGCCGATTTGCATTTCAAACTATTTGTGCAAGCGTCAAAAACACCAGCAATCTACGGGCTTCCCAAAATACATAAGGATGGAGTGCCACTAAGACCAATTGTGAGCGCAATATGAGCGCCAACATACAAGCTGTCACAATATTTGGCCGGTCTCCTACAGATGCAGACGGGGAAGACGTCCTCATGGGTGAAAGACTCAGCACACTTTGTCAATATGTTAAAAGAAATAAAGTGTGAAAGGGGTGATATACTAGTCAGTTTTGACGTCATATCCCTCTTCACTAATGTGCCTGTGGACGACGTTATGAGTCTGTTGGAAGAAATTTATGATGAAGACATCTGCGCACTGTTTGAGCACTGCCTGACGAGTGGATACTTTTCTTTCCAAGGTGAGCTCTTCCAACAAGTGGAAGGCGTAGCGATTGGTAATCCACTTTCTCCGGTGATTGCTAACTTTTTTATGGAGAAATTCGAAGAAACAGCACTGGACACAGCATCCTTTACTCCGAAGGTCTGGTGGAGATACGTCGATGACGTGTTTGCAATCTGGCCGCATGGTGAAGACAAACTAGGTGATTTTTTGGGACACCTTAATTCACTGCATAAGAACCTGAAGTTCACCATGGAGATAGATAAAGACAACGTGCTGCCTTTTCTTGATGTTGAAATAAAAAAGAAAGCCGATGGGAGTTTCGGACACAGAGTTTATAGGAAGCCTACACATACCAACCGTTATCTACATGCGAACTCCCACCATCATCCTGCTCAAAAAAGAGGTCTCATCAACACTTTGGCCACGAGGGCCAAAAGGATATGCCAAGATGAATATCTACAGGAGGAAATGATAACACTCATCGACGCACTGGAAGGCAATGGTTACCAGAAGCGACAGATACAACGCGTCATAAGTACGAGGTCTGTTCGCCCTGAAAAACATACAGAACCTGAGTGCAAAAGCATCGCCTTTCTGCCTTTTGTCCAAAGTGTTACAGACAGAATTGCCAGAGCTCTCAAGAAAAGAGACATTAAGACAGTTTTTGGTGCCAACTTCAAAATTAAAGATATGTTGAGATCAGCAAAGGATCGAGATCGCTTAGAAACGGACGGTGTGTATAGACTCGATTGTCAAGACTGCGATAAAGTATACGAGGGGCAAACGGCGCGTACCATTTCCAAAAGGGTCAACGAGCACAAACGGGCATGCAAACTCGGTCATCCAGAAAAATCAGCACTGGCTGAGCATTTTCTGGATACCGTCCATCATTTTGCATTCGAACCGAAAATCCTTGGAAAGCCTAAGAGTCACCATGCGCGTCTTATCAAGGAAGCACTAGAAATCTACAAGCATCCGATAAACATTAATAGAGATGATGGTCTCAAATTAAAAACATCTTGGTATCCGGCGCTTCAAAGTCATTCTCGTCGCAGACTCCGCAGAGATAGTGATCAGACAACAGATGAATCATACATACAACACAATACAAACACCTCATGACTTCGGCACGGTATTGCAAGCCGATACTTAACCACAACACCAACATTCAAGACAACACATCAGCCCTGATGATGGACCCTGCAATGGGATCCGAAACGTCGGCCCGAAAGGTCGTAACAACACGGCATAATACCCCAGTAAACCCATATACATTAGGTTGTCCCGAAAATTTTTTTTTTGCTTATCTTAACACAAGACCTCTCAAAACTTGCGTAATTGAGCGTAGATTACCAAAAATAATTTTAAAAATAAAATAAAACAGTATCTTTATGGTTCTACCTATTAACAAAGTTTTGAAAAATTGACATTTTTATGGTGATATTTCGCTATCCTCAATTTTGGCTCCTGAACTAAATACAAAAAAATATTTACTTTTTATTCTATTTAGGTGTAAGTCATACATGACGTTTCGATTTGCATGCAACAACACGTTACCAGCAACTTCGAATTTGTTGGGTTTCAACCTGCAAATGCCCTCAAGTTTGAACTTGTTTTGAGGACTTTCTTGACTTGACTCGCGAGTGTTTTTTTCGTAGCCAAAATAATTTTTGTGCCATAAAAGTACCATGGCGATTGTTACAGTAGTATAAGCGGATTTTGTGATTTTTAAATTAGAAGCTCGAGGCGTAGTCAGACTTTCTTTTGCTATGTTCGGACCATACAAAAAACTTGACAATCAGCAGCTACCAACTACAAGGGGCGTCATTTAATTTATTTTATTTGTCAAGAACGACCTGAAATTCACGTATAATTGAAAATATCCATCCAAATCAGATATATATGTGATTGTATCCGAAGAGATCAACAATATTTGGACCAAAACTTCGATTCCAGTTGCAACTAAGGAACGAGTTATTTAATTAGTAAAATCCAATTTCGAAAAGTATCTCAATTTGAAAAGATACCCCAAAAACAAACGAAATGATAGTTTTGAAAATAAATTGAAATGTTTTTTAGTCATCTGAGAAACTTTTTGACGTTTCCGCTTGTACTTCATTTGAATCTTGTTCGTGTCTAAAACCTTAGAAAGTTAACATCAATGAGAGAAGTTTTTGTTGGATCAAATAAATGATAGGAAAATGGTCACAGAAACGTATCCCATAACAGAGGCATTCTCGACAAACTCGCCCTAGACAGACACCATTAACTTCAACGGCGAATTGGAATACATTGCCTTTGTCGACAGTTGCTAAAATCTGTGATAGATACGGTTTATCTACGCAATCTGCTGCTGCTGTTGCTTCTGCGGTTTTGACTGACGTCGGCTTGATTTCTACCAAATATTTAAGTCTGGTTATTGATAAAAATAAGATCTACAGAGATGTATCTAAAGCCCGGAAGCTTCAAAAGATATTGGAGGTATTGTTATAAAAAGCATTTACTTTGATGGACGAAAAAACCATCGCAAAGAAGTTTTAGAAGACCATATCTCAATTTAAGCACAACCTGGATCAATTTATTTGGGATACACAATACCGAAAGACGTGGCACTGCAAAGGGAATTCTTACTTCATCACAACTTTAGTAGAGGGTCGAGGTTGGAATTAAGATGACGTGATTTGCGTTGAATGTGACGGAACTGCAACTAACACCGATTGGAAGGGTGGCGTGATTCAATATTTAGAGTATTTGCAGAGACCGTTACAATGGTGTGTTTGTATGCTTCATGTCAATGAGTTACCCCTTCGTCATTTATTCTTGACCTTAGATGGTTGCACTTCGGGTCCTAGAGAATATAACAGACGCCTCACAAAGTGTAACTGACGTTACTTCTAGAGATGGCTTTACTAGAACCAGGCTGCAATCTGGAGCAGAAATGCCAAATTTTGGACACAAAAATAAGTTTATTTTTAGTTTTTGTCATTGATTATAATCTATATTTTGTTTTTTTTTTCTTGTCCTTTGTTTCATTAATTTCAATACTAAAATACCTTTTAAACATGATTGTTTTTATTATTTTAGGCAAACGGTTTAATTCTATAAAAACGTAAAATTTACAAAACTTCAAAGCTCGGTAGAGCTCTGAAGATGACAAACAATTCTAATTTTTGTTACCTTTTTCGCAATTTATGTAAAATTACGCAAATTTTGATACCTCTTGTGATTGTGCAACTCAAAATTTTTTCTCATACGTTGACGGGACACCCTAATTAATATACATCCCTCTTCTGGATTCAATATATGTTAATCAATCAACAATCAATAATAAATGACCTACAGGACTGTCTGCCTCTTGAAATACTTAATTTGTTTCAACTAAGTGTTTTCATGCCAAAAAGCGAATACAGTAATCAAGACATTGAAACTGTGAAACAACTAGCAACCGATTATACATTGTTTCTAGATAATACTCCAGTTTCTGTCGTTGTAAACGAATATCGGCTATGGATGGTGAAGTGGCAGCGGAGTCAGGATATACCGCAGTCGATTTCCGACCTTATTTTAAATTGCGATATTGAGATGTATCCTAATATAAGAAATTTTTTAT